>CM035098.1:870396-1470396 GCA_020205505.1 Panax japonicus | reverse complement strand
AGAACATAAGGGTGATGATGTCCAGGAGGAGGAAGCATGACAGGAGTTCCAACTGCTGAACCAATGTGACTGTGGCCGGGACCGGCAGCCACGGGATGCCCCACCGGTGCACCATACACCCCTAAACCGGGCATTCCCGGCTGTCCCCGGTGCTGCAAAGGCGGGCCAAGCGCGGCAGCGTTTGACGGGTCTACTGCACTAGGCTGCTGGCCAGTAATAGGCACATGGTTGGAAGCAACATCTCCATTGTTGACACTTGTAATGTCATGAATACTAGTTCCTCCTTCTGTCCCTGTTCATTGAGTTTAATCTAATGAAGTATTTTTGGGCATGGCTAGCTACTTGTGTTGGTGTCCTGGAAATAACATAGTTTCTTGAAATACTTCTCCAATCCCCCTTCCCAAACTTGTCCAAACCAAGCAAAAACAACCTGCCCAAAACAAAACAAAAAATATCAAACACTTGGCTTCATCTTCCACAATAATCCATAATCAAATTGAACAATCTTACATACTTCAATTCCTTGTATATCCATCTTTTATATGGTTCATAGTAATTATAAATCCGGAATCCGTGTATGAATTATAAACTTATAAAAGAAATTATTAAGTAACGAATAGAATAGATCAGGGAATGGAATGGAAAAACGAATAAAATGGAATGAGTCATGCCTGTGCTCTTCTTCAGTCCATGGAATCCCTTTTCGCCGTTCTTGCTCAGCCCTTGAACTTGCTTTGTTTCCCGGAGCAGTTGAGTCGTAAATAGAATTGGAGCGCTTAGTGTTGGTGGTGTTTGTTAGGGAGCGGTAGGTAGACGATGAGGATGCTGCTGCTGCAGCAGCCTGATCATCTCCAAGGTAGTTGGGGAGTGGAATAAGTCCGGCCTCAATAGCATTTACATCTTCAACTAGTAATTGGTAGTGTTGTTGGAGTTGTTGAATGGATTTTGTAGGAACCATTGAACCAATTTTTCCCCATTGCTGCTCTTTACAATCCTCAATCCAATGCATGACAATTGCGTTTTCAAAGGATTTCTCTTCTTCTCGGCTCCATATTTCTGAATTTTGAGCTGCCATGCTCATGCTCTTGCTCTTGCTCTTGTTTCTTGATTTTTGTTACAAGTTTTTCTTTAATTTTTGGTTGAAATTATTAATTTGTTTGTGTTAACTGTCAAGTGGGGAGGAAGAGAATGGTGCGTAGGATTAGATAAGAGTTGGGGAGGGCGAAAAGGAGTGTAGGATAATAAAAAAAAAGGTATCAAAACAATTGCATTAATGGAATTGGACCACTTTGAAGGAATGGGATGAATTGTCATCTTTCATAATGAATAATACTAAATTTATTCCCTCCATTCTAAAAGTCTAAATTTATTAGACTAAATTGATCTTAAATTTGTTTTTAAAATATAGGAGTCAAATGATTTTTTGATAGTATAATATGCATTTGAGTGCCTTATTTTTGTAAAAAAAAATCTATTTAATTACACATTCTTATTAAGCGACTCTTCCTAATTTTTTTTATTTTTTTATTTACCTTTTTAAAATAAAGACAATTATCGTAAAACTCGATAAAACTTTCCTTTTCTTTTTCTTTTTTCCCGCTCATTATCGATTCCTATTTTATCATTAATATTTTTTTCATTCTTTTTCTTTTTAAGATAATTAAATTAATGATCATAGTTTGTGTAAAATGATTAAAACTAAACGGAATATGTTAGAAAATTTCACTTTTTAAAAATTCATTGATTAAAAAGAGTCAAATTATACGTATAATAGAGTTGAGAAAATACTTATTCTATCCGAAAATGAAATAAGATACCAAAATTTTAAAGTCAAAGTTGTTTTCAGACGATGAGAAACAAAACCATACATAGGTGAAAGCAAAACCCCACATAAGATAATTGGATTCTTATCATGAAGTTAACTTCATGGTAAATTAGTCAATTGACCAATACAGTTCTGACACATAGGGAGAGAGATCAACTCCTGACCTACGTTTTGATAATGTATTAGTTTATTGACAAAAGTTAACTTCATGTTAACCACTTCTAAAAGAATTATTTAGTGAGTTCTCAAATCAGTTAAATTAGACTTTAACTTGAGTGACCTCTTTGAGGACAAATTTGATGAGTATAATTTTGATTTTCTCTTTTAAAAAAAAAGAAATTGATATTTTCACAATATTTTTTGAAAAATGTCGCTATAGATGTATAATGACGGTGAAAATCGTCGCTATAGGATCTATAACGACAATTTTTATGTGAAAATATCATTTTATGTAGTGAATTTATAAGTTTCCTAAAAGTATTATGTATTTTTCTCTCTGTTATGGAGTTCATTTAATTTTTTCTCATTATTTATCAAAATTTTAAATTTGTTTAAATTAGATTCAAATATGCTATTTATAACAATTTTTAATTTTAAAATTGATCATTTATGCACTATTTATCCAATATATATATATATATGGGAAAAATGTATGTGCACAGCTGTGTATTACACAGTAGGCTATGGTGACGATTTTTTGAGCTATAGCGACGATTTCACCCGTCATCATAGCTATTCTGGGCTATGACAACAGTTTACCGTCGCTATAGCCCAAAAAAAATGTCGTCATAGTCTTACTGTGTAATACACAACTGTGTATATACATATAACCCGATATATATATATACAGGCCGCTAGGAACGGACTGGTCCGTTAACGGACTAGCCTTTAGCGACGAACTGTCCGTCGCTAAAGTTCATAACAGGCAATGTTATGGATTTTAGCGACGGACAGTCCGTCGCTAAAGACTGGTCCGTTAACGGACCAGTCCGTTAGAGAACGGCTGTATATATATATATATATATATATATATATATATATATATATATATGAGGCCGGATCCTGTCCGGACTCCCGGACAGGTTTAAAATCCGGACCTTTTTTTTTTTTTTTTTTGCTTTTTTTTTTTAAACAACTAAAAAAAAAAAATAAAATTATGGAATTGGAATTTTTACATTATACAGTGTTTTTGGTGTGATTTGGTTGCCTATAACGAAACATGTCTGTACAGTCTGGGCAGACTGTACATACATTGGTTGGTGTAGGTATTAAAAACACACCTAAAACACTGTATTAATGAAAAATTTCAGTTCCATAAATTTATTTATTTTTTTTTAGTTGTTCTACCAAAAAAAAAAAAAAAAAAAAAAAAAATCAGGTCCGGATTTTCTCCCGTCCGGGAGTCCGGACCTGATCCTTCTTTTATATATATATATGTCGACACGTTTTTTAGGAAATTTTAATGGGTTTAGAAAATTAAAATTTCTAATGAGTGATTTATTATTTAGAAAGAAAAATAATAATAATTAGAGATTGAAGCCATAAAGATAAGAAAAAGTTGGTCGCAATCATTTGTGTTCGACTCGAGTGAGGAATAAAAATATCAGGCCCGGAGAATTATTTGTCTTGGACTCAGATTTCTCTCTCTTGGACGTGGCCATTTTCCCTTCTTTAGTTCATGCTAAAATGCGCCTCTTTTTCCTTCTTGAATTGTAATTATGATTTGTCACCTTTTCTTTTCATTTTTCCTAAACAAATTTGCACTTCTTTTGTAACAAACACAAGGCAGAAAGTTATAATTATTGGGTCTACAAAACAAATAGGTTGAAGGTCTAATATAAATAAATTTACACGTTTAATTAAAATATTTATAATATAAATACATTGTTCACTTCTCTTTGACGACGGACCGGACGACGATTCGGTCCGTTACTATATATAGAACCGTTGTCTTAACTTTTAACGACGGACAACATATAGCGACGAACAAAATATAGCGACAGAACGAACATATAACGACGGTCTGAATCGTCGCCCGGTCCGTCGCCAAAGGGGGGTGAGCAAGTATGTTAAATAAAGGGTGAGCTTAAGATTCCGACCGAATATAAATATAATAACACTATAATTTTCTTTGACTTTTTAAATGATTCTTGTTGCTTGTGTTAATATGCAATATATCTAACAATTTTCTTCTCTATGAGTTAAATCGATAAACACGTTTAACATGACAACTAAACTGGTTAACATAGAAATTAAATCACAAGAAAGAAAGTTACTGACCTATAGCCATAGGGACAACTATAGTCATAATCAGATTAGCCCTCTGGATTTGAACACGTAATACGTTAGGCTATGAAATGCTGCAAGCTTAGATGTCTCCATGTCCTTTAGGAGCAACAAAGAGCGGATACTTCAGAAAAAATGCCACCTGATTTCCTGAATGCCATCTAGGTGAAGTGGAAGAAATAACACCACCTACAACTTCACCCCATCCTTGCAACAATGTTGCCCTTGTTGGAAATAATACTCTCACACACACTAGAGAAAATAGAGAAGATGTTATCACAAAGGAAGTTTTATATTTCTTGCTTGCTTCAAATGAGTTGAGTACATAGGTATTTATAGGAATCTCCTAACATGTATAAACCCAAATACATGAATGAGCACTTAATGAAAACCAACTCTCTAGACACCTTTTCAACTAGCTTCATGAACCTTCAAATACATGAACCAACAAGTACATGAATATTAATTAAATAAAAATACTTAATTACTTTTGGGACAAGTTTATTTTTTCAACACCCCCTCTTAAACTTGTCACACCAAGTGAACTTCGCAATTTGCAAAATAATTCGACTTTGAGTGGCTTCGTGAAAATATCATCAATTTGGTCTTGAGTCTTCACAAATACAAGTTCAACTTCTTTCTTTGCAACACATTCTCTAATAAAATGATACCTCGTATCAATGTGTTTGCTTCGGTCATGAAACACCGGATTCTTTGCCAATGCAATTGCCGACTTGTTGTCGATATAAATCTCCGTTGACTTCTCTTGTTGCAAATTAAGATCTCTTAAAAGATTTCGAAGCCAAATGGCTTGGCAAATACAAGATGTAGCAGCAACATATTCCGTTTCACAAGTAGAGAGGGTCACAATAGGTTGCTTCTTTGAGGACCATGTAAATGCCGAATTCCCCATAAAGAAAACAAATCCAGTTGTACTCTTTCTATCACCAATATCACCGGCCCAATCGCTATCACAATATCCCTCAAGCTTGAAATTATTTGAAATTGAATAAAATAAGCCAAAATCAAGAGTACCTTTGATGTAACGGAGAATTCGTTTAGCAACCTTCAAATGAGTCACGGTGGGATTTTCCATGTAACGACTAACAAGGCTAACTCCATATACAATATCCGGCCTTGTGGATGTTAAGTATCGCAAACTTCCAACAAGACTCTTGAAAAATGTTGAATCCACCGTCTCTCCTTCTTCATGCTTTGACAATTTAATTCCACATTCAATGGGTGTGTTCACCGGCTTACATTCAAGCATTTTAAATTTCTTAAGAAGATCTTTAGCATATCCTTCTTGAGAAATAAAAATCCCTTCTTTGCTTTGCTTTACTTCATGGCCAAGGTAGTAAGCCATGAGACCCATATCCGTCATCTCGAATTCATGCTCCATAGCCCTCTTAAATTCTTCAAACATGCTTGGATTACTTCCCGTAAAAATCAAATCATCAACATACAAGCATACAAATAAAATATCGCCATTTTTTCCAACCTTTGAATAAACGGCATGTTCATACGGGCATCTTCTAAAATTATTGTCTTGGAAATATTTATCAATTCGGCTATTCCAAGCTCTTGGCGCCTGCTTCAATCCGTATAATGCCTTCTTCAATCTTAAAACTTTATCTTCTTCTCCTTTGACAATATAGCCAAGTGGTTGTTCCACGTACACCTCTTCTTCAAGAAATCCATTTAAAAATGCGGACTTCACATCCATTTGGTAAATTGACCAATCATTTTAAGCCGCCAATGATACAAGCAATTTTATAGTTTCCAAGCGAGCAACGGGGGCAAATACTTCATCATAGTCGATACCAGGTCTTTGATTGTAGCCTTTGGCTACTAATCTTGCTTTGTATTTCTCCACTTGACCCTTTGCATTCTTCTTTGTCTTATACACCCATTTCACCCCAATTGACTTTTGACCTTTTGGAAGTGTAGTAAGCTCCCATGTCTCATTCTTCACAATGGATTTGATTTCTTCATTCATAGCACTCCTCCATTTCTTGTCTTTGGATGCTTGTTCAAACCCCATAGGTTCACAATCCGCAAAAAGACAGAATAAATTCAAATTATCAATATTTACATCCTCGGTACTATCAAGAATTTCTTGCACACTTCTCATCTTTTGAGGTCGCTCACTTGAACTTGATTGAGATGAAGATGGACTAGATTGTCCATTGGATGATGGTGGAGATGGAGGAGGAGATGGAGGTGGAGAAATAGGATTCCCCGAGTCTTCTTCTCTTTCTTGCGCTTCCTGGTCAATGAAAGGAAAGAAATTATAATTTTCCTCTACAATGTTCCAATCCCACGAGCTTTCTTCATCAAATTTCACATCTCTACTTATCACAATTTTGTCGTTGCTTGGATTGTACAATTTGTAACCTTTGGATCTTGCATCATAGCCGATGAAAATATGTTTCTCACTTTTATCATTTAGCTTTGACCTCTTTTCATCCGGTACATGCATATAAGCAATACTCCCAAAAACACGCAAATGAGAAACACTTGGCTTTCTCCCATTCCATGCTTCTTGTATTGTCAAGTCTTCAACACTTCTAGTCGGGCAACGGTTTGACAAATAGATGGCACAATCAATAGCTTCAGCCCAAAATTCTCTTGGCATTTGCTTGCTCTTCAACATACTTCGAGCCATGTTAAGGATGCTTCTATTTTTTCTCTCCGCCACCCCATTTTGTTGTGGCGATCTTGGAACCGTTAAAGGATGACGAATTCTATTTTCTTCACAAAATAATTTAAATTCATTTGACATGAACTCGCCCCCTCTATCGGATCAAATGGCCTTGATATTATACCCGCTATGCTTCTCCACAAGAGCCTTGAATTTTTTAAAAGCTCCAAACACCTCCGATTTTTCTTTAAGAAAATAAACCCATGTCTTCCTACTAAAATCATCGATAAAGAGGAGAAAATAATTATTCTTACCAAATGATGACGGATGAATAGGACCACACACATCCGAGTGCACAAGTTCCAACGGCATGGTTGCTCTAGTAGTTGATTTTTTCGGAAAACTTTCCCGAGATTGTTTGCCAAAAAGACATCCTTCACAAAGTTGATCGGGGTGGTGAATTGAAGGCAACCCATTCACCATCCTCTTCTTCGACAAAGCTTCCAAACCACCAAAATTCAAGTGCCCAAGTCTTAAGTGCCAAAGCCAAGACGAATCTTTGAAACAAGCTTTTAAACATTTTGCCACATCATTTTTAATATTCAATAAGAACATTCGATTTCTTGTCATAGGCACCTTCACTAGTAAATTTCCGGATTGATCTCTTATTGAAAGGTTAGAATCTTTCATCAAAATATCATAACCTTTCTCTAAGAGTTGCCCCAAGCTCAAAAGATTGTTCTTCATATTTGGCACATAATAAACATTTGAAATAAATTGGTGCCTTCCATCCTTTAAGCGAATCAAAATTTTACCTTTTCCTTTAACCGGAATTTTTGAAGAGTCTCCAAAAGTAACATTGCCGCATACAGATTCATCAAGCTCAACGAACATATTTTTCCTTCCACACATGATTGTTTGCACCCGTGTCAAGATACCATGTATTGTCATCTTCATTCATCTCTCCTTTGCATGTCAATAGTAAAGTGGGCTCCACTTCTTCAACATTTTTCTCCACATAATTTGACTTTCCTTCAACATCTTTTGAATCATTCTTACATTTCGAAGCATAGTGCCCATAATCATGACAATTGTAACATTGAACTCGAGATTTATCATACCTCCTTTGATACGGTCGTGAATAATTTCCTTTTCCACGTCCCCTTGTGTGATGAGACTCTTGACTCCTTTCTTCTTTGTGAGGAGAGCAGTGACTTCCTCTTCCACATCTTCCACGGCCTCGTGTTTGGCCACGACCTCGACCTCGTTGATTATTTCCATGTTTTTCTTCTCTCTCCTTGAAAGAAAGCTTCGCTTGGAGCACTTGCTCAATAGGCCCTTTCTTTTGCTTTTCAAGCCTCTCTTCATGGATTTGCAATGAACCCATAAGTTCGTCAACGGTCATGGTTTCCAAGTCTTTTGACTCCTCAATGGCTACAACAATATACTCATACTTGGGATTTAAAGAACGAAGGATTTTTTCATTTACTCGAACATCACTAATTTCCTCACCATTACTTTTCATTTGATTGACAAGTGCCAAAATTCTAGAAAAATAATCCGAAATTGATTCGGACTCCTTCATACGCAAACCTTCGAAGTCACTTCTCAAGGTTTGAAGACGAACCTTCTTTACTTTGGCAACTCCCTTGAACGAATTTTGGAGAATTTCCCACGCTTGCTTGGCGGTGGTGGCAAGAGCAACTTTTTGCAACATTGCATCATCCAAACATTGATGAATAATAGTGACCGCTTTTTGATCTTTCTTTCTTGTGGAACTCAAAACTTCCTTTTGTGCTTGTGATAACGAATCTTCATTTTGGGGCTCTTCATAGCCTTTGGTCACAATGTCCCATAGATCTTGTGAACCAAAAATCGCCTTCATGAGAATACACCAACTCTCATAGTTATCCTTCTTCAATTGAGGAACTTGGAATTGGACCGATCCATTTGCCATTTTCTAGTGGGTGTTACTAGCAACCTAGCTTTGATACCACTTTGTTGGAAATAATACTCTCACACACACTAGAGAAAATAGAGAAGATGTTATCACAAAGGAAGTTTTATATTTCTTGCTTGCTTCAAATGAGTTGAGTACATAGGTATTTATAGGAATCTCCTAACATGTATAAACCCAAATACATGAATGAGCACTTAATGAAAACCAACTCTCTAGACACCTTTTCAACTAGCTTCATGAACCTTCAAATACATGAACCATCAAGTACATGAATATTAATTAAATAAAAATACTTAATTACTTTTGGGACAAGTTTATTTTTTCAACAGCCCTTTGGGGGTTCATAAGCAGAAGATGCTGCATGTCTGTCGGAAGTATGTTGAAAACTTCTGGGAGATCTCCCTTCAGTTTCTGGCGATTAGCCAGGGAGTCTTTGGCATTCCCAGACTGTTGCAGGACAATATTTGAATTAACTAAAAAGTAGAAATATTTATTTGTACAAAGTGTTTGTGTAGAATCAACTGACAAGTTCAAAAAGCAATACATATTTCACATATAAGCTATATTGACACTTTCATGGTATACAAACCCTAGTGGGTGCTCAAAAAATCCCTTTCAGAAACTAATTTATGCCGATCCTGAGACAGTCCTTTAATGTTCAAGAATCAACATCACTGACATCCTGCGGTTATACGATCCTCCTTTAGCTTAATTTTTTTAACTCACTCGGCTCTAAGTCAGATGCCAAAAATGACCACAGCTCATCGCAACTCTCATATAAATGTCTGTCTGCTGGCATGGTGGTCGCTTAAATTAAGAGACTAAGAATAAGATACTCACTAGCGTGTTTAACCCCCTGCCTTCAACCAATCCCCAAATAAAGAGACTGCATCTTCCACAGCTCCCTGATTAGAATAAGAGTGTGGTTCTGTTAGGTATGGCTATTGGGTACGACCACAACCATAACCGCAAATTGCATTTACTAGAACTCATAATTGCAACCAAATTAATAACCGTAGTTGCAGCTATATGCAGTTGTTATAACCATATGGTGGTTCATATCCGGTTAAATAATTACATTTACTAGACTAGAACTCATAATTGCAATAAAATCAATAACCGTAGTTGCAGCTATATGCAGTTGTTATAACCATATGGTGTTTCATATCCAGTTAAATACAAACCAAAATATTATTTTACTTTATGAGTGAACTCAAATCCAAATTAAATTAAAAGAAAGAAGAATAATCAAAGTAAATACTGTTCAAAACATAGGGATTAAATTAGAGTTACCATGTTGGTTAGTTTTTTACTCTTTTCCAATTACCATTAAAGAAGAAGTTTATTAAGTGAGAGAGAGAGTAAAAATAAAAGGAAAGTGATGTAGGACGGGGTAGGAAGAAGGAATAAAGTATGCCTGAATCGGTAAAGAAACACACAAAAGCACACAATTTTAATCTCAAATCAATTCATTCAATAATCTAAAAATAATGAAGTATTACCATGCTTAAATAGAAAACACAATACTTAGAGACTAAGTAAAAACCCTAATCTAGAAAGGAAATAATCTCCTAACTAAAATCCACTACTATAATAAACTCTACTAATTAAAATCTACTACTACAATTAAAACTCTCCTAATAAAGAGCTACTACTAAAATATCCTACTAAATAATTTCATTAATAACTCAATATTTATCTCTAAATAACAATACAAAATTAATAATAAATTTCTTCTTCCATACCGCATCAGAAAGACAACGGATCCTCCGATATCTTCAATGACATATAGCACCCCAGTACCTTTTGATATCTGATATAGGGATCTCCTGATAGAGCCGGTCGCTGAAACCCACAAGGAAGCAAGAAAACACAATCTATCCCATAAAGCACAAAATCAACCAAAAACAGATATTAAGACCGACATCTTCAAGTCTTTAAGCCATAGACCTAGGAATGGGTTATCAAACTATCAAAGTCAACTTACATCTTGAATGGCTGAAGTTTAATGAGTCTCAAATCATGATTCAAGTGGATGAGTAAACAAGTACGACATGTATAACTAAATGTGTATGATGTGTGGTGGATAACTAAATGAGCATGTCGTGATATTTGTACCATCTTAGCATATACTGCTGCTTTGACATTAAATATGATAACAATCAACCTTAGCAATATGCACATTAACCTCTGACTAGTGAGTAGTGATTGCAGTTGAACATAATATTGTAGATTTGTAGGTTATGACCCTATCATTCTAACTACAACAGTGTTCTAAAAGTTGGACTGGTCGGCCGCCTAGGCGTCGGCACCCGTCCAACATTGGAGAATTCCCTTTAGTCACTAAACAAACATACAAAAAAGGTTGGGTAGCTGCTATGTGGGCTACAAAACAGGCTAGGTGGCTATAGGAGAGCAGTTCGTTTCTAGGAAGCTTGTGATATTATTTTTTTATTTTTTATTTTTCTGTAATGCTCTTCAGCAATTAGGCAGTTAGAATCAACATAAAGAGAGAGGGAGTTCTTCAATCCTCTAACCCTAGCGAGTCACAACAGAGAGAGTTCTACAAAAATTTGACCGGCGGCATCTCCAAACTTCAGGTATTCTCTTAACCCTAATCTTTTTCAATTTTATTGGGGTTATCTACTTCTCTTCCCTTTTTTTTATTTTCCCCTCTGCTTTTGTCTTTTCTGATTTCAAATATCATCCTAAGCTTATCAGACCTGACACCAAATTTCATAATTTGCATTAAAAAAGTTGGGCATACTTGGAACTAACAAAGTAACAAACTTTATTAACTAATAAATTAATAAGTAATACATAATGTGTTATCTTTGTCAATGGTAATTAATTATTAATTACATAATAGTAGTGCAATTATTATGGTAAATGGGAGCTATTGAAATTTAAGTGTTTAAATCTACGATGCCACAAGTCAGATGTGATCTTGAAGCATGCAGGAACTTGAGCTTGCACTTGTGTTTCCATTTCAACAAGAAGAATAAACATCCGATTAGCAGTCATTTGAGTCTGCATAATCAGTCCTCGTGCATGATGATAATCTTGCATACTCCATGCTTTATTAGAATAACTAGATTTCGTTCTTGCAACTGACTAATACTAAGTAGATTATTTTTAAGCTCAGGACAGTAATCACTTGACTTGTTCCGTTGACTCGTAGCTTGATGCTTCCCTTCCCCATCACTACCATTTTGGTATTATTGCCCAAATTCATAACCTGCCTGAAAGTCTCATCTACATAGAGAAACCATTGCCTATCTCCAGTCATATGGTTGTTGCAACCCAAGTTCAGGAACCACATTGCGGCGCTTGTAGCACTCCACAAGTGCTTTGTTAAATCCTTGACTGCCTCTACCTCTTCCACGACCTCGGGATGCACCTCAACCACCTCTGCCCCTTCCTGGTTCATATGAGACATTCAAAGCTTGTTCATCACCTCCATTGTGACTGTTCATTCTTTGTTCATGAACAAGTAAGCTACTTTGAAGCTCATCTATGCTAAGTTTGTCCAAATTATTGGACTTCTCCACCGAAATACCACATAATCGAATCTGGAAGTCATCGATCTCAAAATCTTCTCAATGATTATGACCTGCTCCATCTATGAACTTTCATCTTATTTGCAATAGTCGGTGTCCGAGCAAAATACTCGTCCACTTTCTCCCCTTCTTTCATCTGTAGAACCTCAAATTCTCTTCTTAAAGCTTGCAATTGAACCCTCTTAACTCATGTTAACCCCTGGTATTTCTTCTTCATAGTCTCATGTACTCTTCAAACTCTCTTTGATTGTCTCTATGATAGTGCGATCAATGGCTTGAAAAAGGTAATTTTTCACCTTTAGGTCCTTTATTCGATGCGCCTCAATTGTTTCCTTTTGTTCATCTGTTGGTACAGCTCCACCTTCTATTTTGAGAACTCCTAACTCTATCAAGTGCCAATACTCTTTGGATCGGAGAAGATTCTCCATGTGCATAGCCCAATGGTCGTAGTGACCATAAAACTAAGGAATGGCAACTTGAACGTATTTCTCTATTGCCATCTCACCATAGTTGTTACGGCGCCACGGCGAGTCATGGCGGTAGCCGACTGCCTGGACGCCTAGGCGACCGCCATGGCATCCGTAAGGCGACAAGTCGTTTACAATGTGCAATTTATATATTATTTATTTTACTTAACAAGTATACTGGGAATAAAGTTTCATATACATTAAAACTCAAAACATAACACTATGGAATAACATTAAAGACATAATTATGTAAATACTTAGCAATAACAATCCAAAAACAAAACACTTGATATTAAAAATTAGTATAAGTAATGAAGAATTCAACAAACACCACAAAAAAAATAAAGTTCTAATCAACCATCACAAATACGTAGTCTAATAATTAATAAAACACCACCATAACAAGCCAAAATAATGTCTAGACTCTCTACACTAGTCTAGAAACATCGTTCAATCAAAATCATCATAGAAAAGGTCATCTCCATCTCTTCCATAAGAACTACTCTCATTCAAAGGCGTAGGTGGTGGTCTTTCTCCAAAATCATCCTCTACATCTTCATTATCATTTGGAATTCTCTCTTCTTCATCAACTTCATTATCGGAGTCGGAATCTATCAACCTTGATTCCCTTGAAGTTGAACCACCACCACGTTGAGAGTATGTCATTAAATTATTACTAGTATTAGCACGAACACTCCTTGAAAGATTGCGACCCTCAAGTGTATTGGATGCACCGGTTGCTCAATCCACATCATTCCATGTAAGATCCCCCCGGGATGAACAACATCAACATCATTCTCGATCCATTCATTACCCCATTCAAAGTCATCAATGACTAATGGATCAAAATTATTGCCAAGTTCACGCCTCTTTTGGAACCTTGAGTCGATCTTTCGATTTTATTGGACATACACCAAGTCACTCAATCGTTTGTGTTCCAATCTATTCCTCTTCTTCGTATGAATCTAAAATAAATAGAACAAAAAATAATAATATTAATGATAAAATTTTAATAATAGTGAATGATTTATTACTTTTGAAATTTGAACTAACAATAGAAAGTACTTACAAACTCGAATGTACTCCAATTGCGCTCGCAACCGGAAGAAAAATAACAGAGGCCTAGAATTCTTTTTGCAAATGAGGATAGCTCAATAGCTCGCGCTCCAAAAGCATTCCACCAATCAACTAGCAAACATTTAAAAGAAATATAAATATTTTTAAAGGGAGGAAATGAAGAATGTATATAATCATAATATATCTTTATATACATTTTAATATACGTACGAGAATTCTTTATTTACCGTTGCCCAATCACCATTTCTCTTGCAAAAGTATCGCGAGAAACATCATAGTTGTCGGCTAGATTGCGTATCTTGTCTAGAAAATCTAACTCGGGCACTATCTTTGCAAGAACGTCATTGAAGTATCTCGTAAAGCATTAGCAAACAACCGACGTTCCTCTTTGATATCAAAGTAATTGATCGGATTAAGAAACAACGCAGCCCTATATATTTTTTGCTCCATTTCTCAACAATTTCAATCACTTTCTTATACAGTCTTTGTTTGTTATCAAATGCATATTTGATTTTTTTTCTTCCCGCATTCCATCGCAGCAATAACTTTAGGCATAGCAGGCTTCTCATCACTGTCAATAATCCTCAAGACTATAAGAAGTGATTGTGACGCCTTAATGCAATCCTCAACAGTATGCCAAAATATTGTTGAAATGACAGTATCACATACACTCTTCCCCGCTTCAGTAGCCAACAACTTTGATTTTGACCAATCCTTGATGATGAACAAATGCCTCAATGTATCTTTATTCTTGTACAAACTCTGTAAGGTGAGGAAAGCTGTAGCAAATCTAGTAACTGTGGGTCTCACAAGATCCCTCCCATTCGTTTTCTCCCTCATCGCACTAAGAAGACGACCATGTCTATAAATGAATGTTGTAATTCTCCTTGCATTTGTGATTGTAAGCTGGAATTGCTTCAACTTGCTTATGTCCTCTAACATAAGGTCAAGGCAGTGAGCGGCACAAGGTGTCTAAAACAGTGTAGGTCTCCTCTACATTAGTATATGCCCCGCTGCCTTGTAATTAGAGGCATTGTCTGTGACCACCTGAACAACATACTCGGGGCCAATTTCCTCGATCTTGCTATCAAGAAGTTTTGCCAAAATTGTGACATCTTGAGACTGACTTGAGGCATCAACAGAACCCATGAAATAAGTCCCTTCCGGACTATTAACAAGAAAATTCAATAAGTGTCTTCCCCTCTTATCTGTCCAACCATCCGACATGAGTGAGCAGCCGTATTCCTTCCAAGCAACTTCATGTTTTTTCTTTAAGTCATCGGTTTTCTTCTTTGCCTTCTCAAGTAAAGGAACCCTCAACTCGTGATACGTTGGAGGCTTCAAACCCGACCCATATTGCCCTATGGACTCGACCATTACTTCAAATCTCCTTGAATTTGCAGCATTGAATGGTATGCCACATTCGTAGAAAAAATCGGCAATGTGCATTTGGGCTCTCTCCTTTTCCTCCGATATCCTCAACCGACTTTCAATACTCGTTTGGCTCAAACACTTGCTATGTCTCTCCTCTACAACTTCTTCGGGGGTCTTTCTTAGAAGTGCTTCAACCGTCTTAGCTTTTGGTTGTGGAACTTGGAATTAAAATACAACATTCTTCCTTTTAGAAGTTGTCCCAGAACTTGGGATAGTGTTAGAAGAAGTATTGGAAGCAATGTTTGGACGAGCAGATGATTGTGCTTCTTGCACTTCTACTACTACATCATCATCATCATCTAGCTCAAGTGGCTTGTTCCTCTTTCTACTATTTAAAGCCGCTTGCATCTCCCTCATAATTTTTGTTGTTGTTTTGGGACACTTAGCTACATCTCCATAATTTCCGGCTAGATGTTGTTTGAGCCTTTTGATGCCCGAATGACATTTCTTCCCACAAAGTATACATTGCACGACATCCTTATTACTTAAATCCGGCCAATATCCATATTTCCAACCCGGATCGTTCGATTTAGCTTTTCTTTTAGGGTCCTTCATTATATCATAATTATCGGCCCCCAAACTTTTCGCCATTTTAATGTCTACACAATACAATCAAAAGCAAAATATAAGACAAACGTATAATATAATATTTATATAGAATTCACAATCTCATGCATTATAATTAACAGTAGCTTTTGGTTAATATAAGACAAACATATAATATAATAACTATTGGGTAATATAATCAGTGAAATATTTAATTGCAAAAAAAATGATATAACAAGTTATCGATATTGGGTAAGTATGCTTCTCATTTTTTTGGCTAATTGGATATCATATTTTGAGTTGGCAGACTCTAGTTTGCCTCAGCCAGTATATATATATATATATATATATATATATATATATATATATATATATATATATATATCAAAAAGTTGTAAACTCAAGTACCCAAAAGACTTCGGCAGTAGCTAACCAAAAAAAAGGAAAAAGCCAACAGTGATTGCCGACACCAACTGCTTGAAGCTCTATCGAAACTGTTGATTGCCGACTCCTTGTCTCTGTGACTGAAGCCAACTCCTTGTCTCTCGAAGCCAACAGTGACTGAAGTCGATCGCGACTCTCTGTCTCTGTCGCGACTCGCGTAGTTCGCCAACTGTCTTACTCTCTTAGCTGCCGACTGCCGACTCCTTGAACGCTGACTGCTTGAATCTTCTCTATGTTGTTCGTTGTCTCTCTCTCTTTTCAAACGATCTGTTTTCTCTCCTTTCTCTCGCTGCCAATTTGTTCGACTAGGTTGGTTTTCTCAATCCTTCGACGTCGTTTTTTTATTTTTAACCAGTTAAGTTTTGGGTAGATCCATACCCGTCGAACTAAGTCGGTCGATTTCCCTATTAGTCGTCGAAGTCGTCGCCACGGCGTCCTAGGCGACGCCTTTTTTTCTGGTCGCTCGCCTTTCCACCATCGACCAAGTCGGTCGTTCGCCTTGGCTGCTTGTTACCGCCTGGACGCCTTGGCGACGCCTTAACAACTATGCATCTCACTCTTCCCTTTTTTTTATCCTCACAAAGTGTTTCACTCGTTCTCATCAAGTGTTTCACTCCTTCTCTCTTGTTAGGATATTGCAGTTCCTAACTTCTCTCAATCAGGCTCTGTGTGTTACCAATTTGTTGTACTCTCAAGCTCTAATCAATCAACACAAATAAACTGGGAGTTTAAACAGTTTGTTTATTCAAGAATAGATATTATGACTTTATACAAGCCTTACAAAACAGAATTGCAAAAATAAAGCTACCACGTTTACATAGCCTAAAGACGTGGTCAATCTGTTGCAGGAATGAATCAGACCTAAACTAAAGTCCTACAAACCAGGACATTATTAATAGAAGCAATAACTAAGATGGACTAAGTCGTATTGACTTAGTCACCAAGTAATCAACAAACCCAACAGAAAGGTCTGGATAAAACTTTCATTTTGAAACATAAAATAAATGTTAACTTTGGTAAGTAAATTTGTAATATTTTCTAAATAGGAGTTTCTTTTAAACGTACTTCATTTCCTTTGGTGAGTTACCAATTTTTTTTTATTTAAAAAAGACTAAAAGACAATTTGCACCCCAAACTTTACACCCTTGTTGACTTTTGCACCCCAAACCAAAAAAGATGTCTAAGTATACCTCAAACTTCAATTAAACGTAACAGATAGCACACTTTCTTCACTTAACCAGTCAAAAGTGACCGGCTAAGGCTGTAACACAAGTTTGGGGTGTACTTTGTATTTTACTTGACCAACTTTCTCTCTCTCCTCCTTAACCAACTTTCTCTATCTTAAACACACTCATTTCCTCTCCCTCTCAATGAACGACTATTTGTGAGGTTTTCCCCTTTGAACTACACCTTCCAAAACAGTTGAGAGGGTATCTTCGGTGGTGAAGAAAACTTTGCTGGAATTTGATATTCCCAATCGGGAACATATAGACCGTACAATATGGAAAAGTACAAGGCAGTAAGAATCAGTGCCACTCCCCTGGAGAATCAAAAAGAAATAACCAGGTGGCAAAAGATTTTTGAACTGTTCATATCTACCAATGAGCAAGAAAAAAAGCATTCCTTGCATTCCTTGCTTTTGTGCTAATTGAATTGAATGCAGGCGAGGGTAATACACCAACAATATTAATTAATCATCATCATAGGAGAAAAAGAAGAAAAGGACTCATGAAGCTAGCTTCACACTAATTAAAAATGTAATAGAATATGTTATTATTATTTTTTGATTATTGAGACTTATTTGATAGGCTTGTGAAGCTAGCTGCAAGAGCTTTTTATGATGACATTACTACGAAAGGTGATAATCAGCCCAAAACCGGGAGGAGTGATAATAGGGGGATTGCTGTGGTGGTACTTGATGCCCTCACCAGGTATTGGAGTTTCTATACATCTATGCCTTGAACTTAAATGATTGTATAGACAATTATCGGTAAATTTATGGGCATATGTGAATTTGATGCTAGGGTTTCTGAATTGGTCACGTTATGGAATTAGCTGGCTACTTGAATGGCAAATAGGATTAGTATTTCTAATATGCAAGTTGGCTATATCACTGTGTGAAATGTGTTAATCTTTTCATGTTTATGGGGCTTTAATGATTAGGAGGTTTAGTTTTTGTATTGAAATGTAGAAATATTTACTTGTGGTTGATTGGGTTTTAGGGTAAGAATAAAATGTTAATCTGTTATAAGAGAAAAAAAATGAGCCAATATCCAGAAAGAATAAGCTCTTCAATAACAGTTTTCATTATCAATTATATAAATATATCTCTGTTACAAATAGTAGCGGATCCAGAATTGGACTTGGGCAAAAAACAATTATAAAATTTTAATTACAAAAAAAATAGAGTTAATTAGTAATAAAATTAAAATATATACAATACTCCGTCCGTTCCAAAATTTGAAATACATTTTTAAATGAAGACTTGAAAATAATTTTATATACACAAATGTAGTATTACTATTAACTAAGGATTTAGTAATGGAGGTTATATGCTAGAAACGATAGTAAACTATACTTTTTCATAGTGTTTTTAAGTTTTAAAATAGAAAGAAAATAAAGGAAATGAGTGAAAAAATTAAATTTTCTATCTATTTTTCTTGTTTGTAAGTTTTTAAAGGAACGAAAAAGAAAAGAAATAGACCAAAAAATTGACCACTTTTCTTACTAAAGTTTTCCATTAAAAGCTGAACAGGTTTAGACGAAAAAGAAAAAGACTAGTAAATCTTTTGTAGTGTCTACGTTACTCTTTATATACAAACATAAGAACATTTAATACAAGGATAAAGTGGTAATCTATATTTAAAATTAAATGTTTTCCATGTACAAACATAAAAAACACAAAAGAAGACTAGTAAGTTTTTTATTATTTTTTCTCCATCCTAATTTAAATTTTCTATTCTTTTCTTTTGTATCCAAAATTCAAAAACATAATAAAAATTCCTCTTTTATCTTATGTAATCTAATAAAAAACTTTTATCTAAATCAATACATACATATATATATATATATATGGGTCTCCATCCACAGCAACCGGTTGTTGGGGAACAACCCTTTTTATCCAGCCGTAACAGCTTGTACCGGCTTATAAAAAAAAAAATTCTAAGGCCGGTACAAGCTGTTACGGCTGGATAAAAGGGGTTGCTCCCCAACAACCGGTTGCTGTGGATGGAGACCATATATATATATATATATATATTAGCCCCCGCCCCCCCTCTAAAAAAATTGTCTTTCAAAAAGCGAGTGTAGGCAATTGCCTACACTGTCCATATAGTAGATCCGCCCCTGGTTACAGATGACTCGGTCATATTTATACTGCTTTAACTATAGCTAATTGAAACATTTGACCAAGACATGAACAGTTAACTAAGTATAACTGACAACTCATTTTAACTACAGTTTGTTAACTGTCATTAAACTACGACGGTCAACTGTAAAGAAATATGTATTCTGTTTTCTATTTCAGGCGTCAGTGGGTAAGAGAAGAAGATTTGGCAAAGGACTTAAAGCTGCACTCAAAACAACTTCGTCGAACTTTGCGTTTTTTTGAAGAAGAAAAGCTAATCACTCGGGATCACAGGAAAGAGGTCAATTTTTTCTTGTTTAGTCTAACTCTTCGTACGAGAAGCATCTCATCCCCTGTTGCTTAATGATTATAAATAAGAAAAAGTAGTTCCTTCGCATCTCTTATTTACTTATCTTTATTAGGTCCGTTGGGTAAATAGAAACCGTGCCATAAGATCTTTTCTAAATGATGGATTTCTATAATTAAATTTGATGAGATCCATGTGTTATCCTGCCACTTCGGAGTTATAATCTTTTATATGAAGCTCATGCATTATAGTTTCTCAACATGTATTCAATTCAGCATCACTTAGTGACTTCTATCAAGTAAATGATAGTTCAAAATGCATCTATATATTTTCTAGCACTAGGTTTTTATTGTTAAGTTGGAGTGATTGCGGAATATTTCTGTTCCTTTAAGTCGCATCATTGCTTATTGTTGATATTGTTACAGACGGCAAAAGGAGCGAAAATTTACAGTGCTGCGGTTGCTGCCACTGCTGATGGTCAACAGACAGGAAGAGAGGGAGAGGAAAAGATTAAGCTGCACACTCACTCTTACTGTTGCCTAGATTATGCACAGGTTCTTTTGTTGATCCATGATATTTACTTTACCATCCATTCATTGTTTGTCATTTTAACATTTTGACTATGTGACGAATGATATTTTTTGGTTCTATAATGATGTCCCCTTGGCGGCTCTTTATTTCAGCCAAACAATATTAGGTTTTCTAATTTTGGTTGTTTACGGATACTGTACATTCTGGATTTAGATATGTAACACCCCCTTCCCAAAATAGAAAGAGAGGTTACTCAAAACACAACACAACTAAGGAAAATCACAGGGCTCTAAACCACAAAAGAATAATCTCATAATAATTCAATGTCACAAGACAAACCATAATAAATGTCACACTGGCTTAATCCACAATCTAAAATAATTATTACAATTCTAAATAGTTGACATATCAAGCCTAAACAAAACATTTCTAAACCATTGGATTAAAGGAAGCTCTCGTCACACTTGCCCTTGATCCCCCTGATTACCTGCCGGAAGAAAAACACAGCATGAGCCAAATGCCCAGTACGGATATAGAATACAATAAATGAACCGAAATAACTAACACAATTAAATGAATTGAAACAAAACGAACTGAAACGAAACGAATAAAACTAACACAATAAAATGGTAGGTTGAATCAAATGGCTGGGTGTTATTTCATACCGAGCTCAAAATAAATAGTAATATACCTTGCCACACAGGCAAGTCAAATAATGCCACACAGGCAAGTCAAATAATGCCACACAGGCAATCACACATCGGACTGCGCAATCCAGATGCGTGCAAATCGGAAGGTGTGTTTGGCACAAACATCACCAATCCGCAGAACAGAACAGAACAGAAACTAGGGTCGACCCATACGCCTCCCACAACAAAACACCAAATGGCCAACTCCCACCGGAGCACAAAACGGAGACGCCGTGGACTGATCACACCGCCACGGAAGGTGTCATGCCTCGGTGCCAAGAAGACATGCCTGTGGTACCCCCACAGGTGGTTATAGCTCAGGTATACCCCTACGGTATTCTAACAAAATATAATGTCACAACACATGCGACACAACAAAGGGGTTCTAACATGTACATGTTAAACTGAAACGAGATATTAACACAAAGTCTCCCAAAATATTAACATGCACATTACTACAATATCAAAATAAATTTAGATATGTTGTACTAGTCTACAGAGTACAAATATGAGTTCCAACTATGAACGCCAAACGAAACTATCACAATGAATTTGACAAGATATAATCATGAGAGGCAATGCTAATTTTCAAAACGCATAACGAAACGAACTAATTAAAACAAAAGAATCTCGCTGAAAGAGTATGGAATCCGTACCTGGATTAGGCAATGTAATACCCAAAATTATAATCCCAATATACTTCGTTAAACTCCTTCCGTTCAAACTAATCAAAACAAATAAATAATTTATAACTTAAATAGTTATATAATATTAAATTTAACACTAATTAACTTTTATATATATATATATATATATATATATTACTAACTTTCAAAATCATGATCAACCCCCCCCCCCTTTTTTTTGCAGGTTACATATATATATATATATATATATATATATATATATATATATATATATATATATATATATATATATATATATATATATATATATATATATATATATATTACTGTACCAGCGATCATATAATATCTATATATATACCTTGCAAACCAGAAACTAATAGCTTATATATGATACTTGGCACGAAAACCAACTAAACAAATTCAAAACAATACTCAATCAACTATCACACTATTTAATTAATTAATAAAGTAACTAACAATGATCAACTCACTTGATCTTGAAAAAAAAATATGAGACTCTGCTCCTATGTTCCCACAGCACAGGCGCCTCCTCCGTTCCTTTTTTTTTTGACCAGTACGTACTTTTCTGAGATATACTAAGAGGCGGCTGCGCTTCTTCTTTTTCTTCAATTTGTATCAGACGTGATGTTGAGTAATTAGGTTTTAGACAATTATTCACTTAAAAAATAGATTTTATTTATTAATATATTTATTAATTCTCCAAATTTTAATAGAATTTTAAAAATTACATAATTATAAATTTGACCCACTTAATTTAAAGCCCAATTTTACCAAGTTAATTTACCACACTTATTAATATTTATTAGCCCATATAAATTAAAGACCACTATTTTGACCCAAAATAAATGACATCCAAAAAAATTATGTTTAAAAATCAAGGTAATTTTTTATTATTATTTAATATTATTATTATTATTATTATTTTCGGGTATTACATCACCTACCCCTTAAAAAGAATTCCGTCCCTGGAATTAAAAGAATGGAACGCACCTAATTAATTTTTAAAGAGATGCGGATACTCCGCTCGAATAGACTCTTCCATCTCCCAGGTAGCTTCCCGCTCCGAATGATTTCTCCACAAAATCTTAACAAACGGAATAGTCTTCCTCCTCATGATCCTTTCTTGACGATCCAAAATCGCCTCAGCTTGTTCCTCACAAGTAAGATACTCTCGAATCTTATCGAATGGATATTACACCACGTGCAACGGATGATAATGATAACTCCTCAACACCGACACATGGAACACATTATGCACGTGAACTAGCTGTGGAGGCAAAGCTAACCGGTATGCAACCTCACCAACCCTCTCCAGAATCTCAAATGGTCCAATATAACGCGGACTAAGTTTCCCTTTCAACCCAAATCGCCGAATGCCCTTCCAAGGAGAAACTTTTAGAAACACATGCTCACCAGGTTCAAATTCTAAAGTCCTCCTACGCTTATCAGCATAACACTTCTGCCGTGATCGAGCCGACTTCAATTTCTCCTTAGCCACTGCTACATTCTCCGTAGTGATTTGAACTAACTCAGGCCCTTCTATGGCCCTTTCGCCAACCTCATCCCAACAAGTTGGTGCCCGACACTTTCTGCCATACAGTGCCTCAAACGGAGCCATTCCAATACTTGCATGCCAGCTGTTGTTATAAGCAAACTCAACTAGGCTCAAGTAATCATCCCAATTACCCGACCACTCAAGTGCACAAGACCTCAACATGTCCTCTAATGTCTGAATATTCCGCTCGGATTGACCGTCAGTTTGCGGATGGAAAGAAGTACTGAAGTTGAGCCGAGTGCCCCAAGCTCGCTGAAACCCTTTCCAAAATCTTGAAGTGAACCGTGGGTCCCGATCTGAAATAATAGACACCGGAGTACCATGAAGTCTAACAATCTCCTGCTGAAAGATATGTGCCAACCTATCCACCGAGTAACCCTCATGGATAGCCAAAAAGTGTGCCGAATTTGTCAATCGGTCCACCACTACCCATATGGCATCATTTTTCCTGAAAGTCTTCGGCAACCCAGTCACAAAATTCATCATGATATCCTCCCACTTCCACACTGGAATGTCTAACTGTTGCAACAACCCACTAGCTCGTTGATGTTCTATCTTCACTTGTTGACAAGTGAGGCACTTTCCAACATATTCAGCCACGTCTCGTTTCATCCCATTCCACCAAAAATTCTTCTTCAAATCCCTATACATCTTCGTAGAACCTGGATGAATTGAAAATGGCGAACTATGAGCCTCAGCCAGCACAGCCTCCCGAATGATTGGATCTGACGGTACACACAACCGCTCACCCAACCAAATTACGCCATGGTCATCAATACGAAACTCGGACTGCTTGCCCTCCTCTAGATTCTGCGTCATACTCCACAACTCCCCATCTTCCTTTTGAGCTTCTTTGACCCGCGAGATAAGAAAGGGCTCTACTCTCATACCCGCCAAATGCCCATCTGAACCTCGTACATACAACTCTAACTCGATCCGCTCCATATCCGAAATAAGCTGAAGTTGTGTAATAAGGGCAGCTACACTCCCTGAACTCTTTCGGCTAAGAGCATCTGCAACCACATTTGCCTTCCCCGGGTGATACTGAATCCTCGCATCATAATCCTTTAGAAGTTTCAACCAACGCCTTTGCCTCATATTGAGCTCCTTCTGAGTGAAAATGTATTTAAGACTTTTGTGATCGGTGAAGATATCACAAGTCTCTCCATACAAATAATGCCTCCAAATCTTTAAGGCAAAGATCACCGCTGCCAACTCCAAATCATGTGTGGGGTAATTCACCTCGTAAGGTTTAAGCTGCCTAGAAGCATAAGCAATCACCTTACCGTGTTGCATCAAAACACACCCCAAGACCTTCTTAGAAGCATCACTATAAATCTGATAGCCTCCTATCCCCGACGGCAATACAAGTATAGGAGCTGACACAAGTCGTTTCTTCAACTCCTCGAAACTCTTCTCCCGCTCTTCATTCCACATAAACTTCACGCCCTTTCTCATCAACTGAGTCAATGGTAAGGCAAGTAAGGAAAACCCTTCCATAAACCGCCTATAATACCCTGCCAAACCCAAGAAACTCCTAATCTCTGTCACTGTAGTAGGTCTTGGCCATTTAGTATAGCCTCAACCTTTGCAGGATCCACCTTAATGCCTTCAGCAGAAACAACGTGGCCCAAAAATGCAACCTGTTCCAACCAAAACTCGCATTTGGAGAATTTAGCATACAGCTTCTCTTTCTGTAAAATTCCTAACACTGTGCAAAGATGCTCCTCATGCTCTTCCTTAGACTTAGAGTAAACAAAAATGTCATCAATAAAGACAATGACAAATTGGTCCAGGTACTCCCTGAACACCCGATTCATCAAATCCATAAACATCGCCGGAGCATTAGTCACACCGAATGGCATCACCAGAAACTCGTAATGCCTATACCGAGTATGAAAAACCGTCTTAGGGATATCCTCATCCCTCACCCTCAACTGATGATATCCCGACCTCAAGTCTATCTTCGAAAAATACTTTGCCCCCTGAAGTTGGTCAAACAAGTCATCAATCCTCGGCAATGGATACCGATTCCTGATGGTGATTTTGTTCAACTCCCTGTAGTCTATACACAGCCTCATAGACCCATCCTTCTTCTTCACAAATAAGACTGGAGCACCCCACGGCGAAACACTCGGCCGAATCACACCACGATACAACAGTTCCTGCAACTGCTCCTTCAACTCCTGCAACTCCAATGGTGCCATCCGATACGGCGCCTTAGAGATAGGTTCCGCACCAGGAACAAGCTCAATAGCAAAATCTACTTCCCGTTATGGTGGCAACCCTGACAGTTCTTCAGGAAACACATCGGAAAAATCACGAACAATTGGAACATCCTCAGTACGAGACTCACCCTTAGAGGTATCCTTCACAACCGCCAAATATCCCTCACAACCCTTTGCTACTAACTTTCCAGCCTTCAAAGTTGAAATCAACTTCACCACTCTACTCGGCTGTGAACCCTGAAATACGAATTCAGGAGACTTCACATCTCCGAATATAACCTTCTTCGCCTGACAATCGATAATGGCTTGGTGTTTATCCAACCAGTCCATTCCAAGAATGACATCGAAATCGTGCATACTCATCGGAAGAAGATTAGCCCTACGAATCTTATCCCCAAAACTTATCGGACACCCTCGATACAAATCAGAAATGACAGCAGAAGTCCTCATCGGGGTAGCAATAGACATAACAGAATCTAAAGACTGAGATGGCACACCCAGGTGCCGAACAAAAGACTGAGCAACAACGGAATGAGTAGAACCCGTATCAAATAAAATAGAAGCCTCGCGATTGCCAACTAAAAGAGTACCAGAAACAGTACCTGGTGCGCCCGCCGCCTGGTTATACGTCAAAGCAAACACTCGACCACCCTGACGTTGACCTCCATTGCCACCATTATTACCACCTCCACCATTTCCGCGTGGACCGGTACAATCCCTAGCAATGTGACCCATCTGTCCACACAAGAAGCATGCACCGGTGAGTCTATGACACTGCCTCCCCGGATGAATGGCCCCACTAAATAGCACAAGGAGCTATCGGAATAAGATTCGGGTTACCCCCACCAGCTGGTCCCGGATAACGACCCTGATTTTGCCCCTGCGGACGATTATTCCCCTGCTGACGATTCTGTCCATACCAAGGAAACTGAAGCTGACGATTTTGCCCCTGTTGAGGCATCTGCTGATAGCCCCTGTTCTGATTCTGGCCACGCCACTGCCCCTGCTGAACACCACGATTTCTAGTTCCACTGACCACCTTGATTTCTCCCATGCTGACCCGAAGCTTGACCCTGCTGGTCATCTCTGTCCCTCTTTCGACTCCCTTCCGGTTTGGAAGTCCGAAAGTCCTGCCGCTCCATCTCAATGTTCTTGGCCGCATTGGCCACCTCCGATACATCCGCAAACTTGGTGTTAATGAGATGTTGGCGATACCTATAATGACTCCGCCACTTAAACTTCTCCGCATGTTTCGCTGCAGTCCCTGCAGAAGTTCCCGCAAATCCTGCCAACCTGGTGAACCTCGTCATGAAATCTGTGATGGACTCGTCATCTTTCTGCCGAATAGACAGATAATCTCTAGTATAGGCCTCTTTATCAGCAGCTGGGAAGTACTATTGATAAAAGACCTCACAAAACTCCGCCCAACTAAGTGTCTCGACATAACCATCACCCTTGGTTGTCTTCAGTGCTTTCCACCACCTCTGTGCATCCCCCTCTAGCTTGTAAGCAGCAAGCAACACTCTTTGATTATCTGAGCATCCCAACACATCGAAAATCTTCTCTAGGTGAGCAATCCAATTTTCCGCATCAATTGGAGTTGGAGCAGAACTGAAAGACTGTGGCTTCTGCTTCTGGAACCTCTCCAACCATACATACATTGGAACCACCTGCTGATCAAGGCCATCCACATTTCCTTCCTCTTCGTTTGCATGTAGATCATTATTTCTCGGGTTCTCTTGTTCAGGAATTTCTGGTGGCGGCTGCTGCATTGCATGTACAACCTGCGCCACTAACTGAGGTAACGCCTGATTCACAGCCTGATTCACCAAGGTAGCCAACTGAGCATTAATCTGATCATTAGGTTGCTCATTGGACCGACCTTCACCTCTTCCCCTATTGTTACCTCGCCTCCCAGCAACTCTAGCTGATCTTCGAGCCATCTAAGAAAGAGATCACGAATATAAACAAAGCAGATTAGAGACTAAATTCGAATATGGCTGATATGATAGCTGAACAGAAAATCAATCAGAACAAAAATCTAACCCAGAAGTCTACCCATAACTCACAGGTCAAACCTAAATAGGTTTTCTACAAGAAAGAACCTAAGCTCTGATACCAACTCTGTAACACCCCCTTCCCAAAATAGAAAGAGAGGTTACTCAAAACACAACACAACTAAGGAAAATCACAGGGCTCTAAACCACAAAAGAATAATCTCATAATAATTCAATGTCACAAGACAAACCATAATAAATGTCACACTGGCTTAATCCACAATCTAAAATAATTATTACAATTCTAAATAGTTGACATATCAAGCCTAAACAAAACATTTCTAAACCATTGGATTAAAGGAAGCTCTCGTCACACTTGCCCTTGATCCCCCTGATTACCTGCCGGAAGAAAAACACAGCATGAGCCAAATGCCCAGTACGGATATAGAATACAATAAATGAACCGAAATAACTAACACAATTAAATGAATTGAAACAAAACGAACTGAAACGAAACGAATAAAACTAACACAATAAAATGGTAGGCTGAATCAAATGGCTGGGTGTTATTTCATACCGAGCTCAAAATAAATAGTAATATACCTTGCCACACAGGCAAGTCAAATAATGCCACACAGGCAAGTCAAATAATGCCACACAGGCAATCACACATCGGACTGCGCAATCCAGATGCGTGCAAATCGGAAGGTGTGTTTGGCACAAACATCACCAATCCGCAGAACAGAACAGAACAGAAACTAGGGTCGACCCATACGCCTCCCACAACAAAACACCAAATGGCCAACTCCCACCGGAGCACAAAACGGAGACGCCGTGGACTGATCACACAGCCACGGAAGGTGTCATGCCTCGGTGCCAAGAAGACATGCCTGTGGTACCCCCACAGGTGGTTATAGCTCAGGTATACCCTACGGTATTCTAACAAAATATAATGTCACAACACATGCGACACAACAAAGGGGTTCTAACATGTACATGTTAAACTGAAACGAGATATTAACACAAAGTCTCCCAAAATATTAACATGCACATTACTACAATATCAAAATAAATTTAGATATGTTGTACTAGTCTACAGAGTACAAATATGAGTTCCGACTATGAACGCCAAACGAAACTATCACAATGAATTTGACAAGATATAATCATGAGAGGCAATGCTAATTTTAAAACGCATAACGAAACGAACTAATTAAAACAAAAGAATCTCGCTGAAAGAGTACGGAATCCGTACCTGGATTAGGCAATGTAATACCCAAAATTATAATCCCAATATACTTCGTTAAACTCCTTCCGTTCAAACTAATCAAAACAAATAAATAATTTATAACTTAAATAGTTATATAATATTAAATTTAACACTAATTAACTTATATATATATATATATATATATATATATATATATATTACTAACTTTCAAAATCATGATCATCCCCCCCCCCTTTTTTTTTGCAGGTTATATATATATATATATATATTACTGTACCAGCGATCATATAATATCTATATATATACCCTGCAAACCAGAAACTAATAGCTTATATATGATACTTGGCACGAAAACC
Organism: Panax japonicus; assembly: GCA_020205505.1. Classification (NCBI taxonomy): domain Eukaryota; kingdom Viridiplantae; phylum Streptophyta; class Magnoliopsida; order Apiales; family Araliaceae; genus Panax; species Panax japonicus. The sequence goes on along the minus strand of CM035098.1, from coordinate 1,441,242 downwards.
AACTAAACAAATTCAAAACAATACTCAATCAACTATCACACTATTTAATTAATTAATAAAGTAACTAACAATGATCAACTCACTTGATCTTGAAAAAAAAAAATATGAGACTCTGCTCCTATGTTCCCACAGCACAGGCGCCTCCTCCGTTCCTTTTTTTTTGTCCGGTACGCACTTTTCTGAGATATACTAAGAGGCGGCTGCGCTTCTTCTTTTTCTTCAATTTGTATCAGACGTGATGTTGAGTAATTAGGTTTTAGACAATTATTCACTTAAAAAAATAGATTTTATTTATTAATATATTTATTAATTCTCCAAATTTTAATAGAATTTTAAAAATTACATAATTATAAATTTGACCCACTTAATTTAAAGCCCAATTTTACCAAGTTAATTTACCACACTTATTAATATTTATTAGCCCATATAAATTAAAGACCACTATTTTGACCCAAAATAAATGACATCCAAAAAAATTATGTTTAAAAATCAAGGTAATTTTTTATTATTATTTAATATTATTATTATTATTATTTTTTTCGGGTATTACAAGATACTTTCTGATACTCTCACTTCCCCTTCCTTTTGTTGGTAAGTTCTTAATGTTGAGACCTTTTATATTTTGATAAGCACAATGAGGACTTTGTATATAATTAGCTGATGGGTGTCTCCATATTGATAGCATGGGATGTAGAGAGCCTAAAACTGGCAGATTCCCTTAAACAACAAACATTTGCAATAGACATCTACCGTATATTGGTAATTTCTTTTTGCTCAAACACTCTTCATTGGTACTTGACATATACTCTTGAATACATTTCCCGCACTCCCTCAACATATCAATTATTTGATACTTAAATTTCATCTATGCCATTTGTTGGACACTTTTAAACGTGCCTTAACATATTTGGGATTGTTAAGATATGACGTTTTATTTTAAAAGAATGTTACATCAACAAAAGTAAGACAAAGAAAAGACTTCACCAGAGGAATTTGTATAGGAGGAGAGTTTTCATCATAACTATGTTCATATTATTAATATATATTGACAACTTTATGTAATATATTTATATATCCCAATATCAGTAGCCTATTTTTTTCATTATTATTTTTTTGTATATAGAAATTTTGTGTCCATGTCATGTTTGCTTTAGTGTTCATTTCTTGCTTCTTAGTACAGGTGGAAGGAACTCTAGCCGTGCTTCCCATTTCATCTTAATTTTTGAGTTTGCAGATATTTGATTAAATAATTTTCTATAAAATTATAGATAAAGCAAGCTACTTTTTGCATATACATGATGTTGTGAGGTACAGAATGCACCGCATGAAGAAAAAGCTAAAAGATGAACTCGATAACAAGAACACTGTTCAGGAGTATATATGCCCAAGCTGCGGGAGAAGGTAGGTATCATCTCTGGTGATGTTTGTAGTTATACATGTTATTCATATAAACAGGTATTTTGATAGCACTAAAGTATTTCTTCCTTATTTTATGTTCAGATATACTGCTTTGGATGCATTGCGTCTGGTTTCCCCAGAGGATGAGTATTTTCATTGTGAAAGTTGCAATGGGGAACTAGTGGTAGAGAGTGATAAGTTAGCAGGTCAAGAAATGGGAGATGGAGATGACAACGCAAGGAGAAGGCGTCGTGAAAAACTGAGGGATATGCTTCAAAACTTGGAGGTTTGTTCTTTTATGCATTTTAATTAATTACTGGTATGGCTTTTATTCAACTGTTGATATTTCTACACTCTTTGCATGAAATTATCTACATTTATATTTTTTTTCAAAATTTTATTTTTGCATATCAGGATTTATTATATTCGGTCGCAATTATAGCCTAGGTATAATTCAAATCAAGATATTCACTTTGTTCATTTTCCTGAGCAACAGAATGTCCCTAAGAGAGTCCATTGGTACATGTTACGACTTTAGATTGCTGCATGCTAATATTTTGTAGGGTTTGATATTTTGATTCCTAAAAACAGTGTACTACAACCTCTGTTTTATGGCTGTCTAAATGTGCAATAAATTTTTTTCGTCCAAAGGATGTCTTAAATTACATAAGTTTATATCAAAATGTCTTGTAAAGATTAGTTTATCCTCAAAAGTGGGGTCCACTAACTTTAAAAAATAATAATATACTCAACTATGGGTAGACGTGAAACATATTTACAGCTAAAGATTTGGTTGATTAATTGATACAGGTACAGCTCAAGCCATTAATGGATCAACTCAACAGAGTAAAAGACTTGACCGTTCCGGAATTTGGAACTCTTCAAGCATGGGATGTTCGAGCAAATGCTGCAGCACGTTCAGCAAATGGTGATTCTAATAGCAATGATCCCTCTAAATCTTCACAGGGTTATGGCGGAACGCCTATGCCATTTCTTGGAGAGACAAAGGTGTTACTTGTTTCTTTCTTCTTTACTTGAAATGCATTTTATATTTGTTTTCTTACTATTATACTGATCTGTGCATTTCTTTTTTCTGGTAGTCAAGCTAAGCAATTTATTTTGGTCTTGCTTGTTTTATTTAAATCCTAATGGTGTTTGAAGCTTCTAGTGAATAATTTTGAATACACTGTTTCTGCATGCTGTGTTGTGCCATATACTATATTTTTAGCTTTTCTAGTTGTGCCTTTTCTATGTAGTTGCCTTCACAAGTGATGAGGACATGACATGCGTAAATTCAAATAAGACTAAAGGGACGTGGGGATCAAGTAAGGCTAGAACTAAGAAGTTCAAACAAGGTCTCAATGGATTGATCCAAGATGTTTGGGCTGAAGCTAACGCAAGAAAATCCAAAGAAGAGGCTATAGAGCATGAGACACAAATTCGAATCAATTTAATACAAGCCCAATTCTAATATTCTTAGCAAAGTCAACATATTTTACATACAAAGGAGTGTTATGTTATTTTGATTCGTGGGCCATTTTTTTTAAAGTTATCAGACTTCACATTGAAGCAGGTCAACATTAATGCATGGAGCATGTTCTCAATATTATTTATCACGTGGGCCACTTGTTTGCTAAACATACTGCTAGCATGGAAGAAAACATACTGCTAGCATGAAATATCATATATGCACGTGGACAAAGGCAACAGATATAGCATGCAAGGAATCATTATCACTTTATATCACACGGTTTCAACATATCACTTTATATCGCACGGTTTCGCCAGCTTAGTCACGTGGCAAGAATTTTTAGACGGAAATTGCATATGTTAGATTTTTATAATCCTAATGTAATTAGGATATGTTTTTTTTTAATTAGAATTCTTTTTCTAATTGACTTCTATTAGGGTTATAGTTTATAAATTTCTATTAGGATTTAAATTGTTTTGAGTAGTATAAATAGAAGTCTAAGTTGATGTAATCAATACATTATTATTATTCAATATATTTGTGAGTTTATTCTCTACTTTTGGTTCTTTGAAGAATTCCTAAGAAATTAGTAATTTCTTGGTTTTTTTCTTTGAGATTCAATTTTGACTTATCATATATACAACAATTCATAGTTGTGTGTGGCGTCTTCTACCGCATCAATCGTCGATTGTACCGAGATTACCGCTTCAATATAAGCGAGGGGTCAAGGTGTCGTTGGTGTCCATTCAACGCAAATTTCCAAACGCGAGCAATTGTACCAAGATTACCGTCTAAAGTATAGACGAGGAGTTAAGGTGTTGCAAGCAATTCATCCAACAACTGTGCTAGAAACGATCCGGGCGACGACCACCTCACGCAAGCGTGCCGTGGAGTCTATCATTTGGTATCAAAGCCAAGCCTTCTTCTAGCGAGTTACCTATCTTTAATTTTCTGCCGAATTATATATTGCAAATATATATATATATATATATATATATATATATATATATAATATATAAAAAAAATCAAATTCTATTTCTATTTTGCTAACCAAATTTGTAGCACACCATCAAATCATTAAATTCCAACCAAGAGTTCATACCGTTCCATCATCATCAATTCTGAAACGGAGCTATAATTTACAAATCTAAAACGTACAAGAGGAGTACAAGGCAATCGATCGGTGATTTTGTGATATTCTGATAGATACACCATCTATAATTTTGTTTCGTGATAAGTAATTTTGAATTGATTAGTAAAACCAAGAATTTTGCTAGAGAATTCAATAAGAACCTATTAGAGAAAATATTTGAGGTAAAAGGCTTAGTGGTGAGATTAATCGAGGGTAAAAGCCAATTTATTGAGAGTATACACGAGTGCACCATTGATTCGAGCGAAACACGCAAGGGAGTGGTGAGAAAATTATTTTCTACTAACCCTTATTTTGCAGGAAATATGTCTAGCTCGAAAGATAAAGGAACTTATGAGGAACAACCCTCAACAGCTGAATTAAAATTCCAGATAGAAATCATGCATAAAGAATGGGATCGAAGATTGAGAAAGACTATGGAGCAAATGCAAGAACAATTAGAAGAGATGAGGGTGTCTATGGCGGAGCTGTCCCACAACACTAATGGGATACATAACAAGAAGAGGGAACAACAAACTGACGCGAGAAAGGAAGACCCTTACGATGAGGACAGCAGTGCAGCGGAAGATCGTGAATCTAATTTTTTACATCAAAGACACAGAGGTGCTAGGGAAAGAGGAGGTCGGTACAGAGAAAATGGCAATTTGGATAGCATAAAAATGAAGATTCCAGCTTTCCAAGGCACGGGTGATCCTGAGGCCTATTTGGATTGGGTAACCAAGATAGAGCGAATCTTTGACTGTCACAATTATTCTGACCTTAAGAAAGTCAAATTGGCCATTACAGAATTTTCTGGATATGCATTGATATGGTGGGATCAGTTGACAGCTAATCGAAAAAGGTGTGAAGAGCGGCCGATTACAATTTGGGCGGAGATGAAAGCTATCATGAAAAAGAGATTTGTACCAGCATACTATCATCGGGAGATCATTCGTAGTTTACAAACTCTTAAACAAGGGAGTCGAAGTGTGGATGAATATTACAGGGAGATGGAGATGTTGAAGGATCGGGCTAATGTGATTGAGGATAATGAAACAGCGATGGCTAGGTTCTCGGCAGGACTGAACTGGGAGATTGCAGACTTGGTTGAGCAGCAACATTATTTAGAGTTAGAAGAATTGGTCCATATGGCTACCAAGATAGAGAAACAACTCAAGAGGAGAGTAGGACAACGAGGACAATCTAATGCTAGTTCATCATGGAGACCTAATTTTGCAAAGCGAGAGGAAAGGACATTTGCGATCAAACCAAAGATGGAACCTAAACAAGGATCAACTAGCCGAGAGATACAAGGTAAAAATGAACAATCTTCTTTTGGTCTTAATCGGGATATTGTATGCTTCAAGTGTCAAGGCAGGGGACATATTTCTAGCCAATGTCCAAATCAGAGAAAAATGTTGTTACTTGACAATGGAGATGTGGAGATCGAAGGGGAAGAGAGCGACATTGATTCTATGCCACCATTAGAGGAGATAGGGGAGGATGCGATACATGGTGAAATTCTAGTTACAAGAAGAGCACTTAGTACGCAGGTTAAGGAAGAGAGTAATGAACAGCGGGAAAATCTATTCCATACTCGATGTCTTGTGAATGGGAAAATTTGTTGTATAGTCATAGATGGAGGCAGCTGTACAAATGTGGCAAGCACTACGATGGTGGAGAAATTGGGGTTATCTACTACCAAACATCCACAGCCGTATCATTTGCAGTGGCTCAATGATAATGTAGACATTAAAGTAACCAAACAAGTCTTAGTTCCATTTGTTATTGGTCGGTATGTTGATAAGGTATTGTGTGATGTGGTACCTATGCAGGCAGGACATATATTGTTGGGTAGACCATGGCAATTTGATAGGAGGGTTCAACATGACGGGTTTACCAATGTATATTCATTCGTTCATGACAAGAAGAAGATCTCTTTGTTTCCTTTATCACCACAACAAGTACATGAAGATCAAATTCATTTGCAGAAAGATTATGTACAAAGAAAAGAGAGTGAAGAAAAGAAAAATCAAGAAGAAAAAAAAAGAGAGAAAAAGAAAGAGAGAAAAAGAAAGATGAGAGAAAAATAAATATATTGGCAAAAAAGAGTGATGTGAGAAGAGCTTTGATTTCTAAACAGCCTATGATTTTACTTCGGTATAAAGAGGCGTTTTTGAATACTAACGATAATGATTCTTTGCCTAGTGTTGTTTCATCTCTCTTACAGGAATTCAAAGATGTATTTCCCGAGGAGTTTCCTCATGGACTACCACCTATTCGAGGAATTGAGCATCAAATTGATTTGGTTCCCGGTGCGACGATTCCAAATCGCCCAGCTTATCGGAGTAATCCTGAGGAGACGAAGGAATTACAAAGACAAGTTGACGAGCTGATGGAAAAAGGATTCGTGAGAGAAAGTATGAGCCCATGTGCAGTTCCGGTAATTCTAGTGCCGAAAAAGGATGGAAAATGGAGGATGTGCATTGATTGTCGAGCGGTAAATAATATTACGGTAAAATATCGACATCCCATTCCTCGTTTAGATGACATGTTAGATGAATTACATGGGTCTTGCATATTTTCAAAAATTGATTTAAAAAGTGGTTATCATCAAATTAGAATGCAAGAGGGTGATGAATGGAAAACAGCGTTTAAAACTAAATATGGTCTTTATGAGTGGTTGGTATTACCTTTTGGTTTAACTAATGCACCCAGCACTTTTATGAGATTAATGAACCATGTTTTGCGTCCATTCCTTGGAAAATTTGTCGTAGTTTATTTTGATGATATCTTGATTTATAGCAAAAACTTGGAAGATCATGCATTGCATTTAAAATCTGTTTTAGATATACTTCGGAAAGAAAAGTTATTTGCTAACATGGAAAAATGCACGTTTTGTTCGGATAGAATTATTTTTCTTGGCTTTGCTGTGAGTTCACAGGGAGTCCAAGTTGATGAGGAAAAAGTACGTGCGATCCGAGATTGGCCGAGTCCAACCAATGTGAGTCAAGTACGAAGCTTTCATGGACTCGCAAGTTTCTACCGACGTTTTGTTCGGAATTTCAGTGATATTACAGCACCATTGACCGAGGTCATCAAGAAAAGTGTGGGCTTTAAGTGGGGTGATGAACAGGAAAAAGCATTTAATTTGATTAAGGATAAATTGACAAATGCTCATTTACTTATTTTGCCTAACTTTGCTAAAACTTTTGAGATTGAGTGTGATGCTTCAAGTTTAGGGATTGGAGCTGTGTTGATGCAAGAAGGGAAACCAGTGGCGTATTTCAGTAAAAAATTGAGTGGGGCAGTTTTGAACTATCCTACATATGACAAAGAGATGTACGCTTTGGTTAGAGCTTTGGAGACATGGCAACATTACTTGTGGCCTAAGGAGTTTATGATCCACACCGATCATGAATCATTGAAGTATTTGAAGGGTCAGCACAAGTTGAACAAGAGACATGCACGATGGATGGAATTTATCGAGACATTTCCATATGTTATTCGATATAAGCAAGGTAAGGAGAACGTCGTTGCAGATGCTTTGTCTCGCAGGTATGTTTTGTTAAATACTCTTGATACGAAATTGCTTGGGTTTGAACGAATTAAAGAGTTATATGATAATGACCTTGATTTCGGTAAAGAGTTTAAAACTTGTGAAAAGAATGTTGTGGGTAAATACTTTAGAATTGATAGATTCTTGTTTCGAGAAAATAAATTATGTATTCCTGCATGTTCTTTGCGTGAGTTGTTGGTTAGGGAATCACATGGGGGCGGTTTAATGGGACATTTTGGTGTTGATAAAACTTTTGCTGTTTTGAAAGAACATTTTTATTGGCCTCATATGAAACGAGATGTAGAAAGAATATGTGATAGATGTATTACTTGTTGCCAAGCTAAATCTCGTATTCAACCTCATGGATTGTATACACCATTGCCTATTCCTAATGAACCTTGGATTGATCTTTCTATGGACTTTGTGTTGGGTTTACCTAGGTCTAAGCATGGTTATGATTCGATATTTGTGGTCGTGGATAGATTTTCAAAAATGGCACATTTTATTCCATGTCATAAAACTGATGATGCATCTCATGTTGCTGATTTGTTCTTTAGGGAGATTGTGCGTTTACATGGTATGCCTAAAACTATTAAGTTACTTTTGGAAGACCTTGTGGTGTAAATTGAGTACTAAACTGTTATTTTCTACTACTTGTCATCCACAAACTGATGGTCAAACTGAAGTAATAAATAGGACTTTGTCGGCATTGTTACGGGCTATCATTAAAAAGAATATCAAGCAATGGGAAGAATGTTTACCACATGTTGAGTTTGCATATAACCATTCTGTTCATTCTGCTACTAATTTTTCTCCATTTGAAATTGTATATGGTTTTAATCCTTTAACACCGTTGGATTTATCACCGTTACCTGTTTCTGAATATACTAACATGGATGGAAAGAAAAAGGCCGATCTTGTTAAGCAGATTCATGAAAAAACCAGACTAAACATTGAACGGAGGACGGAACAGTACATTAAGCACGCGAACAAGGGACGACATCAAGTGATCTTTGAGCCCGGAGATTGGGTGTGGTTACATATGCGAAAAGAAAGATTCCCGGTTCAAAGACGGTCAAAATTGCTTCCGAGGGGAGATGGTCCATTTCAAGTTCTCCAGCGTATCAATGACAATGCCTATAAATTGGATTTGCCAGGTGAGTATAATGTTAGTGCTACATTTAACGTTACTGATCTAAGTCCGTTTGATGTAGGTGACGATTTGAGGACAAATCCTTTTCAAGAGGAGAGGAATGATGAGGACATGACATGCGTAAATTCAAATAAGACTAAAGGGGCGTGGGGATCAAGTAAGGCTAGAACTAAGAAGTTCAAACAAGGTCTCAATGGATTGATCCAAGATGTTTGGGCTGAAGCTAACGCAAGGAAATCCAAAGAAGAGGCTATAGAGCATGAGACACAAATTCGGGTCAATTTAATACAAGCCCAATTCTAATCTTCTTAGCAAAGTCAACATATTTTACATACAAAGGAGTGTTATGTTATTTTGATTTGTGGGCCATTTTTTTTAAAGTTATCAGACTTCACATTGAAGCAGGTCAACATTAATGCATGGAGCATGTTCTCAATATTATTTATCACGTGGGCCACTTGTTTGCTAAACATACTGCTAGCATGGAAGAAAACATACTGCTAGCATGAAATATCATATATGCACGTGGACAAAGGCAACAGATATAGCATGCAAGGAATCATTATCACTTTATATCACACGGTTTCAACATATCACTTTATATCGCACGGTTTCGCCAGCTTAGTCACGTGGCAAGAATTTTTAGACGGAAATTGCAGATGTTTGATTTTTATAATCCTAATGTAATTAGGATATGTTTTTTTTAATTAGAATTCTTTTTCTAATTGACTTCTATTAGGGTTATAGTTTATAAATTCCTATTAGGATTTAAATTGTTTTGAGTAGTATAAATAGAAGTCTAAGTTGATGTAATCAATACATTATTATTATTCAATATATTTGTGAGTTTATTCTCTACTTTTGGTTCTTTGAAGAATTCCTAAGAAATTAGTAGTTTCTTAGTTTTTTTCTTTGAGATTCAATTTTGACTTATCATATATACAACAATTCATAGTTGTGTGTGGCGTCTTCTACCGCATCAATCGTCGATTGTACCGAGATTACCGCTTCAATATAAGCGAGGGGTCAAGGTGTCGTTGGTGTCCATTCAACGCAAATTTCCAAACGCGAGCAATTGTACCAAGATTACCGTCTAAAGTATAGACGAGGGGTTAAGGTGTTGCAAGCAATTCATCCAACAACTGTGCTAGAAACGGTCCGGGCGACAACCACCTCACGCAAGCGTGCCGTGGAGACTATCAACAAGTTGTACCACTGGATTGTTGCCTGTTACTGTTCTATTTTCTTATAGTAGTTTCTTATTTATTGTGGCGGCTGCCCGGGGGGGGGGGGGGGGGGGGGGGCAGCAATGTTTTGTTATAACATTCATTCCCAAATCTGATATATAGAATAGGTTTGGGTATTTAGCTAACAATTTATGTTTTGTTGTTTGCAGGTTGAAGTTGATTTCTCTGGTGTTGATGGTAAAGAAGCAAAAATCAAATCTGAGAATACAAATACTCCCATGAAAGTTTTGCCTCCGTGGATGATCAAGCAAGGGATGAACCTTACAAAAGAGCAGCGTGGTGAGGTCAAGCAAGACTCAAAGATGGAGGGCACTTCAGCAATTGGAGGATTTGATGACAAGAAGTCAATAGATGAAAAAGATGATGTGAAGAATTTACAGGCTAGTTTAAACAAATATTTATTTCTCTTATTATCTTGGTCCATGTCATGTATGTTCTGCCTTCATTCCTTCTAAGTCTGAAAATTTTCTTGGTATCACACTTGATGATCTTCATAGGATGAGTATGTTAAAGCATATTATGTTGCTCTACTTCAAAGGCAGCAAGAACAAGATGCGGCTACCAAAAGGGAACAGGAGTCTTCAAACACAAGCATTTCCAACAGCATTAATGGTGCATCTTCAGAGCGTCAAGTTGGCATGAAATCAAAACGTGATGACGATGATGAGGGATATGAAGGTGTTGAGTGGGAGGAAGCTCCACCAGCCGGTAGATATCAAAGCTTTTTCAGTATCTTTCATTGTCCAACTGATCATTTCAATTTTTGCATCAACTTCCTACAAGATAAAAGTATAATTTTTCCTGCAGTGACTAACTTCTATCTTTAGAAAAAGTAAAAAGACGGGAAATAAAAAAAACTGGAGTTACGAAATATTCAAACAGGGAGTATGAGCATTAGACATGATATAGATTTTAGTATATATAGATTTTAGTATCATGGTATTTAGACATGATATAGATTTTAGTATGATATAGATTAGACAGGGAGTATGATATAGATTTTTGTATATAGATTTTAGTATGATATAGATTTTAGTATGAAAAGATGGTTTCCTTGACTCTGTGGCTACAGTCTACACCCTCAGACCCAAATTGACTGTCATTGGACTCAACATGATGCATAGCTTTAGAAAGAATATTTTTTGAGCTACATGTTCCTTTTATACTAGTAGTATTATAAATGTGCAAGAATAATATATTATGGGGTTCACATGCTTTCATCTCTATTCCCCTAATTTGCAAGACCATTTGTATTAAAGTTGCATTAGCTAGTTTTATAGAAGTGTCAAATATATTGAGGCATCCAAAAAAGAATACCAGAACTCTCAGTTTGGGACGGAGGGAGTACTATGCAACAAGAAAAGACTAGAAGTTCTGTTTGAAATGTTAACCAACTAGCTAGTTCTGTCAACTATAGTTACTAGTGTACTACTGAACATTGTTCCATGGTATCTGAGATTTAATCAGGCAAAAATTGGATTATTAATTCTCAAGGATACTTTCTTGACAAAAGCATAGCAGATATTAAACTTTTAAGAATAGATACATGAACAGCCTCTGCATTTATAAGTGTGTATGCTCACAGAAGTTTAGATTCTGTAAGAGAGATGGCAAACCAGCCCCCATCTTGGCATGAAACTTTGCTACCATGTGCTGATAACAGAGATGGCTAGTCATTAATATCACACATTCAACCAAAAATATGGGAAAACTTAATTAATTTTCAGGTTTAAACTTCAAAAGTTATTATACTTTTGGGTTTGCAAGTTGGTTGGAGTTTGATTCTGAAATAATGTGTGAGCTTTTGCAGTCTTGTAGCAAGAACATGATATTTGGATAAACCGAGGACGCTAGTACATTAGTTCCTGATAGTCTGCCATGTGCGGTTGTTTTGAGAAACTTAAATTCTTTTCCTAATATTATTATCAGCATGAAAAATATCAAATATTAGTTGATATAAATATGTACTTCTGTAAAATTTGACAAAGCTAAAGTATGTTTATAAACATATATTTGTACATTATTAATATTAGGCTGGTTTAATATAAAGGGGTATGCATGAGTGCGCGCGCGCACACTACTGATTCAAGTTTTCTTTTGTTTACCTCTAGTTATTTTCTCAATTTGGACAGATAAATGATATCGGTATTGTGGTCACACAAGGATTATTTTGATGGTGCAGCTTACGTGGCTAACTGTGTTTTCCAACTTGCCTTGTTACAGGAAATACAAATGAAACCTTTAAGGTGAATGACTTAAATGTTCAAGCAGATGCTTCGGGAGATGACGACATAGACTGGGAGGAGGGTTGAACTTTTTTCAGATTCCAAGTCTCTAAAGTTGGATCTTATAGCAAGATTCTTCTGGCATTTCAAACTAATCTTTTATTGCCTACTTCTCAAGCTTATAGCACCTCTAAACTCACTAACTGAAATTTTCTTGTCTTGGTTAGAGACGGATGGTCTGTATTTGTGCTGGCAGTTGGTATACAGGACAGCATTTCAGCTTCTTCTTTTTTGGGGTGGGGGTGGGGGTGGTAGAGCCAAACTTTTATAAATTCGGTCATGTGTCATATGTGAGGGTACCTTTGGTGTTCCACCCCACCCCACCCCACCCCTCCCCTTTTTTCCCATGTCCTTTGACTGGATGTGGGCCTTATTTGACTGCCGAAGTATAAGCTAAATCTTTCTGGACAGCAGACCATTTTTGAGATGACTTTTAGTCCGTTTATCTTGTATTCTTCAAGTTCAGAATGTCGAACTATAAATGTTAGTAATACAACTAGATTATTTAGATAGATTGTTCTGGGCATCAAACAATTTCTGAGATGAATGTTTTTGTGGACTATTATTATAGTTTTATCCAATTTCATGTGTTGATATCGCAATAGACTCAAAAATTCTATTACTAAAATATATATGATTATCTGATTTTGTGAAGTACAAAAATAAGTGATTTTATATTTTGAAGAATACATTTGAAATTTGAGTTTAGACCATGTCTTGCAACTTACTTTTTCTCAAATTGGCTAGTAAAAGTGATGAGTTGGATTTTTTGGGACAAAATCCATGCTCTGTAAAGGAAATTTTCACATTGAAGATAAAACCTACCTAAATATATAAAAACTAACTTCGTATTAATTAATTTTTATTATTTTTTTGGTACTAATATGAATTTGTTCCAAGCTGAATAAAATAACTATTTCAACAAATACTAATACACACAACTGGAATTGGTGTGCATACAATTAGGATCATGGTGTGTTTGGGTGCCTACGAAGGTTTGACTTTTGAATCTTGCCTCTTTTTTTATTTTTATTTTTTATTTTTATTTCCCAAAAAGAAAAAAGAAAAAGGGAATCTGTCCACTCAATAATTAATCATTATCAATTCCTCCAAGGATGGCTAACAACCTCTTTGACATTTTCTTCCCTTGAAGAGTTATCTTCTTCATGTCTCTAGTTTTTAAATATACGGTCCGGATCAAGTGCATACCCCTTATTTTACTCACCCGTGCTCACCCCCTTTAGACGACGGTTTCGGTCATACAATCGTCGCCTATACTTTTAGCGACGCTATATGTTGTCCGTCGCTAAAAGTATAGGCGACGGTTGTATGACCGAAACCGTCGCCTAAAGGGGGGTGAGCATGGGTGAGTAAGATAAGAGATATGCACTTGATCCGAGCTCATTATATATATATATATATATATATATATATATATATATATATATATATATATATATATATACGGTTCGGATCAAGTGTATACCTCTTATCTTACTCACCCGTGCTAACCCCCTTTAGCGACGGACACGGCGACGGTTCAGTCATACAACTGTCGTCTATACTTTTAGCGACGCTATATGTTGTCCGTCGCTAAAAGTATAGACGACGGTTGTATGACCGAAACCGTCGCCGAGTTCGTCGCTAAAAGGGGGTGAGCACGGGTGAGTAAGATAAGAGGTATGCACTTGATCCTTATATTATATATATATATATATATATATATATATACAGAACCGATCAGGTGAGGGCTCCCTTACTTTGTTAAAATGCGGACTTTTTTTTATTTATTTTTTTGGTTTTTTTTTTAAACAACTAAAAAAAATATTTAATATTTTATGGAACTGAAATTTTTTCATAATATAATGTTTTGGGCGTGTTTTGAATACCTATACCAAAAAATGGTGGTATAGTCTGCCCAGACTGTATATACATATTTTGTTATACGTACCCAAATCACATCCAAAACACTGTATTATGAAAAAAATTCAGTTCCATAAAATATTAAATATTTTTTTTAGTTGTTTAAAAAAAACCAAAAAAAAAAGTCCGCATTTTAACAAAGTAAGGCAGCCCTCACCTGATCTTGACCCTATATATATATATATATACACACACTAATAGAGGTCAAATTGAATGGTCAATGAATTATACCCACGATTGCTTTAATTGGAAGATTTGAACCTATATATGACTATCTGAGTTGATACCAATACCTAATATATATATATATATATATATATATATATATATATATATATATATATATATATATATATATATATATATATACACAGAATATAGGGAAAGTGGACCTTTGGTGGTCTGTGCGACAAGAAGCTCACATTTCGCAAAACTTTTCAAAGTCTTTTTCCCCTTCCGAAAGTTAAGTAGAGATAGAGAAGTACAGCATAAAACAATGCATCTTTTTTAGGCTTGGGAATAGGAAATTAATATTTTTACAACACTTTTTGATATTTTCACATGATAAGTGTCGCTATAGATATATAGTGACGGTGAAAACTGTCGTTATAGGATCTATATGACGGTTTTCATGTGAAAAAGAGTTGGTGTTGTTTACCAAATTACCCTTTATGACTAACTAATTTTTTGGAACTAGTATGCGAGCTAGCATTTTCATGAGAAAAATTCATATCAATAAGTGGCATCTCTCTCCCTCTAGCTCTCTCTCTCTCTTGTAAAATATGAAGATGCATGTAGCAAATATATATATATATATATATATATATATATATATATATATATATATATTTATGATGTTATATACACAAATTTATATGTAATGATACATATATAAACCTAGGTTTATACGTACGTTTGACAACCAGCTGCTTTTAATGATTCTTTGTTCCTTTAACGCCAAGGAAGTTTCATTGGGGGAATGATACACATTAATTTCTGCTCCCTCTCCGTATCATTTGGACCTCATAACTCTCCCTCTCTCTCCCTCTCTCTCTCTTACACCCACCCTGTCACACACACACATATATATATATATGGGTCTCCATCCACATCAACCGGTTGTTGGGGAGCAACCCCTTTTATCCAGTCGGTACAAGCTGTACCGGCCTTAAATTTTTTTTTTTTTTTATAAGCCGGTACAGCTTGTACCGGCTGGATAAAAGGGGTTGCTCCCCAACAACCGATTGCTGTGGATGGAGACCCTATATATATATATATATACTCCCTCTGTTTCTTTCCTGATTGACGTTTAGGGTGTTATATTGTTTGGTTTAGAACATTTGTATAGAAATACTGTATTTGTGAGCTAAATAAATTATCTGTACATGTACTAATAACATTTCAAGTGAATTTCAAAATCAGCACATGCATGCATGCTCCATAAGCTGACGAACAAGTACTAATTAAGAAGAAGCATATATATAGATTATTAAGTTGAGTATGATCAAATCTTAATATTAGCGAAAAAAATAAATTAATATTTAATGGTTATATAAAATAATTAAGAATTTAGATCATTAATTAATTCTTTCTGAAATATTAAATAAAAATAAATTATTTCTGTTTTCTTAAAAGACAAATAAAAAGAAACGAAATATGAATATATTTGTACAATATTGTATATATGTGTAATTAATAAAGAGAGTATAATAATGGAAACAAACACAATATATATATATATATATATATATATATATATATATATATATATATATATATATATATATATATATATATATATATATATATCCCATGTCAACTTTCAAAAGAATTTCATATTAATTCTATACCACATATAAGCTGTCCTCAACTCCTCATCTAAAAATTAAACCTTCATTTTCTCTCTCTCTCTCTCTCTCTCTCTCTCTCTCTCTCTCTCTCTCTCCCTCCCTCCCCCCCCCCCCCCCCATGATCTCCCTTCTCCTTTCCCCACTATGATTTTGAAGATTTCACACATTTCATCACCAAAAGTCATTCTTTTACTCTCTCTCCTCCTCCTCCTCCTCTTTTTATTCTTTTGTAGATCACACAAATTTGATCACACACATTTCTCTTATAACTACCACCCTCTAAACTACAATAGGAGATCACTATCAACAAAATTCGACTTCACGCCCTTCATGCACCACCACCACCACCGGAAACATGCCGTCCCGGCTGAACCGGAGATCGACCCGCGCTACGATGTCGATAAGAGACTCGTTCCCACCGGCCCAAACCCATTGCACCATTGAGGTCTCCACAATTGGTTTTGTATAATGTTATTTATTTTTCACTTTCATTAGGGATCATATCAAAAGAAACATGCATTATTTATATATATGATCATTTTGATATATTCTCTCTCTTTTTTTCCACAAGTAATTTTCTTGTACTTTTTCATATATACACTTGTTTAAAGCTTGAAAAACCCAAGCAAATTGGTATAAAATATATACAATAACTCTATTTGTAATTGTAGTATTAATTGATATATATAATCTTTATATATGTTGTATTTTTACATGCCGAATTATGTCCCTCATTTAGTCATTTTCATGTTTAATCTTTGCTTAATATTTTTTAGCATATTAATTTTTCTTGCTAATTTAAGGTACATTAAAAATAATTCATTTAATATATATTTTATAAAGTATTAATAAGTTTATTATACATTTGTTCTGTCATTAAATTCAGAGAAGAAGAGTGCTTGTGACGGCACGACACGGCACATCCACCGGATGAGGAAATTAGTTTCTACTTCTACACTTAATTAAAGCATTAAACTATAGGCCGGGTTAGTTATGCTTGCTACGATATATATAAAACTTTTAATAATATTACTATTATTTTGAATATTATAAGTATAACTAAATTAAAGGGGTTGACATTTGGAACTAAGTATTATATAATAACTCTTTAAAAAATTTAACCTCTTAATTCATTTAAATGTTGTTATTAAATATATGAAGATCATCATATAACGATTTTTATTACAACCAGATATAATAACACATTATATAAATAAGTAAAAATACAAAGATAATCTACTGAGTATTGCTTTGTAGAATTACAATTACAAAACTTATCAATACATGTGATTGGTACAAATTATAGCACGAGTTTAGGGTTTAGAATCTCACTTATCACACTTCTTCTTTTAAAAAATATTGCTAAAATTCAAAAAATTAACATATAAATTCACAATATATATTAATATTTTCCTAATCTATTTATGTGTTTAATCGCAACAAAAGCCCCAATATTTTATATCATTTCCCTTAAATGAAACCCAACTTTAGTTGTTTCTTATTAGGAACAAATTTGAAACATCCTAGCTCCCACTTTTCATTTTGTTCTTTAAACAAGGACCTCATATGTTTATATACATAAAATTAAAGCTGAAAAAAATAAAATAAAACTCTCTTTTGAAAGGAATGGAGGAAATATTTCTTGAGCAGTCAGGGGTAGGTTAGGTTAGTGGATTAAATACTTAAGTTATTGACAATATACACCCACATGGTCTTACATATTTCAACTTAGTGGTTATGATCATTGACTTGAGAAATCATGTTATTTGGCAGCATGCACTACTCTGTTGTGGGATTTTCTTTCTTCACAACAATAATGGGATATATATATATATATATATATATATATATATATATATATATATATATATATATATATATATATATATATATATATATATATATTCCCATTAATATATATAAAGATATTCATGATTCTATGCATGTTACCTTTTATGTGTATACATATTGCAATTTTTTTTCTTTTTCTGGTGATAGAAAGAATTGTTATCTAAACCTCCAATTCAATTCATTCTTGTTATCTAAATATCAGAATACTCCCTCTCTCTTTTTTTTCCTTTTTTTCAAAATGCCAAGCAAATTAATGTAATCCATTTATGTACATCTTAATTACACATTATTAGATATAAGAATATATTCATCCGTTCCAATTTATAAGATCATTATTGACTTTTGAAAGTCAATTTATAACATTATCAAACTTGAGATAATTTAATTTATCAAAAAAAACAATAAATGTTAGAATGAATACTACTTTCTGAATAGTTTTTTTTAAAGCCCCACTTTTAATTTGGAGAATACCATATAATTTCATAATCAAGTATTATAATATTAAAGAATCAATCAAATCAAACTCAATGAGGAAGAAATAAACTCACAAACAAAAGAAAACAAACTTCACACAATGAAAGAAATAAATTCACCCGAAGTGAGAATTGAATATGAAACCTAAATATCACAATATCTCAATCTTAACCACTATGCTAAAACTAGATCTTCGGCACTTTTTGAATAGTTTATAATATTTATTATTGTATTGATTAAATTTGAAGAAATTAATATCAATTTTGAGTTTAATAATATCTAAAATTAATTTAAAAAATCAATAATAATCTTATAATTTGAAACAAAAAAAGTATATAATATACGCGAGCCATTGTTGATATATCAGTGACAAAATACGATGACTATTTGTTAAATTATTTATCTATGGAACAACCTTTTCTCCTTGGAGTTTGAATTTTAAATGGACGTGTGCTTGAAAGAGAAAGAAAGAAAGAGACAGAGATTATCAACAATATTACATCATTATGCTCTAATTAACACCTAATCTTTTCCAAAATTAAAAATTAATTGATAGAAAAGTCTATAACCTTTGATGGTAATGTTAAATGACACAGTTATTACGTTTGCTATCATAATTTCATTATCCACACTAAATTAAAACATGAAACAAAACTCTATGCCAAAAATTTGCAATTTTTTGGAAATAAAGTATGGAAGTGAGTGAATATTATTTTTTTCCTTCTCAACCTTTTCTTATTAATATAAAAATAAAAACCAAAATATTACATTAATTAAAACATACTATTACCTCCGTTCCTAAAAGATTGTCGTTTAAGATTTTTGCACATGTATTAAGAAAGTAATTTAATACTATTATTTAACAATTAAAATTTGTTTGAAATTTCATTACTACCCTTTATGGGAAGTTGAAAACTATTAATACAACGGAGAGAATTTCTTGGGATAATAAGAGAAGATAGAGGTGATATAAGATAGTAAATAATTTATTTTCCTAAAAAGTTGTAAACGACAAATAAATTGGAAGAAATTTTTTTCATTTAAAACGATAATCTTTTAGTAACGGAGGAAGTAAAATGTAAGGTTAATTACACTTTATAGTACATTTTAAAAAAAATATACAACAAATGTGCATTCAGAAATTATTTACAAAATTAATATATTTTTAATATTTTATTTACAAAATTAGTGCATTTGGTATCCCTTTAATTTAGTTGAGTGTTTTAATGGGTTGCTAATGTGGCAAATCAGTTTTGTAATTATGTAACTGTTTCAAGTTGTTTCTCTCCGCTGTGATAATTTGAATTGTATACCAAACCCGAGTAGTCGTGCATTCTGTATATGGTGCAATTGATAACAAAGCATTCATACAAAGGTAACCATTTTAGCTTATGTGAATAACCAAATAGTAATAAAAAAAATTCAGAACAATTACTTGTTACATGATGATATCAGAGAGTAGTCGTGTGATTTTCCTCTTACTTAATGTAAGAAGAAAAAAATGCAAAATATTATTCAATATTGTGTAACACAATCTCAGTTACTTTACATCAATAAAAAATGCAGTTGGTACCCAAACTTTCATACAAAGATAACCATTTTAGTTTTTGTGAGTAATCAAATAGTCATAAAAAAATTTCAGAACAATTACTAAGTGTTACATGTAATAGAGTAGTCTTGTGGTTTTCCTCTTACTTAATGTAAGAAGAAAAAAAATACAAAATATTATCCAATATTGTGTAATACAATCTCGATTACCTTACATCAATAAAAATGTGCAGTTGGTAGTCAAACCTTGATACAAAGGTAACTATTTTAGTTTTTATGGGTAACCAAATAGTCATAAAAAATTTCAGTCTCGGTTGAACGAAGAGTCGTCGAGAGTAGTCATAACGAAGGGTTCTGGTGTTTGCTGGCAATTGAGTCATTTGAATTTCTTCCACCATTAAAACTTTCATTTGTATAATTGGAATTCTCTTGGCACGAGTTTAAGCAATTATTCAATTCTAATTCCATGCCTCCTCCGCTGCGAAAAAGATCAAAATCTTCTGCTCCGTCGTTGTCGTCGGAATTAATGAGTACTAAGTCTCAACTAATCAATTATTTCAGAGAAAAGATCATCTTCATCAGGAAGAAGTTTTCTGATGCCCCCTGCACCTCAATTTCTTTAGTGACTCATTTTGTTGGAGGCTGCAGTATCAGCATACTGATGAGGTTGAGCATCTTCTGTTAAAAATATAACTGCACAGGTTAGATGATGAACAATACAACAAATACTTGTATATATACCCATGAGTAGAGAGGAGGTGACATAGGAGCAGGATGATGGAGAAGAGAGAGGAGGCGGCAGAAGAGAAGGGTGAAGGAGAAGAGAGAGGAGGCGGATGAGAGATGTAGAGTTTAATATGTTTCGTTATTTTATTTTACTTTTTTTTGTAATTATTTTGTAATACACTAATTTTATAATTATTTTATGGTAGTGTAAAGAACCCTAAAATGTAACACAATGAAAAGAGAACAACCTCATATTGGAAGCTCAAATACTCAACAGTAAACATAATTAGACAATTAATACACTTCATTTTAAACTCCATCTCCACTACAAAAAGAGTATAAACCAGTCGGCCCATCTTGTATCCAAATTCCAAACTTAATACCTTGTTCTCAAAATTTCTCATTTTCTTTTGGGCCATAGTTTATGGACACGCATAGCGTGACAGACAAAAGAGGGTGTTGGGAATTAAGTTAACACAAACAACACAAGATTTAATATGAAAAATTTTAAAAGGAAAAACTACAAGTTAAACTTCGAATTTTCCACTATATCAAAATAATGGGTTTATAATAATCCTTCCAAGTTTTATGCCCTAAAACTTGAGGTTCCACAATACCACGACATAATTTTTTGCATGGACTAAAAGCTGCAAAACCCTCCCACCAACAATACAACTTTTTGCACGGAATATAAAAGCTGCAAAACACAAACACTATAACTTTTTGCACGGAATATAAAAGCTGCAAAACCCTCTCCTTCACACAAACACAAAATTCACTCACACCAGTTTCTCAACTCTTAGGATGCTACATGACTTTTGATTGTGCTATACTTCAACAACTTAACATAGTACTTTATTTATAGAGTACCCTACATATCTCCTATTCCTATTCAAATAGAATAGGACACTTTTAAAATATAATTTCTTACTACAAATTGATTTTTTTTCTAAAATAATACTCCTAATAGGAGTTCTTCCTTTCCATTTTAATTAGCAAATTATTTTTTGAATGGAATTCGAAAAGTATCTCAACGGAGAAATGGTTAGATTTTGGACCAGCTCAATTTGGACAAAGATAAATAAGCTTCGAGGGCACTCTGACCATGCATGCTTGCTCAAGTTGGGTATCCGTAGGTGACTGTTGGCAATTTTCGAAATAGGTACGCAAATAGGGAGTGGTTAGCATGAAATTAATTTTAGTCAATTGACCATTATAGTGTCGACGTGCAAGCGGAAGATGATATATCTTTGCGTATCAGCAATGTATTAGTCAATTAACCAACTTATCATGAAGTTAACTTTATAATAATCGGGTCCGTGCAAACGGGAGTGATTAACATGAAGTTAAAATAACTGGATCCATGCAAGCAGGGACAAAGTCAAGATAGTTTGTGATTTTCATTTCTTTCATACAGAGTATTTCTTTCAGAATTGATTCAAAGGAGAATTTTTCAGCAATTTCTCTTTCAACATTCACCATTAAATAATTTTTTAGCAATTTCTTTTATGTATAATTAGTTTTTACCAAGAAAAAATGGGGGCCTAAAGAAAAAATAAAAAAATTTAGAGGGTCAATTTTTTTTTTCTACAAAAAGCCAAGGTAGCCTAAGAAGAAAAAAAAAGAAGAAAACTAGAAATCTAAACTAAAAAAACAAAGAAAAAAAGAAGAAAACAAGGAAAAGAGTAGTGGAGTGCTATACAAACATCAATCATCCACATTCTTTGAATAAGGCTAAGATCTTCACATTATCCCTAATTAAGTTGGTGTAGAAAACTAGAAATCATTCTTTGCACTGCACTAGGGAAATATTGGAAGGTGGCCTAACACTGTCTGTTAACCTCACTCATGGTTTTTAACAAACAAAACCAAAACCCATCATTCTTAATTGGTTTAGGTAACCTATACCCACAATTTACATACAAATCTCATACATACATATATTCCTTGTTGGAACTCTAGCTAATCAATTAATCACACAAATTTCACACACACACACACACACACACACATATATATATATAAGACTAATGACTAATAGCCACAAGTACGACCTCGACCAAAATACAACGCAATAGTCAATATTGGAGTATACTAAATATATTACTCATCTGTTCTATTAGTCGTAATAGTTACTATTTTGACTGATTCTTCCAAAATTTGTTTCATCAGACATTTGTAAATCAGTCATCTACAATAGTGGAGAAGTTTAGTTTGTACAATCGTATTGATTGAATTTCGTTGGACCGGATTTCTTTTGAAGATACAATAATGGTGAATAGTTCAGTACAAGATCCCACGAGATAGGAATCATAAATTTCAGAACTACAATCAGATTACAAATTTATATATCACTACTTCACTATTGTTGTAATTATATATGATTAAGTAGTATGTCGATTTGCATGACATGTTCATAACTAGTAAGTGTTGTATTCTATGCGCATCTCCTTTTTATTTGCATGTATTTGGGCCGCAGGTCCAACTAGCGGTCAGTTTGAAAAGTCAAGCATAATAATTATTAGTCAAAATGAGGATATTTACAACAGAGTATATATATATATATAACTGTTACTTCTATCACAATCTTAATTCGCATTATAGCCTGAATATCCATAATACCCTTGTAACATTGTACTATATTGTGGCCGAGCTACGCCCCCCCCCCCCCCCCCACACCCCCACACCCCCACACCCCCACACCCCAACCTTCAATCCAATCCGATTTGCCAGTGTCTCGCTCCGCTTCGTTTGGCACTGACCTTTTTCAAAAACTTCTCAATACCTCTCATACCCACTATATGAGCCACAAGTTCTAACATTTTCGGATACAACAAAAAAAAACTATTTACATCAAACATGCATGAGACATTCATAAGCAAAATACAAACTAATGCTCCTTAAAGTAAACTGAATTTTTTTCTGAATAAAAAAACCCTGCAATTTGCAAATTGATTATAAAAAAATGGTACAGAATTATGAGTTGGGAAAACCATGTTTCTCATGCCTATATCGATTCTTCCTTACCCCATAAATGTTCAATAAAAAAATAAATCAAGTTTAAAAGTATTAATTAATTACTCACGCACGAGAATGTGATCTTGTAAAAAGTAATAATATGAAAATAACATAATTAAATGTTAATAAGTCATGTTTAAAAGTAATAATTAATTAATGTCTCAATATTGGGATTATAAATCAAAGGGTGTAGAACTTAGAAAGTTCTGAAATGCATGTTTCTTGTGAGCTGCCAAATGTCTCCTAAGGAGTACTGAAATGTTTTCCACAACATTCTTTAATTTTCTATTTTTTTTCAATATTTCATGAAAAATATATATTTCCTTAAGCTAAATTTAGACCGTGAAATAAGTGAGTGAAAAAGAATAAGAGCGAGGCTAATAACGTGTACGTTATTAAGTTGTATGTTCCACAGTTACGTGTACGTAGTTGAAATAACCGAAAAGTGGTACGGTATGGTGCGTTTGGAGTTTGGACTGCAAACGCTTTAAACGCTATTAACCGAACAAACCTAGATGTTATTTGAATTCTAACCGTGTAGTTATTTGCTTACAAAATGTTTCTTTCTTTTATATTATGTATGTGATAGGAACAATATATAATCGAAACTAATAAATCCACAACAAAAAGTAATATTTTCATATGAAAATCGTCACTATAGACCCTATAGTGACGGTTTTCACCGTCGCTATACATCTATAGCGACACTTTTCATGTAAAAATATCAAATTGTTGTGAAAATATCAATTTTCTATATAAATACTATCATAGGTGTTTGCATGAGTGTGATTTCCATGTAGCTAGATTCATTTGGAACTTAATTTTTTTTTATTATTATTATTTAATAATTGAAAGAATCAGACTCTTGACCTCGTGATGAAAATCACAATGCAAGAGTTACTGCTGGGCCAATAATCAATAACCATGCAGCTGAAACTTAAATATTCGATTTAATAACCTAAGTTATTAAGTTTTGAGTTTATTGTAAAGTGGTTTCAAACAAATTATTTAAAAATTATACAAAATATGTAGTAATTCACTAGGTAGTTAGGCTGTCGTAATAGAGCCTAAAAATAAAACATAACAAAATGAGTATAGATTTTTTTTTCTTCCTTTTTTGATATATAATTAATAAATCTAGAAGAAGGGGAGGGAACTTCTACAATATACAGCTAGTGAAAGTTAAACTAATTTTAAGATAGCATCCAAGTAGAATATATTCTTAGAAAAATAATCAAATAATAATAAATTAAATGAAGGTGGTATTTGTGCACGATATGAAAATTGTAATTAGTGAGAGACTTAGTAATAACGGTAAAAAAGGCTTGCTAGCAACTGATGTCACGCGCGATGCGTGTGTAATTATATGGAGTAAAATACGAATTTTAAAGGTGTAAACGAATCGAGTCGATAATATAATGTGTATATGTATAAAGGTGTAAACGAATCGAGTCGATTCGAGTATTCTGCTGGTCAGATTTAGTTCACAAAAATTATCGAGTATAAAATAAGGTTTGACTGAGACTCATTTAGCTATATTGAGTCAAGCACGATTTTGAATAGAGCCCGAACAGTTTGAACTTTTGGAACGACTATGATCCGAATATCAATTGAAAATTACAGTTTGAGAAGGTTCGAGTAATTTATCGAACTTTAAAATTTGTCCATATTTGACTCATTTATATTTCGAGTCGAGTTCGAATCAAATTTTTAATCGAACAAATACAAATCGAATCCAAACTATTTGTTCATTTTATAGCAGCCATATGTATAGTTGAACATTTAAGTTAAGTGGTGGGTGCTCATTATTTTGGTAGGCTGTGGAAATTAAGATTTTGATGAGATTAAGGCCCCATGCAACTACAACCTAGTTCCAAGTTGCATACAAATTGCAATGTACCAAATTTTTTTATAATGTACGAGTCAAAGGAGGTTGATAGAGAACTTAAGTAGTTGACTCAACTCTAGGTAGGCAACCAAAGTGCAACCCACGTGGATGGCACGTGATCTCCTTGTTTAATTACTTAATTCCCTAATCATCGCGCTCTAAACCTCTCTCAAGAAACGAACTTGGTTAAACCAGAGCGAGCCATGTTAACCTCATATATTGATAGAGTTCGTATATAAAGCTCATCCTTTATTCAATTCACCCGAGTTCACTATCTTTTAGCGACAGACTCGGAGACAGTTCGGTCATACAACAGTCATCTATATTTTTAGCGACGCTATATGTTGTCCGTCGTTAAAAGTATAAATGACGGTTGTATGACTGAACCATTGTAAGACCCCAGTTTTTATAAATAAAGATGAATTTTTATAATTATTATTTTTGAATATTATGGAAGAAATTTGATATAATGTTATAGTTGTGGGTAATATTTATAAATTTTGCAAAGTACGCAAGTTGTTATAAAATATTCGTTTGGTCGGAAAATATTCTTTTTGTCGGGGAATATTCGTACGACGGCAAAATTATTGGTGGACCCCACAACAGAATTATTGTCGGATTGAGAAAACGACAAAAATATTTTATTAAAAATAACGGCGGAAGTTTTACCGTTGATACTGTTGAACTACTGGGTAGTAAAAGTACAGTAATACGCGTTGTTGCATAGTAGCACACGGTATTGATTATTGATATTTATGTGAGAAGTCGCTCAGTTTGATTCAATTATTGTCGATTAATAATATGAATTATTATAGCGATAATGACGTTTTGTTTTATTCGTATTATTAACGTAATAAAACGGAAATATCTTTTTATATAAAACAGAATACTTTATTAAAGTTATTTTATAAATAGAATATATTATATTTTATTATGCATAGTGTTGCATAGTAGTTTTGCATAGTGTTGCATAGTGTTTGCATAGTAAAAATCTTTTTATATAAATAGAATATATTATATTTTATTTAAAAGATTTTTCTTTAAATATGGACCGTCAGATTAAAGTAAATTAATCTGGACCGTTCATGGATTAGTTACTATGCATTCCATTTTCCTATAAATAGAAGTTCATTCCTTCATTATTTTCTTACGAATTCACTGAACTCTAGAGAGAGAAACTATAGAGAGATAGAAGAAAAGCTTTCTGCTACTTAACTTTTCTTTTCCCATATCCAGTTTCTGTTACGGTAAGGGGTGTTATTCTTTCTTATTCATGAAGAGAACTGTTGTTATTCCATTTCTTATTATTCTGTTGGAATAACCTGTATATGCGGTCTACCCTATACTTGGTGACATTCTTCTATCATTCTGTTGGAACATCCTGTCTGTGTGTTTTACACCGGACCTGGTTCCGTCTTTATTATTATTCCGTTGGAACATCATGTCTGTGTGTTTTACACCGGACCTGGTTCCGTCTTTATTATTATTCCGTTGGAACATCCTGTCTGTGTGTTTTACACCGAACCTGGTTCCGTCTTTATTATTCTGTTGGAACATCCTGTCGGTGTGAATTTCACCTGACCTGGTTCCATTATTATTATTCTGTTGGAATAACCTGTCTGTGCGGTCTATCGCATGCATGGTGATTTCTTTTGTTATTCCATTCTTTATTATACTCAGTTGGATAAAACTTTGATTTCTATACTCCATGAAATTAGTGGAATATCCTTGACATTTGCGCTTCATCCAGTATCCTTTCATGGAAATATTCTTCTGATCATTCTTGAATTTTACACCACAAAATAGTATCGTGTTGACAATTTGGACGTTAATAATTCCTGGATAAAATAATTCTTGAACTTGTTTTATTGAATTCTTATATCATTGTCATCATCCTCTTATTTATATTTTTGAAAGTCATCTGTGGCCTGTAGAGCATGGATAGGACTTGGTATGATTATGACCAGGGATTATTCGGTGTAATCATGACCGTAATGTTACAAATGATGTGGTAAAAGTCTCATTTGCCGTAGTGCATTGATGGACAGTTGTTGGCATGATCATGACCATTGATGAATACACAAATATCCTTGGCCCGTAGTGCATGGAATTTGTGGTCGTGACCCTAATGAGTATCCTTGGCCGTAGTGCAGGGATGATGTGGATTATTTATTAAGCTGAGTCTCAGCGATAAAAGTGATTAAAAACTTTTTAAATCATAAAAGATAGTAGATTCTATTCTCTACTTGACTCTTTTAATGGATTGCTTGATCCGCTGCTGTTAAACTTGATGTTGTTATATTTTATCAGTTTAATACTGTTGAAGGCTAACGATAATTTATTCTGCATTATCTTAGTCATAATATTTCTTACTGGGCTAGTTGAGCTCACCCTTTCTTTCACTGTTCTCTTCAAGAAATGAGAACATAGCAGGGACGAGTCGGGGAACGGAGTAATGGTCCAGAGGATAGCATTAGTAGTCCTCACTATTCTGTGAAATAGTGTGACAATAATTGTATTGAGGACTCCTTTTGAGTTTGTATGATCTCTAGTAGACAATTATTGTATTCAAACTCACAGTTGTATTTTATCGTATTATACACGACAGTGGTATTAGTAAGTTGTATTTGAATTCTGTACCATGTATCTGACGACTCAAGATGGGTGATGTATACCTAATTTTGGGGGCGTCACAACCATCGTCGGGTCCGTCGCTAAAAGGGAATGAGCTCGGGTGAGTTGGATAAGGGGTGAGCTTAAGATCCGGACCGTATATTGATATAGTCGGATTCGGTTAACATGAAGTGAACTTCATTTAATGCTAACTACTTCTGAGGAAATTCATGGTTTCACTTGGTTGGATCATTTTTCTTCCTCCTGAATATTTTCATTAAATTAATTAGTTAACCTAAAGATTAGAATATTTCATTAAACTAATTTATAATTATAAGCATAATAAAGATTTATTATATGACAAATCGAAAATGATAATGTTAAGAGTCTTAAATTTTTTGTCTTAAATAATGTGTCGCCATAATATTGGTTTAGTAGATTTTATGTTAATGATTATATATGTCATAAATTATTATTAAAAAATTTAATGCGAAAAATGTTGCCCTATATATGATTTGTATAGTATGGCTTCTAGTAAAGCACCAATATTATATGATTAATTCTTTGTATTAATTTGATCCTATTAAAATCATATACAAGAGAAATTAATGTCACGTTTCCCCCATTTTTATTTAACCATGTGATTTACATGCTATCAAATCTTAATTCCCTATAACTTGACCTTAAAATTCCTTTGAAAAAAATTAATAATAAAATCAAATCTAAATTATTAATTAAACCTACTAAACAAATCAAGTTAACTATCTCGATGAACAATTTTATTTTTGGGTCATGTTTATTTACAAAGATTATAACTCATTGGATTATAATCTTAAGACTATTAATCCTAGGATTATAATTTTGAGATTATAATATCTGGTTAAATATGGTTAATTATAAATAATCTCTCATATTAAGTTATTTTATAATCCTTGAACTAATAATTCCTAAATTTAAATTTAAAAATAAATAAGACATTTAAAATTAATAGTTTTAACTAAAGTATAATTCTTTCAAACAAATATAACCTTGTTCATTTTATTTGAATATATATATATATACATAACCCAAATATTCTTTTAATTAACGAAAACATGTTTAAACATTATTTATTATAATTATCATTATATTGTCAGATCATAAGTATTAAATTCATTTTATATATAAATCTTGTTCATAAACTTAATGAAGTTGAATTTACATATTCCTAGTCAAATTAAATTTCAAAGGTCTCACCTCAATAAATATTGTAGTAAAATAAATAAAATACAAAATTCTAAACGAATAAGATTAGACTTGGAGCAAGTCAAAAACTCCCCCAAGAAACCTGCTACCGGCTATCACCGGTCACCTTTCATCACTCCCCCGCCTATAAAAGCCCACTCTCCTTCCTCCCACATTTCTCCCAGCTCATCACAACTCCCCATTAAACGAACCCACAACGAGAAAAATGTCCTCCACAAATTCGAAGAACGGCGACAACCACGCTCCGGCGAAGTGGGTCGGCGCCGGCTTACTGGACTCGATGACTTCTTTTTTGGCTCTGTGCAGCAAACACACGAGAAAGCTGGCGAGCAATTCCTCGCCTAGGAAGCTCGTGTCGACGATCAGCGACAAGGCGATACAATTCCGGCAGAAGAAGAGAGTCGGCGAAGAATTCGACGGCCGAGCGAAGAAGAAAGACGGCGAAGGAGTGTGGCAGCGGACGATCCTGATGGGCGACAAATGTCAGCCGTTGGATTTTTCCGGCGTGATTTACTACGACAGCGACGGTAAGCGGCTGACCGAGTCGCCGATGAGGACGCCGCGCGCGAGTCCGTTGCCGAGTTTTGCATTCAAATCGGAGAAATCATCTGAACGTAGTAAACTTGGGTGGTGATATGATAATATCACCAGCAGGTTTTGTTTTTTTTTTACGTGACAGTATTACTGCAGTGCTGGAAGCAAGTTTGTTCCAACCGTCTGTGAGTTCTCTCTTGTATGGACACGTGTCAGTTAAGGATGGTGTAGGTTATCAACCCCGGAAAGGTGGTGGTGTGGTGAATTTATTATATATTTGGAAATGGGGTCTGGTGCTTAATTGTGATCATGTACAAAAATCTTTTGATATCAATTTAATTCCTCTTTTCCTTTTAATTTATTCTAGATTGATTCGTAGTCTTGACAAAAATATTATTTAAAAAATGGGAGGTACCCAATTTTAACACATTTATATTATTAAAAAATGATGTAAAAATATAAATTTTTTATATTTATTTTCTTTGCCAAAAAAATAAAATAAAAATTCAAGATAATGCTCGCAGGGTCTTCAAAAAATATAAAAAACGGTCTACCTACGCACGCACATTTGGATATTATTTTCTTGATATTTTTCTAATATTTAAATTTAAACAATTTTTATTAACAAATAATTAAAAATTTATTCTAATAAACTTAATATTTAAAAAAAAGAATTAGTACTCTATATTTAAATAGAATGGATGGAGTATATTTTTGTTTGGTCTCTATCATTTAATTATTCTTATTCCATTAAGAAGACTCCACATACTCTATCTCCCAAAATGACAGATCTGGTTATTATGAAGTTAACTTCATAATAAGTTAGTTAATTGACTAATAAAATGCTGACACATGAATACTATAGCTAGGATATTATTTATTTTTCATAACATAATATATAAAATAAATATCAAATGGCATTGAAAATTTGTTCCAAATTAAAAAATAAATATAAGTTTATCTGCATGCTTATGGTCAACTGAATATCTTTCTATGCATGAGGATTTTCCTTTGCATAGAATGTTTCAAACAGTAGGATTAGTTGAAGTCAGAGGAGAGAGAGAGATTCTATTGACATTTTGAATTGAAAGTCAAACTTGTGATCAGGTCAATGTGAAGTAGAGAAGACAATGCAGTTTCTTTAATTTAATTATTAGGAGATTTGATGTAATACCCGGAAAAAAAAAAAGTATTAAAAAAAAAAAAAAAATCATTTTGTTTTTAAAATATATTAAATGTGCTTTGTCTTTTATTTGGGTCAAGCTAGTCATTTACTTTTGGGCTAATGAGTATTAATAAGTGATGTGGTAAAATTGGGCTTTATATTAAATGGGTCAAATTATAATTGGATAATTTTTAAAATTCTTTTAAAATTGGAGAGTTAATAATTATATTATACTATTTAATAAAATATGTTTTAAGTGAATAAATACTAAAACCTAACCTACTTCAATATTACAACTGATGCGAAAGGAAAAAGAAGAGAAAACAGAGCCGACACTTGTTAAAGAGAAGAAGACTGTTTAATTGTCATCCATGTAAGCCCCTTGGTTTATTGTAGTAAGTTAAATATGCATATATGTGTTATCTTCTTAATCTGATCATTCTAGGTGAGTATCCGAAAAAGGAGAGTAAATTATTTTAGTGGATGGATTTCATTTGTTTAATATTTGGATGCTAGGTAATGATTGGATATATATATATATATAGGTATATATATAAATTCTTGATTTACAGACATATATATATACATATTTTGTACGGTAATGGCTATATATATATATATATAAACTCTTTGTGCCTTGTATATATATAAATATATGATGCGATAGTATATTTATATAAATTATACTGTTTATGTTATATCAACCCACTTATATTATTATAAATTAAATTGAAAATTTTGTATACTAATTACTTATTCTAGTGATAAAATTATAAATTTACTTATTATTAAATTAAATAATATTATTTTAGAGATTGTTAAATTTGTAATAAAATTTTTATTTTATTAGATCGGGCGGAAGGAATTTAACGAACTATATTGGAATAATAATTTTGGGTATTACATTGCTTAATCCAGGTACGGATTCCGTACTCTTTCAGCGAGACTCATTTGTTTTTAATTTGTTTGTTCCGTTATTCGTTTCGAAATTTAGTATTGTCTCCCATAATTAATTCTTAGCTTGTCAATTTATTTTGATAGTTTGTTTTGGCGTTTAGATTAGAACTCCCATTTGTACTCTTTAGTCTAGTGTCTCATATCTAATAATTTATTTTGATATTATAGTAATGTACATGTTAGTACATTTTTGGAGACTTGTGTTGATGATCTGTTCAGTTTAACATGTACATTCTAGAACCCTTTGTGTTGATATTTTGTCGCATGTGTTGTGACATTATATTTTGTTAGAATATACCGTAGGGTATACCTGAGCTATAACCACCTGTGGGGGTACCACAGGCATGTCCTCTTGGCACCGAGGCATGACACCTTCCGTGGCGGTGTGATTAGTCCACGGCGTCTCCGTTTTGTGCTCCGGTGGGAGTTGGCCATTTGGTGTTTTGTTGTGGGAGGCGTATGGGTCGACCCTAGTTTTCTGTTCTGTTCTGTTCTGCGGATTGGTGATGTTTGTGCCAAACACACCTTCCGATTTTGCACGCATCCGGATTGCGCAGTCCGATGTGTGATTGCATGTGTGGCATTATTTTGGTTGCCTGTGTGGCATTATTTGACTTGCCTGTGTGGCAAGGTATATTACTATATTCTGAGCTCGGTATGAAATAACACCCAGCCATTTGATTCAGCCTATCATTTCATTGTGTTAGTTTTATTCGTTTCGTTTCAGTTCGCTTCATTTCATTTCATTTCATTTAATTGTGTTAGTTATTCCGTTACATTATTCTTGCATTCTATATCCGTACTGGGCATTTTGCTCATGCTGTGTTTTTCTTCCGGCAGGTAATCAGGGGGATCAAGGGCAAGTGTGATGAGAGCTCCATTCATTCCAATGATTTATTAATATTCTGTTTAGACTTGATGAGTCAGTTACTTGGAATTGTAATAATTATTTAGACTGTAGTTTGAGCCAGTGTGGCATTTATTATGGTTTGTCTTATGATATTGAATTATTATGAGATTACTCTTTTGTGGTTTAGAACCTTGTGATCTTCCTTAGTTCTGTTGTGTTTTGAGTAACCTCTCTTTCTATTTTGGAAAGGGGGTGTTACAGAGTTGGTATCAAAGCTTAGGTTCTTTCTTGTAGAAAACCTATTTAGGTTTGACCTGTGAGTTATGGGTAGACTTCTGGATAAGATTTTTGTTCTGATTGATTTTCTGTTCAGCTATCATATCAGCCATATTCGAATTTCACTCTAATCTGCTTTGTTTATATTCGTGATCTCTTTCTTAGATGACTCGAAGATCAGCTAGAGTTGCTGGGAGGCGAGGTAACAACAGGGGAAGAGGTGAAGGTCGGTCCAATGAGCAACCTAATGATCAGATTAATGCTCAGTTGGCTACCTTGGTGAATCAGGCTGTGAATCAGGCATTACCTCAGTTAGTGGCGCAGGTTGTACATGCAATGCAGCAGCCGCCACCAGAAATTCCTGAACAAGAGAACCCGAGAAATAATGGTCCACAAACAAACGAAGAGGAAGGAAATGTAGATGGCCTTGATCAGCAGGTGGTTCCAATGTATGTGTGGTTGGAGAGGTTTCAGAAGTAGAAACCACAGTCATTTAGTTCAGCTCCAACTCCAATTGATGCAGAGAATTGGATTGCTCACCTAGAGAAAATATTTGATGTGTTGGGGTGCTCGGATAATCAGAGAGTATTACTTGCTGCCTACAAGCTGGAAGGGGATCCACAAAGGTGGTGGAAAGCACTGAAGACAACCAAGGGTGATGGGTACGTGGAGACACTTCATTGGGCAGAGTTTTGTGAGGTCTTTTATCAGCAGTAATTTTCAGCTGCTGATAAAGAGGCCTATGCTAGAGAGTATCTATCCATTCGGCAGAAGGATGATGAGTCCATTACCGATTTCATGACCAGGTTCACCAGGTTGGCAGGTTTTGCGGGAACGTCTGCAGGGACTGCAGCAGAACAGGCGGAAAAGTTCAAGTGGCGGATTCATTATAGGTATCGCCAACATCTCATTAACACCAAGTTTACGGATGTATCAGCGGTGGCTAATGCGGCCAAGAACATTGAGATGGAGCGGCAGGACTTTTGGACTTCTAAACCGGAAGGGAGTCGAAAGAGGGACAGAGATGACCAGCAGGGTCAAGCTTCGGGTCAGCATAGGAGAAATCAAGGTGGTCAGTGGAACAGAAATCGTGGTGTTCAGCAGGGGCAGTGACGTGGCCAGAATCAGAACAGGGGCTATCAGCAGATGCCTCAACAGGGGCAAAATCGTCAGCTTCAGCTACTTTGGTATGGACAGAATCGTCAGCAGGGGAATAATCGTCCGCAGGGGCAAAATCAGGGGCGTTATCCGGGACCAGCTGGTGGGGGTAACCCAAATCTCATTCCGATAGCTCCTTGTGTTATTTGTGGGGCTAATCATCCGGGGAGGCAGTGCCACTGACTCACCGGTGCATGCTTCTTGTGTGGACAGATGGGTCATATTGCTAGGGATTGTACCGGTCCACGCGGAAATGGTGGAGGTGGTGATAATGGTGGCAATGGAGGTCAGCGTCAGGGTGGTCGAGTGTTTGCCTTGACGTATAACCAGGCGGCAGGTGCACCAGGTACTATTTCTGGTACTCTTTTAGTTGGCAATCGTGAGGCGTCTATTTTGTTTGATACGGGTTCTACTCATTCTGTTGTTGCTCAGTCTTTTGTTCGGCACCTGGGTGTGCCATCTCAGTCTTTAATTCTGTTATGTCTATTGCTACCCCGATGGGGACTTCAGTTGTTATTTTTGATTTGTATAGAGGATGTCCGATCAGTTTTGGGGATAGGGTTCGTAGAGTTAATCTTCTTCCGATGTGTATGCACGATTTTGATGTCATTCTTGGGATGGACTGGTTGGATAAACACCAAGCCACTATCGATTGTCAGGCGAAGAAGGTTATATTCGGAGATGTGAAGTCTCCAGAATTCGTGTTTCAGGGTTCTCAGCCGAGTAGGGTGTTGAAGTTGATTTCAGCTTTGAAGGCTGGAAAGTTGGTAGCAAAGGGTTGTGAGGGGTATTTAGCATTTATGAAGGATACCTCTAAGGGTGAGTCTCGTATTGAGGATGTTCCAATTGTCCGTGACTTTTCCGATGTGTTTCCTGAGGAGTTGTCAGGTTTGCCACCGCAGCGGGAAGTGGAGTTTGCTATTGAGCTTGTTCCTGGTGCGGAGCCTATCTCTAAGGCGCCGTATCGGATGGCACCGTTGGAGTTGCAAGAGTTAAAGGAACAGTTGCAGGAATTGTTAGATCGTGGTGTGATTCGCCCGAGTGTTTCACCATGGGGCGCTCCGGTCTTGTTTGTTAAGAAGAAGGATGGGTCTATGAGGCTGTGTATAGACTACAGGGAGTTGAACAAGATTACCATCAGGAATCGGTATCCATTGCCGAGGATTGATGACTTGTTTGACCAACTTCAAGGGGCGAAGTATTTTTCGAAGATAGACTTGAGGTCGGGATATCATCAGTTGAGGGTGAGGGATGAGGATATCCCTAAGACGGCTTTTCGTACTCGGTATGGGCATTACGAGTTTTTGGTGATGCCATTCGGTGTGACTAATGCTCCGGCGGTGTTTATGGATTTGATGAATCGAGTGTTCAGGGAGTACCTGGACCAATTTGTCATTGTCTTTATTGACGACATTTTGGTTTACTCTAAGTCTAAGGAAGAACATGAGGAGCATCTTCGCACAGTGTTAGGAATTTTACAAAACGAGAAGTTGTATGCTAAATTCTCTAAATGCGAGTTTTGGTTAGAGCAAGTTGCATTTTTGGGCCACGTTGTTTCTGCAGAAGGCATTAAAGTGGATCCTGCGAAGGTTGAGGCTATCACTAAATGGTCGAGACCTACTACAGTAACGGAGATTAGGAGTTTCTTGGGTTTGGCAGGGTATTATAGGCGGTTTGTGGAAGGGTTTTCCTTGCTTGCCTTGCCATTGACCCAGTTGATGAGAAAGGGCACGAAGTTTGTGTGGAATGAGGAGCGTGAGAAGAGTTTTGAGGAGTTGAAGAAACGACTCGTGTCAGCTCCTATACTTGCATTGCCGTCGGGGACAGGAGGTTACCAGATTTATAGTGATGCTTCTAAGAAGGGCTTGGGGTGTGTTTTGATGCAACACGGCAAGGTGATTGCTTATGCTTCTAGACAACTTAAACCTTATGAGGTGAATTACCCCACACATGATTTGGAGTTGGCAACGGTGATATTTGCCTTAAAGATTTGGAGGCATTATTTGTATGGAGAGACTTGTGATATCTTCACCGATCACAAAAGTCTTAAATACATTTTCACTCAGAAGGAGCTCAATATGAGGCAGAGGCGTTGGTTGGAGCTTCTAAAAGATTATGATGCGAGGATTCAGTATCACCCGGGGAAGGCAAATGTGGTTGCAGATGCTCTTAGTCGAAAGAGTTCTGGGAGTGTAGCAGCCCTTATTACGCAACCTCAGCTTATTTCGGATATGGAGCGGATCGAGTTGGAGTTGTATGTACGAGGTTCAGATGGGCATTTGGCGGGTATGAGAGTGGAGCCCTCTCTTATCTCGCGGGTCAAAGAAGCTCAAAAGGAAGATGGAGAATTGTGGAGTATGGCACAGAATCTAGAGGAGGGCAAGCAGCCCGAGTTTCGTATTGATGACCATGGTGTGATTTGGTTGGGTGAGCGGTTGTGTGTACCGTCCGATCCAGTCATTCGGGAGGCGGTGTTGGCTGAGGCTCATAGTTCGCCATTTTCTATTCATCCAGGTTCTACAAAGATGTATAGAGATTTGAAGAAGAATTTTTGGTGGAATGGGATGAAACGAGACGTGGCTGAATATGTTGGAAAGTGCCTCACTTGTCAACAAGTGAAGATAGAACATCAACGAGCTAGCGGTTTATTGAAACAATTAGACATTCCAGTGTGGAAGTGGGAGGATATCACGATGGATTTTGTGACTGGGTTGCCGAAGACTTTCAGGAAAAATGATGCCATATGGGTAGTGGTGGACCGATTGACAAAATCGGCACACTTTTTGGCTATCCATGAGGGTTACTCGGTGGATAGGTTGGCACATATCTTTCAGCAGGAGATTGTTAGACTTCATGGTACTCCGGTGTCTATTGTTTCTGATCGGGACCCACGGTTCACTTCAAGATTTTGGAAAGGGTTCCAACGAGCTTGGGGCACTCGGCTCAACTTCAGTACTTCTTTCCATCCGCAAACTGATGGGCAATCCGAGCGGACTATTCAGACATTGGAGGACATGTTGAGGTCTTGTGCACTTGAGTGGTCGGGTAATTGGGATGATTACTTGAGCCTAGTTGAGTTTTCTTACAACAACAGCTGGCATGCAAGTATTGGAATGGCTCCTTTTGAGGCACTGTACGGTAGGAAATGTCGGGCACCAACTTGTTGGGATGAGGTTGGCGAAAGGGCCATAGAAGGGCCTGAGTTAGTCCAGATCACTACGGAGAAGGTAGCGGTGGCTAAGGAGAAATTGAAGTCAGCTCGATCACGGCAGAAGTGTTATGCTGATAAACATAGGAGGACTTTAGAATTTGAACCTGGTGAGCATGTGTTTCTAAAAGTTTCTCCTTGGAAGGGCATTCGACGATTTGGCTTGAAAGGGAAACTTAGTCCGCGTTATATTGGACCATTTGAGATTCTGGAGAGGATTGGTGAGGTTGCATATCGGTTAGCTTTGCCTCCACAGCTAGCTCATGTCCACAATGTGTTCCATGTGTCGGTGTTGAGGAGTTATCATTATCATCCGTTGCACGTGGTGCAATATCCGTTCGATAAGATTCGGGAGGACCTTACTTGTGAGGAGCAAGCCGAGGCGATTTTGGATCGTCAAGAGCGAATTATGAGGAAGAAGACTATTCCGTTTGTTAAGGTTTTGTGGAAAAATCATTCAGAGCGGGAAGCCACATGGGAGATTGAAGAGTCTATTCGAGCGGAGTATCCGCATCTCTTTGAAAATTAGGTACGTCTCATTCTTTTGATTCCGGGGACGGAATCCTTTTTAAGGGGTAGGTGATGTAATACCCGGAAAAAAAAAAGTATTAAAAAAAAAAAAAAATCATTTTGTTTTTAAAATATATTAAATGTGCTTTGTCTTTTATTTGGGTCAAGCTAGTCATTTACTTTTGGGCTAATGAGTATTAATAAGTGATGTGGTAAAATTGGGCTTTATATTAAATGGGTCAAATTATAATTGGATAATTTTTAAAATTCTTTTAAAATTGGAGAGTTAATAATTATATTATACTATTTAATAAAATATGTTTTAAGTGAATAAATACTAAAACCTAACCTACTTCAATATTACAACTGATGCGAAAGGAAAAAGAAGAGAAAACAGAGCCGACACTTGTTAAAGAGAAGAAGACTGTTTAATTGTCATCCATGTAAGCCCCTTGGTTTATTGTAGTAAGTTAAATATGCATATATGTGTTATCTTCTTAATCTGATCATTCTAGGTGAGTATCCGAAAAAGGAGAGTAAATTATTTTAGTGGATGGATTTCATTTGTTTAATATTTGGATGCTAGGTAATGATTGGATATATATATATATAGGTATATATATAAATTCTTGATTTACAGACATATATATATATACATATTTTGTACGGTAATGGCTATATATATATATATAAACTCTTTGTGCCTTGTATATATATAAATATATGATGCGATAGTATATTTATATAAATTATACTGTTTATGTTATATCAACCCACTTATATTATTATAAATTAAATTGAAAATTTTGTATACTAATTACTTATTCTAGTGATAAAATTATAAATTTACTTATTATTAAATTAAATAATATTATTTTAGAGATTGTTAAATTTGTAATAAAATTTTTATTTTATTAGATCGGGCGGAAGGAATTTAACGAACTATATTGGAATAATAATTTTGGGTATTACATTGCTTAATCCAGGTACGGATTCCGTACTCTTTCAGCGAGACTCATTTGTTTTTAATTTGTTTGTTCCGTTATTCGTTTCGAAATTTAGTATTGTCTCCCATAATTAATTCTTAGCTTGTCAATTTATTTTGATAGTTTGTTTTGGCGTTTAGATTAGAACTCCCATTTGTACTCTTTAGTCTAGTGTCTCATATCTAATAATTTATTTTGATATTATAGTAATGTACATGTTAGTACATTTTTGGAGACTTGTGTTGATGATCTGTTCAGTTTAACATGTACATTCTAGAACCCTTTGTGTTGATATTTTGTCGCATGTGTTGTGACATTATATTTTGTTAGAATATACCGTAGGGTATACCTGAGCTATAACCACCTGTGGGGGTACCACAGGCATGTCCTCTTGGCACCGAGGCATGACACCTTCCGTGGCGGTGTGATTAGTCCACGGCGTCTCCGTTTTGTGCTCCGGTGGGAGTTGGCCATTTGGTGTTTTGTTGTGGGAGGCGTATGGGTCGACCCTAGTTTTCTGTTCTGTTCTGTTCTGCGGATTGGTGATGTTTGTGCCAAACACACCTTCCGATTTTGCACGCATCCGGATTGCGCAGTCCGATGTGTGATTGCCTGTGTGGCATTATTTTGGTTGCCTGTGTGGCATTATTTGACTTGCCTGTGTGGCAAGGTATATTACTATATTCTGAGCTCGGTATGAAATAACACCCAGCCATTTGATTCAGCCTATCATTTCATTGTGTTAGTTTTATTCGTTTCGTTTCAGTTCGCTTCATTTCATTTCATTTCATTTAATTGTGTTAGTTATTCCGTTACATTATTCTTGCATTCTATATCCGTACTGGGCATTTGGCTCATGCTGTGTTTTTCTTCCGGCAGGTAATCAGGGGGATCAAGGGCAAGTGTGATGAGAGCTCCATTCATTCCAATGATTTATTAATATTCTGTTTAGACTTGATGAGTCAGTTACTTGGAATTGTAATAATTATTTAGACTGTAGTTTGAGCCAGTGTGGCATTTATTATGGTTTGTCTTATGATATTGAATTATTATGAGATTACTCTTTTGTGGTTTAGAACCTTGTGATCTTCCTTAGTTCTGTTGTGTTTTGAGTAACCTCTCTTTCTATTTTGGAAAGGGGGTGTTACATTTGATATTAATATGACAAAAATATTTTATTTTAGATATACATATTTGTCTTGTTCTTATAATTTTTGCATCAAATTCACAAGACATTTTAATTAAATCTTTTTATAAATAAGGAAATTTAATTAAAACCATTTGTTAATTTGGTGTATTAAATTAAAAATAAAATGGTGTGCTTGACTCAAAACAAATGGGTGAAGTCATTAAATGGTTCCAGCTAATTAATTTCAAAGAACAATAGACATGACCAAATCAAAACACTTCATCATTAGTTGACTTAGCTAGGATCAAATCAATACGCAAGTAGTATAAAAAGACTACTATTGAGTTGTTTTGGTTGAGACCGAGTCGACTCATCAGAAATTAATGACATGACAACGATATGCTAAAAAATGCTTATGTGTAATATTGAGTCTCATTTTAACATTTATTTCACTAATTTATTACACCAAAAAGGGTAAATTTAAAACCATTATTAATTTTTTAAAGACCATTATTAATTTGATCGGTTTACCGAGTCAGCTTAATTGGTTTTACCAGTTGAACCACCAGTCGAACCGATGCTTCAACCAGTTCAATCCGATTTTTGATCAAAATTGAGTAATTAGTCTAATTCAGACCAAAGTGTTGATCGATCCCAATTTTAACCGATTCAATAGTCGGTCCAATCCAGATTTCACACGACGTTTTAGAATTGTGCACAAGTATTAAGAAAATAATTAAATAACATTAAATATAATATCAATTGTTTATATTACCCTTGTATAAAAAAAGAGAGTAATATATATTGGACAAAAAATAGTCTGAGACCCAAAATTATATTTAATACTTAGAATAATATTGAAAATTAAATAATTAATTTTTACTTAAAATTCTAAAACGTCTTATATTAAAAGACAAAAATATTTCTCTCAAACGTTTTATATTAAGGTACAGAAAAAGTAATTAATACTTGTCCGAGGTAGTTAAATAGGAGAGAGAATGAATGCATAGTATTCTACGGTGGTAAGAGATTAAAAAGTTGTTTAGAAATCAATTTTAAAATACTAACTCTAGGGGTCATTTTTTGTTGACATTGTTAGCAATATTTTTTTTTGGTTTTTTTTATAGTACATCTCAAAAAATGTATAATATTTATTTTAATTGAAATTTTTATAAAAAAAATAGTATTTTAGGTGTAATTTAAATACATACAAAAAATAAGATCTGTACAGTCTGTACAACCCTGTTTCTTCTCTGTATCTAAATTACACCTAAAACACTATTTTTTACAAAAAAATTCTGTTAAAATAAATATTATATATTTTTTGAGAGGTATTACAAAAAAACCAAAAAAAAAAATGTCACTAACAATGTCAACAAAAAATGTCCCCATAGAAGGACTCATTTTAAAAATAAGAGAGAAAATGAATGTGATAGAAGTACATCAAGAGATGCATCAACTTTTATAACCAACCATGCAAGTTACAAATACTACATTATCGATACTAATAAGTACTCTCTTCGTTTTTTAATATAAGTCGTCGTTTTTTAATATAAGTCGTTTTAGATAATTATTTTTGTTCCTAAATATAAATCGTTTGAGAATTTTAAGCAAGTATTAATGGCTTAGTTTACCATATTACACTAAGTATTAAATATAACTTTAATTCTCTCACTATTTTTTGTCCAATAAATAACACTCTTTTTCCAATACAAGGGCAATATAGACAATTAATAATATATTTAATGATTTATAATTATTTTCTTAATACTTGTGCGCAACTCTAAAACAACCTATATTAAAGAACGGAGGAGGGAGTATACTCCATAGAAGTAGTTGTAATCCTGATTAGCCAGAACAGAATTTCACCGATTAGAACATAGAAATATGAAGAGATATATAATTTCTCTCACATATTCCAATGATTCAGCAGATACTATATACTCCCCTCCGTCACTTAATATAAGTCGTTTTAAAATTATACAAAAGTATTAAGAAAATAATTGTATAGCATTAAATATAATATCAATTGTCTATATCGTCTTTGTATTGAAAAAAGAGGGTTATTTATTAGGTAAAAAATAGTAAGAGAACCAAAGTTATATTTAATACTTGGAGTAATATTGAAAATTAAACAATTAATGCTTACTTGAAATTCTCAACTTCTCTAAAACGACTTGTATTAAAGGACAGAGGAAGTATCAAGTGCACGTGCACCATCCGTGACAAGAGATCTTTGTTTTGAACTCAAAGACGGATATGCAATAACCTGTCAAACACAAAGAAGATCCCATTTAGAAAGTACCTTATGAAATACTTTGTAGTTATTCTATAGGACAGGCAAGTAAATAAAGTTCCACAAGATGCAAGCCAGGCCAAACCAAAGCAAACTAACTATCAAGTAAGAATTTCATGAGACAGAAAGAATGCCAAATTCCCCACCCCAAGAAAACAACAGTTTCCATGAACATCTTCATGTGTTGGAGACACCAGGTCACAGATAGAGAAGATTAGAAATGATTAAAAAAATAAGATGAAGGAAAGAACAAACAGATTCGCCCTTATAAAGAGATACATACGTATTATAACCAAGCCAAGCACAAACTTCCTTCACCTTTGTCCAGTGCTTCCAGTTCAATCAATCTATCTTCCATGTCCTGCAAAATGCATTGTGATTTGCTCATGCATCTAACTAAGATTTAATTAAGTATCAATAAACACCAACCTCAGTTTTAGACACGGCGAAGCGGAAAAATTCCTCGTTCAATCTGCAAAAATTGTATGCCAACTCATTTTGGAAGCAGACCTCGTATATGAGGATAAAGAAACAAACAATATCTAGTTAAAGTACATGCCTTGTCTGTAAAAAATAAAAAATAAAAAAACAATCAAACCATTTAATTTTACAGAATTGAATCCCCAACCTTGTCTTAATTTAAAAATAAAAACTACGTACAATGATCCAACGCATGGTTTTCTCAAAATCAAACCAATAAGGCCGCGATTCATATACTTGTGGATACGTATATCAGTGTATGATTTATGAGGAGACTCAATGAGCTTCATTAACACAATGCATTATATTGTAAGCTTAATTTCTACAGGGAAATCATCTACAGTTCATAAAAATTATCTTAGCAACCAGGTTAAGCAGCAACAGCTTCCTTATCTTCTCAAACCCCACATGTGGGAACCGGATTAAGTAACAACTGCTTCCTCCTTTGAAGCAAGCTGGTTTTGAATGTGTTGAGGGACGACGTCAAATTTGGCTAACTGCATAGTGTATGAAGCG
Organism: Panax japonicus; assembly: GCA_020205505.1. Classification (NCBI taxonomy): domain Eukaryota; kingdom Viridiplantae; phylum Streptophyta; class Magnoliopsida; order Apiales; family Araliaceae; genus Panax; species Panax japonicus. Next base: position 1,397,799 of record CM035098.1, on the reverse strand, counting down.
CGGCCTTTTGTCATTCCCCGGAGGGTGCTGACATATTGAAACATCTCCGCTAGTGGAACGAGGGAATCAACCACCTGCATCAACAACAATCAAATACATGAAATAATGTACACATACAAGACAATGGTCAAGAGGCTGCTATTTAATTTCCAAATTCATGGTTGGACTAATAATGGAAATGGAGCATGTTCTCTCTTTGGCCATTATGTGTGTGTTTTAATCTTTGCTGTACTACAGCAGGCACTGCAATGGTACGCCTAAATAGTAGGTATTAATCCAGCAGTATATAATGGCCTAATCTACAAAGGAAGAAGTTTCAACTTTCAACTGCTAGCATGCCTAACTTATACACCATATCAGGCTCAACTTCTACTTGTTATGGCCAGCTAACGGAGCTCTAACCAGGCTTTCCAGAAAATGCAATGGCAAGATCCCTTGCCTAATAAAATAGATTGGAAAGAAGATCTCAAGTGTTTCACATACCTTGAGACCCCCAGGTTTGTCGCCGAAGCTGTTGATTTGGCCTCTCCTAGAGTTCAGATCTCCAATCACATCTCCCAAGTGTTCTTCCGGGGTAACTACTTCAACTTTCATAATGGGTTCAAGCATCTTTGGACCAGCTTTCCTCATACCCTCCCGAAAAGCTCCTCTGCCTGCCAACTGGAATGCCAAGACACTTGAATCAACATCATGGTAAGAGCCATCCACTAGTACGGCACGAACATCTACAACAGGGAAGCCTGCAAGCACGCCATTACTCATGCACTCCTCCAGTCCTTTCATTACACCTGGTATATATTCTCTTGGCACTGCTCCTCCTTTGATTTCACTCTTAAACTCATATCCACTGCCTGCTTCCATGGGTTCAAACCTTACGGTAATATCAGCAAATTGCCCTTGCCCACCTGACTGTTTTTTGTGAACATACTTAACTTCTGAGACTTTGGAAATGCTCTCGCGATAGTTTACTTGAGGCGCACCAACATTAGCTTCTACCTGCAATTGCCACCCATTTTCAAGTTATTAACCCCAAATCAGTAATACATTCACAATTTTTTTGCATTAAAAACACTTTTAACTAACGAGAATTATCAAAGTCGAGCACGATAGTTAGGCACGTGTGAAAGAAGAAATGCACTGAATCAAATAATTTGCTAAGAGTTAGCAAAAGTAAAAAAGGAAAAGAAAAGGGACAAAATCATCCACAATTACGAATAAGTGGAACTTGATTGACCTGATTTAAAAATCACTCTCATCAATGGTCACCACATTAAGCAAATACCACAAGTGCTACAATTAGACATGATACAAAAGTACTGCACGAATATCTTATATGAAAGGATTCCATACAGTACAGAAGAGATGAATAACATAATTACATAAACATATTATATCCTGTGTGAATTCTTGTGCATCTCTGTGTGTACATGTCTGCTTGTGTATATGGGTGTGTGTTAAAACATAAGAAACCATGCTAAGAAAAACAAACAACTGGAAAACAAATTAGAAATTGATGCGCTGAATAGCAGAAGAAAACCTTAAACTCTCTCTTGAGCCGATCAACAATAATTTCAAGATGCAACTCTCCCATTCCTTCAATGACCGTTTGGTTGATCTCTTCATCCCGTGAGAAGTGGAAAGATGGATCTTCTTGTGCAAGCTTGACCAAACCAGTTCCCATCTTATCAACATCGGCTTTAGTCTTGGGTTCAATAGCAACCTTTATAACAGGATCAGGAAAGTCCATTCGCTCAAGCACAATAGGATTTTCAGGATCTGACAACGTTTCTCCTGTAACCGTGTCTTTTAGGCCAGCAAGAGCAACAATATCACCTGTTAAGGCCACTTTAACATCCTCTCTACTGTTGGCATGCATTTCCAGAAGTCTTCCGATTCTCTCTTTCTTTCCCTTGTTTGCATTCAATACATAAGATCCTGCAGTAAGCTTTCCTGCATATACTCTTACAAAAGTCAGGGAACCCACAAAAGGATCACTCATGATCTTGAAAGCAAGTCCAGAAAATGGTTCATCATCACTCGGGGTCCTCTCTATTGTCACTTCTGGGTTTTCAGGGTCTGTCCCTACCATGGGTGGCACATCAAGTGGAGAAGGCAAATAATCCACAACAGCATCAAGTAATGGTTGGACACCCTTGTTCTTAAATGCTGTGCCACATAAAACTGGAACAAAACTGTTTGAGATGGTTCCCTTCCTAATTAATTTCTTAATTGTATCCTCATCAGGCTCAACTCCTTCTAGATAGGCTTCCATAGCCTCATCATCCAGCTCAACTATGGTCTCAATCATCTGTGCCTGGTACTCTTGTGCCAACTTTTGAAGATCAGCAGGAATGTCCTCATACTCAAACTTCGCACCCAGTTCTTCCCCAGACCAAACTATAGCTTTCATTCTCACAAGATCAACAACTCCTTGGAAATTGTCCTCTGCACCAATTGGTAACTGAAGCACCAACGGTTTGGCACCCAAATTTGTTACTATCATGTCTCTTGTTCGAAAGAAGTTTGCCCCAAGACGATCCATTTTGTTAACAAAACAAATTCTGGGCACCCCATATTTATCAGCTTGCCTCCACACAGTTTCAGACTGAGGTTCCACGCCAGCAACGCTGTCAAACAAGCAAATAGCACCATCCAAAACCCTGAGGGCCCGCTCCACTTCAAGTGTGAAGTCAACATGGCCGGGAGTATCAATTATATTAATCCGATGGTTGTCCCAAAATGTGGTAGTTGCAGCTGAAGTTATGGTGATCCCTCTTTCTTGTTCTTGCTCCATCCAGTCCATTGTAGCTGTTCCCTCATGTACCTCACCAATTTTATAGTTTCTGCCAGTATAGTATAGGATACGCTCAGTTGTAGTAGTCTTTCCGGCGTCTATGTGAGCCATAATTCCAATATTCCGATAGTCCTTTAGTGGTACCGTGCGCTTTGAGTCTAAAAAAATTATATAAAGACGAGAACCATACTTAAAATTTTGCAAAAGTATTAAATATCACGAAAAACAAGTTTCTTTAATTCCCTCCTTTCTTCCTTAGCAAGGACACTAGGTTTAAATGGAAACTCCAGGTTATAGATTTCAGCATTCAACCTAATGTGTATTCATAAATTGGCTTTGCAATGGTAGGGAACAGATGTCAACAGAGCTAATACTGAAAGGCAGCCCGATGAATGTACTTGCATATCGATAACATGTAGCATCGGACAGCCTCTCAACATCAACATCAATTGATGAACTTCTGTAAATATTAAATCTAAACATACATGTATATATAATTAGTATTTTCATCTGACACAAACTCATACACAAGCAAACTATACATTCAATTCTACAAATGAAATAACCAGTTTGTTTTACATAGCGATTAGATGAAGTCTAAGCTTAATGTGAACGGGCAATTTTATGAAATAAAAAGAAAAGGAAATAGTAAATTAAATAAAAAGCTATGAACACATTTTGAAGAATGTTACTAAATTTGCTTAATTTAAGCCATAGATACCCAGCAGTACAAACGTCTAACCATTGCAAAAAGCATATAGATTGAAGCTTTAGCATATACAAGGGCAACTAAGACGAAAACTCAGAATTAGAACACAAATTCACATGATGAAACAAAATTGTCAGAATTAAAATAACTAAATACGAAAAACAAAGAACCACAAACCCAGAAAAAGTTCCAAAATCTACAAATTTCCCATTTGATTGTTCCTCAAAGGGTACTACAAAGTACCAATTTTTATCGTATATAGTGAGAGAGAGACATTACCCTCAGCAGCGGCCATAGCAGATACAGAGAAGTTCCGTATCAGCAGAGAAGATGAAATCTTGGTAGAACCGGAGCTCAGTATAATAGTTCCGAAGAATTGGGACAGAGAAGAAGAGGAGAGAGAGTGAGACACAGAGCGACGACGATGAGCGAGCGAATTGGGTCGGTGTAGGAAACGACGAGGAGAGAGAAGGAGCGGTCGCCGTGAGCCGCCGTTGCATAGCGAAGAAGAAGCCGTGGACATTCCTGCCGCCGCTGCTAATTCTCCCGCCATTCTCTTCTTCCCTCGTGGTTTTGGGGATAACGAAACAGTGTGGGTTTTCTTTCAGTTTTTGGCCAATTATTTCTTTTTCTATCTCCTCAATTCCTCCAAAATAAATAAAAATTTGAGATAAATATTTTGTGGACTAAGAAATGGAAGAAATTTGTAATTATTAGGACTCCTTGTTTAGCCTGGTTTTCTTATCTTAATATCTAATTTACCCTTGCATCCTTTATTGTTAGTAGCTACGGTGCTCCCTCTTTTAATTTTTTTTTAAATAATGTTATTATCAGGTAAAAAAAATTAATAATTTTTATATATACATGTATACACATACATATTTGTGGGTCTCATATATCAGGCGAGTGTCTATAGTATACATGTATGTATATATGAGTATTACATGAGCCTTTTTTATATTATAACATTATTATTTTTTTAATTAATTTATGAGTACATCAAATAACTTTCGTTTTTGTATGAGTTATTCTTTAAAATAATATTATTTTAAAATTTTAAAAAATACCTTTTGTAATTTGTAAATAACATAAGAGGGATTGTAATTTTAAAATATATGATTATACCAAACGATGTAATTTTTGCATCATAATTGTTGTTTAGCTACTTCATTTCTAATATGCATGTTAATTAACTTTGTGTTTGAGTTTGAGTAACATGGGTGGTACGTATTTAAGGATTAAATTCTATTTGCCTTTTAAAATAATTTAATTTTTAATAGTTTGAACTATTAAGCTATTGTATTATCGTTTTTTTAATTATATGAGGTATGTCTTTATTGTAATTATGTAAATAGGTGTAAATCTCAAAAGTGAGCTAAAGTGGTTGATTTTTAAGTTTTCTATTACAAGTTATAATCGGACAGATAACCCTGTCAATTTTAGTATATGTTCTTCATTAGTTATAATCGGACAGGTAATACCTGTCGGTTTTAGTGTATCTTCAAGCTAAGTATGCAGAATATAAATGCATATTGAAGAAGATAACAGAACCAAAATCACACCAAAATTTGTACGTAGTTCAGCTATTAACCTCTAGTCTAGTGGCCTACATCCACATCCAATACCAAATGGCATTGGAGACTCTTTTTATTAAATTTAATACTCAATTAAATACAATAAAAAGAATTCCTTGTTCAAAATAGCTTCACACTTATGGACACCACTATCCCATTTGCACCTCTGTAACATTTTTCACCGCTGAGACTTTTACACCACTGCAACCTTGAAAGTACTCTATGAACAGATCCTATCTACTGCTAGATAGACCAAGCCAAACAAGACTTGCACTCAAAATAAAATAGAATGTATTACAAAATATTTTGTCAACATTAAAATCACTACACCATATATGAAGTTTTTCCTTCAAGTCCAAACCGGCTAAAAAATTACTCCATACAAAATATAATATTTACATGCAAAGACCATTAAATATAATATTTAAAAATATATAACCCAAATCAATTAAATAAGATCATTATACAAACCCATATATATTGTTATTATTAAAATCACAAAAAATATACATCAACACTTAAAAACATAAATATGTAAATAATAATTATAGTGTTTATGAAAAGAAATTCAATTATTGTGTTCGTCAATCTCGTGTTATATTTCATCATTACTGTCCAAATGTACCAAAATATTTTAATTCTGCTAATATTTTTTCATCTTTAGTTTTCCATATTTCAATGTTTGATGAACAATAATTGGAATTCATTTCATAAACACTAATTACCATTTACATGTTTACAAGAATATGCCCCAAGTAATTAAAAAAAGATGATACAATAGCTTAATAGCTCAAGCAACTATAAATAATACAAATAATACTCCCTCCGTTCATAAACAATTGTCATTTTTGAAAAAAAAATTGTTCCAAAAAATTTATCGTTTACAACTTTCAAGGAGAATAAATTATTTACTTTCCTATATTACCCCTACCTTCTCTCATTGTCCCAAGAAATTCTCTCCCTTATATTAATAGTTTTCAATTTCCCATAAAGGGGTAGTGATGAAATTTCAAACAAATTTTACTTGATAAATGATACTACCTCCGTTCCTAAAAGATTGTTGTTTAAGGTTTTGACACATGAATTAAGAAAGTATCATTTACCAAGTAAAATTTGTTTGAAATTCCATCACTACCCCTTTATAGGAAGTTGAAAACTATTAATACAAGGGAGATAATTTCTTGGGACAATGAGAGAAGGTAGAGGTAATATATGAAAGTAAAAAATTTATTATCCTCGAAAGTTGTAAACGACAAACTTTTTGAAACAAATTTTTTCTTTTAAAACGACAATCTTTTAAGAACAGAGGAAGTACTTTCTTAATCCATGTGCCAAAACTTTAAACGACAATCTTTTAGGAACATAGGTAATGTATCTATAGATTTCTGTGTAGCTCCAGCGTAAGCTACCCTGCTGTATCTGTCAAGGCCTGAAATTCATTCAAGTATTTGGTCACATACATAAAGAAGTAAAGCTGACGGACCTTACATTTCCATTTTATTATCATGTATAATAAAAGTAAGTACCAGTTTCATATTAAAGCAATTAAACTGCAGTTTTACACACAAAAGTAGCAGAAGAATACATACCTTGAGTTGTTGTTCCTGACAGTCTTTGCATGGCCGGCCGAATGCTTCAAGTACTGGCCGGGTTGGACTAATTTTTATCAAAAACACAACATCGGACTGTGTGAATATGATAAGCAATAAAGTGGGTTTATATTACCTGTATGCAACTGCAAAAACATGTGATCTAATTAAACTCTCCAAATGTTGCTCCTTTTATCAGTCAAGGAAATTAACCCATTCTCATTGCAACCAGGGCACCTTCTCATTCTCAATAAAGTTGAAAAATTCATTCTACTGCCACTACAATTGAAAGTAGGACACTTTCTCATTTTTCCTTCCTAGCTCTTCTTCAAAATCCTTTATACACAACAAGGTAATAACTTCTATTTTTTTTGATAACCGAGTTTCCTAACCGCAGTCGAACTAATTTTCACGAACTCGAGTCAACTTTTTCATACAGGCTTACACCCGCGTCCCCGTGAACCATTTCTAACCTTGATAAATTGTTGCTGATGGTATTCGAGTCTACGACTCTCACAGGGCGGCGTCATTTGACCCACTGAACCTTGCTGGGGGGGGGGGGTTCTATAACTTTATAGAGCAAGGATCAAGAGCATTTCCCTTAAATAGCATTCCTTCTTAAATAGAACTCCTTTATTAAAAATACGTCGTTTTAGAGCCTTTTTTAAAAAACAGGTGAAGCCCTGAGTGACATTTTTGTAAATAAAAAAAAAACAAGTGGGACTACTTTCTTTTAAAAGACTCCAAAACGATGTTGTTTTAATAAAAGAGTTGTATTTAAGAAGGAATGTTATTTAAGGAGAATGCTCTTGACCTTGCTCTAACTGAGCTCTAACTTTATATATATATATATATATATATATATATATATATATATATATATATATCGGTCCGACTCTAAAGCGAACCTTAAAGAGCAAATCAAAGACGAACCATCGTCTTTGGTGTCTATGACGACGGTTCGATCCGTCGCCATAGCCATGTAGTCTTTGGCGACGGGTCGAACCGTCGCCATAGACACCAAAGACGACGGTTCGTCTTTAGTTCGCTTTTTAAGATTTGTTTTAGAGCCTCTCCGTATGTGTGTGTGTGTGTGTGTATATATATATATATATATATATATATATATATATATATATCAAGTGCACGTTTTAAAATTCAAGAGTTTACAAGGCAGATTACCCATGTGTGAACTTACTAAAATTTCTAAACATCGAATTCATATTTGCCAATGCAGGTCATGTCACTACTTCTGTATGTGATTTGCCTAATTCAAACTAAAATGCAGAAACCAATAAACAGAATTCCTTAACAATTTAACAAAAATTTCAGACTTGGAAATTAAATAGGATGTACCTATAGATTTTAAGATTTACTCGGAGGGAGTAAATAGGATGTATCTATAAATTTACTCAGTCTATCGAGGACTGACACATCCTTAATGTATACTGAATGATTGACATGTCATGATCCTAATACCGCTAGTATATACGTATACGTACTGGTGTGTATGGAGTATCACTGCAATCAATTTAAACTATATAAAAATGATAAAAAGAAGACTTGATAAAAACAATTTAAAAAAAACAATTTCTCTTACAAGCAGAAAAATATCATATAATAAATTCAAAATATAAGAACAAGGGCGAACAAAGGCTAAACTATAATCTATAATGCTTAGTACCAAAAGAAATAATCCTAATTAACAAAACCCGGTTCACATCCAAATCGACCGGCTCACGCACCAGGAGCAGCATCCTTCACTCTGCCATGCAAATACCCACCATACTCCCTCGCATAATCCTTCACATGACTCGCCGTATCGACAATCCGACTCCTCGCATAATCAACCCGGTCCGAACCGACCGGGTGAAGCCCCCTAAAGTACTTGTACAGCCAGGACACAGCAGCCACGGTCCCCACACCGAACCCGCAAACCAATAGAAAACCGGATATGGCGATAAAAAGGATGGTTCCAACAGGGATCCAAATCGGGCTCGAAATAAGGATCAACGGCGTGAAGAAAAGAAGACCCAAAACAGTGGCGGTGATGGTTAAACCGGTGAGAATTAGTAAAATGGCTCCGGAAATCACTAAGGCTAAGAACCCGGCAAGCTGACTGGAGTTAGGTGCGTGCTCGTGGAATTTACGGAAGAATCCGCCGCCTGGGGTGGTGGTTCTGGCTGGTCTTTGGGGTTCAAAGGTGCCGGAGTCCCGATCAGCCATCGGAGAAAGAGGAGGTATTTTGTGGAGAGAGAATTTGAGTGAGTGAGTGAGAGTGGGAGGAGGGTTGTAGAAGAGGGGAGAAGGGTGAGGATTGGTTGACACGTGTGAATTGTTGGACATGCAAGAGCACACGTATGATTTGGAATGATGACTTTTTCTTTTCTTTTCTTTTTTGTTTAAATAATTTAGAATCTTGAAATTTATTGTGTTAAATTTATATCGAATTGTAATTGAGTAACTTATGAATATAATTAGTAAGAATTATAAATAAACCCTACTTATAACATATTTAAAAAAAATTATCAATAATACTTATCAGCGTAACTAACAATAAAAAAATTAACGTTCGTAAACATTCATAATATATTATTTTTTAATAATTTAAAGAAAAACCACTTTTTTAAGTGGGGATAATTAACTAAGTCCAAAGCCCAAGTCTACTAAATAATGAAAGTTCATTGCTTAGATTTATAAGATTATCATTTTTGAAGGTTATTCATAAGATTTCTGTAAAATTAATGCTTTCAAGTCCATAGATAAAAGAACAATTTTCATTATTTAGTGATTATATAATTTATATATACACCTCATCCCCCACTCTCATTCTTCCCCCTCCCGTCCCCGTCTCCCAAAAAAATAATATTTAGTGATTATATATACACCCCACCTCTCACCCTGTCCACCCCCAAACCCCAACCCCCCTCTCCTTAAAAAAATAATAATATTTAATCTTTATATCAATAAATTTTAAGTTGTCAATAATAATTAATAATAAAAATTGCAAGATATGATGGTCATTTTAAGAAAGATTGAGGTTAATTTTGTCTAACAATTTTTAATCCCAAATGCTAGGGATTATAATACCAGGTATAATTAATATGATATATATTAAATATATAATATCTTATTTTAAGCTATTTTATAATTCAGGACTAATAATCTCAAGTTTAAATTTTAAAAAAATAAGACACTTGTAATTAATAGTCATATCTCAGGTCAGTGTAATTCTTGCAAACAAATATAGTCATTAATTTTATTGGTCATTTGGTCTGATTGTGCATGCATGAAGGGATTGATTGAGAAGATTGCTAGACTAATTAATATTTCTCCTTTCTCACAAAGCAAACACCTCTATTTGATTCTAGAGGTCTTGTTTCAATCATTGTGAGTTTTTATGGCAATATATCATGTCAATTGCTCTCTTTTTTTTCTTTTTAGTTTTATTTTTAAGTAATAAATGTATACTTTATGTAAATGCATGTGTTACGTAAGAAATATAATTGAAAGCTAGCTAAAGGCCAAACCCAAAATACAAATGTAGCTAAATCCTTTAATATTAATTGTTTTGAGATGAATGTGAGAATTCATGCATGATTTCAAAAAGTCCTTCTTCTTCTTCTTCTTCTTGCTGCTGATCTTCTCCATATAATGGCAGTAGGGTTTGGACAGATTCTGTATGGGATTTTTGGTGGAGGAATATCAGGGAAACTGCATTAACGGTCACAAAAATTTGAACACTTAATAATAACACATGCATTAATTAATTATGCCAAAAATAATAAGTTAGGTAGTTTAAACTTTAAAACAATGAGGGAAATATATATAGTTTTATATCCCAAAGGAGGGACCATTGAGTGGGTAAGAACATATATATGATTCACTTAATAGGGGAATTGAATCTCACCTTAATCCAGCAAGTTCAATTTGAGAGAAGTCCATGCTGGGTGAAGTGTTTGCTATTGAAATGGTGGTGGTCCTTCTAGTGGTCAATGGTGTTGGTTGCTTGATGGCAATAATTTTGCAATTCAAATTTGTTTCAATATTTCTGTGGGACATTGCCAACCTATATATACCACCCAAAAACAGAAGACTAATTAAATTAATAATTGATCTTAATTTGCAATTTAGGTACCAAAATTTTATGATATTTATATTAAGTTTTGGTATTAGACTCATGCATCTGCTGATCTATGTGGAGGGCATTTTTTTTAAAGGTTAGGGATAAGGACAAAAAATAAAACATAATAAATTTTAGGGCAGATTTATAAAAAAATTAAACTTAGAGGGGCATAAAAAACTTAAATTTTGTAAAGGCCGCAGAAATGATGTCACTCATCCCTAACTTCATTCAAGTCTTAAAGATGAGCTTAATCTTTTGATACATGACTGACAAATTATTCATCAACTCAACTAACAATTTATAAATTTTGATATTAATCATTAAAAACTGAAGAAACATACATACATACATACATACCCATATAGAAAACTCCGATCATGAAGTCCAACAACAAGAGTGGAAGCTCCAATTTCTCTCACCAAATCAACAATTTTCCCACCTTCTTGATCACCTTCTGTCACCACAATCTCCGTTTTGCTCTGAAAGTTATAACACAACCCTATATATACTTCAATACCTGCCACAATTATTCTTGAAAATAATGGGAAAAATGGTACTCTTACGTTGGGGAAGGAGTTGCAGATTTCTCTGAAAGATAGAGCTAATTGATAGCCCTTTAACCTGAGGAGCCTGAATTTTTTCTTGCTTCTGGATCTTGAAATTGGGAATACATGAAGGAGAGTTATTAGATCCCCATAACGAATAAGATTATGTAGTGCCCATTTAAGTGCTGTTCTTGATATGTCCATCTCTTCAACTATTACCACTACTTTTCTTGCATCCATATATCTATCTGTTTCTTTCTCTCTCTCTCTCTCCTCTATTTGTTTCTCTCTCTACAATTTCAACTTCATCATGAATTTCAACTTCATCATGGATTTAGAATCTTGTCCAAATTCTAAACTTTTGGACCCAGAAATTAATACTGGTGAACTGATTGATTGGACTTGGGAGTTATGGCTATTTTTTGTGTGTGTGTGAGAGAGAGAGAAAGCCAGAAGAGATGGAAAATATAGAAATTAATGGACAAAAACTAGAAGGGTTTTACATGCTATTGAAATATTTTCAACAAAACAATATATTTTAATTTATTGTATACATTCTATTCTATTAGGGGATGAATTTAAATCTGTTATTTCGGTAACTTTTCTTGAATTACCAAGTACTTATAGATAAATAAATATTATTACTTAATGTAACAAAGCATAGAAATAAATTAGAAAATGACATAAAATTTGTTCTCTAAATAAAAATGGTTAGAACTAATAAAGTTAAAATGGTTAGAAAATGACATAAATGGTTAGAACTAATAAAATTTGCATCTCAATTATTAAAAGGAATATTAATTTATTAATTTTATTACTAATAAAGTTACATGTGACAAATATTTTAAAATAATGTAAATGCTACTAACTTGGTATATAGTAGTATAATTTGCATTGAAGGGAGGGAAGGGCATAAGCAGATGCTGCGAGTGTTTGACACGTGTACGGTTGACAGACGTTGTAGTTCAGGTACGTGTCGTGAGATTACAGTGTTTTCTTGTCCGGCGATGACGAGGGAAAAGTATATTATCGTCAGAGAAGTATGTTTGTGGGTTCGGTTCAGTGGCCAGTTTCAGGATTCTATTTTGCTTGTCGTATTAAGAGGCGAGTGTTGTCGTTTGGTGTTCCAAGTGCAAACTCGGTGCCTTTGAGGGGTCATGTTACGTTTTAGAGGAATAAATTGCATATTTGAAGGTGTTCCATGTTTTCTGATAATGGAGGATTTGATTCCCTTCTATTACACAATTTTTTTTAATTTTTTTTAATATATCAATTATTTGATCTTAATAATTTTATTAATAATTATTAAGATATGTTAATAGATGCTTGATAATATTAAGATTAATCCTACAAAAAAAAATTAGAATCATAAAAAATATTTTAATCCTTAAAATTCTAAAAGAATTGAAATTTTGATGAAATTTTTTTATATTCATCAAATGGTAAAAAAATGTCGAATTATATACTTTAATTTTTAAAATAATTATGTTATTTAATATAATAAATTAATTAGCCAATATCAATTTTAATTCGTAATTATAAAATTATGATGTATCGAATGAAATTAGAGATAATGTGTAATGATGTTAATTCTAGATCATCATGTTTTCTTATGCTCACCAAGTCTCTTGAGATACGTTGGAAAATAATATAAAATCTAATAAATTTTGTCATATAACAAAAATTATACCTTTGAATTGTTATATTATTAGTTCGAATCAAATCATAACGTGTGAATATCAAAGTTTCTATCTAATTTTTGTTCATTAAATTGGCTTTTTCCTAATTTCGTGTAGCCTGTTATTCATGTTTTTATATTGTAATTTAGTGATCGACTTGAAGAAATTAAAATCCCCTCAATTACACATATTCTGACACAAATATTGTTCATAATAATGCTTTTGCCATACAATTATACATACACATATACAATTGAGGTCCACGTGCAGATCACTTTTAGTGACGGACAAAATCGTTATTAAACTCGTCGTTATAGGATCTAAACGGGGCTAAAGCAACAGTTCTGAGCTATCGCAACAATTCAGACCCTATGACGACGAGTTTAGCGACAATTTTGTCCGTCGGTGGTCCGTATGCGGACCACCCGCATAGAAAGCTCTCTATAAATACATACATAAATATAGAGAGAGAGGATCAGGTAAGCGAGCCATTACTTTCTTAAAATGCGGGATTTTTTTTCTTATTTTTTAAAACAACTAAAAAAAAAGTTTAATATTTTATGGAACTGAATTTTTTTTATAATACAGTGTTTTGGATGTGATTTGGATACATATAACAAAACAGGTCTGTACAGTCTGTACTGACCTGTATTGTTATATGTATCCAAATCACACCCAAAACACTGTATTATGAAAAAATTTCAGTTCCATAAAATATTAAACTTTTTTTTAGTTGTTTTAAAAATAAAGAAGAAAAAAAAGTGTGCATTTTAAGAAAGTAAGGGCTCCCTCTCTCTCTCTCTCTCTCTCTCTCTATATATATATATATATATATATATATATATATATACGATCCGAATCAAGTGCATACCCCTTATCTTACTCAGTATCCGTGCTCATCCCCTTTTAGCGACGCTACATGTTGTCCGTCGCTAAAAGTATAAACGACGGTTGTATGACCGAAACTAATTTCTATTTTAACGTGGCTATAATTTTGTATTTTGAACTCACACTAATTTCTATTCATATTTTGTATCTTTATACAACCCGAGAGGCCTAATTTTAGGCATTCAAAATTATATAACCGGAAAGTAAATTTACAATCACAATTAAACGCAATATTTACAAAGATAGGAAACTGATCCTATAATCATGGGAGGCACACAATCTGGTAATGTTCATGCATGGTGACAGCTAAACATGAGTTGACACTAGTTTGAAACTATCAATTTCCTTGATATGCTTCATCCTTGAATGGTATTTAAAAGAATTCAATTCCAAGGAAACAAAATCAAAAGAAAACCCACCAAACTAACGAAAACATAAATGTTTGGAGGATATAATATTGTATTTTTATGTGGTACTTAAATTTGAGGATGTAAAATTTATTGTACGGATTTTGTAAACAAATTTGGCCATTCTTTATGTTGTAAATCTCCTATGGCTTGAACTTCTTTTGGACAAATTAACTACATTTATAAGTCTTTTTTAGGGGTATACTCCTTAGTAAAGATGAGTTTGAAGTGTAATATATACATTCTCTTTATCTTTTTGTTATTATTTTTAAGGTAATATATCTTTTAATTTTATGGTAATTCAACAAATTTACATTTATTGTGTATTTCGAGTTCTTTTTTTACATAAATTGTGTACTTCGAGTTTTTTTTTGACATAATTATCGGATAAATTATTAAATTTATTATTCAAGCTAGCCCGTGCATTGCACGAGCTATCAACTAGTTACTTTAAATTGAGGTTTCTATAATTATATATACTTGGTGATCATATTAGTATTGTTGTGTTAAATTTATAAAAACCACTTAAATTTAAAAATTCCAAACACCACATTTTGATGATTTCTATTTCAAAAATGTTTTTGGAATTTCCTATTGTTTAGTACTACGTACTATAAGAATTAGTTTTTCTTTCCTTTTATGTTTCATTAATTATACTTTCTAGAATAAAAGTTTTTTTATTATTTTAAATAGTCTCAAGTTAAATATCTAGTACTTACCTTAAATAATTTATTTTTTATAATAATTTGTCTATAATACCTTTAGTATTAATTGAATAAAATAATTTCTTTAATTGAATGTGAAAAAAATACAAACGTATTATTCGGTTATATAAATTAAGGTTATTAAATTCCTAATAGGCGTGTCATCATGTTCCCAATGAGGCAATCGAATTATATATCCGTTCCATTTGCAACACTAATTTAAACCCTAATGACTACTTGTAATCTTAATTTCATAAAATACAATTTTATTGCGATGAATTTTAGCCCTAATTTAAAACTTATGATTTGATTAAGATGAATTTGAACCATAATTTGAGACCTCCTAGCTCACATTTATCTCAAATGAATCTCAAATAGGTCAAACTATCATAATGGTTATGATAACTAGGACTGAGCAAAAAACGGATATAACCGAAAAACCGAACACAACCGAAATAATTTAACCGAAATATTCTGACAATTCGGTTATTTGTACTATTTCGGTTATATCCGAATTTTTGTACGATTTTCGGTTAATTTGTACGGGTATTAGTTTTGAGTTATTCGGTTTAACCGAATAACCGAACAAATTCTTGCAAAGTTAAAATAATATTCTGACTCTTGTTTCTGTATTAGTCTCCTCAGGTGACGGGAGTCATTTACTCAGAAACTCCTCTATCTCTCAGTCTCCTCTGTCCTCTCTATCTCTCAGTTTCTCTAATCTCAAAACTCAAAAAACTCAGAAGACTCTCATCTCTCGCCTATTTCGACAGTCAACTCTCATCTTCTCTCACTAAATCAATCTCTCAGATCTCAACCCTCATCCCGCAGATCTGCTCTCGATTTCTCTCTCTGTCATCGTCCCTCAGTTTTCCTCAGATCTGGTCTCAATTTCGCTGCCGATGCCATATGGCGGTGCTACAATTCCGCAGTCCGCTGCGCTCCGCCTGCGTCACCGCCATTAGCTCAATTTCGTCTCACATCACTAAACCCTCCCTTCACATCGATTGCAGTTGCTCTCGATTTCTCTCCCGTCACCAGCGGTGTTTTGTTGAGTTTGTGAGTAGTGGTGACTGGGCGGCGAGGAAGGCAGCTGCGGAGGCGGCACCAGATAACTGAGATAAGCATATTTGATAGGATTTTGCTTCCTTTTTGGGTATTGGCAATTTGGCATACTTAACCATGTCCGGATGTCCCCTCCCTACTAAAATGCTTATTTTGCTTCTTTTTGGGTATTTGGCATATGTATAGTTTTGCTTTAATTGTATGATAGGATTTTTCAATTTTTTTAAACATTTTTGGTTTTTGGGAATTTACTCATTGAGGATTTGTTTGTGAATCAAATGATGAAAGAAGATGAAGAACAGAAATTTTTGTGCAGGTTTTGTAACAGAAGTTTTTTAGTGAAGTCTTACATTTCGGTTATTAACCGTATAACCGAATAGTAAATTCGGTTATTCGGTTATCTCCAAATTCGGTTAACAATTCAGATATCAAAATAGTGTTAATTTCGGTTTTCGATTATAACCGAATAAGCTATTCGGTTCGGTTATAACCGAATGCTCAGCCCTAATGATAACCTTACTTTACTTTTGGTATGAATAATATGTTAATACTCTCTGTCAAATTTAATTTGATAAAATTCAGTTTTTTATTGACAAAAAGGGTTGGAAGAATAATTTTGAACAACTAATGTATCTATAAGGAGACTTATGCTAAGAAAAAAAATTAAGGGAACACTTTTGAAAAAACATAACAAATAGGAGCGTAGATTTGCAATTTAGTCTTTCTCCTGCACATAACCGGGTTTTACATTTTAGGGGCAAAAACCCTCGATCAGGGTTTTACTAGTTTAAATCTCTCAGTGAAATTTCAATGGCTTCTTTACTCTCTAGAAGGCTGTATCGATCGCTTCTATCAAACCCTAGGAATCCCTATCGCTTCTCCGTTCCTTCTTGCACGACATTCTTTTCCGCTGAAAATTCCTCAAATTCAGAAGATTCCAGCCTCGAATCGGATCCTCCCGAGTCCGACCCATTCCCTTCGTCCGAATCTTCAGCCAACTCAACCCAGCAACGCATTTACACTGATGGCCCCCTCGAAAATGGCTTAGATGTTGGCATTTATAAGGTTAATATTTGTATATTTATTGAAGTAATTTCGATTGTTTATTTTTACATATCTGTTCAAAAAAAAAATTGGGGAAATGATATTGTTAGAGCAAATACTGTGTTTCATCATGATTGTAAAAGGTGCACCTTAGTTTTCATGGCAATATTAGTCCCATTTTGACTTAACTAAGTCTAAATTCTGAAATATAATATTTATTTGATTTTAGCCAATAAGATGAATATTGTAATATACCGAAAATACTACTAATTACAAAATTTGTTGTTTTGAAAACTTAATTGAATCACATAAATTTTAAATTTTAGGATTTCGTGAAATGACTTTCAGATGTCAAAATGCGACTCTTTTTGTTGAATAGAGGGGTGTTGTTTGTTTTTGGAAGTAGATGGATTGGTGAGTTGGGTTTGTTGAATTTCTATGATATTTACATTCACAAAAATGCTGCGGGTACATATGTTGTATTAAATTAAATGTTAGGATTAATGTATTTATTTATTTTTGTTTAGGCGGTACTGGTTGGGCAGGTGGGTCAGACTCCAATTCAGAAGAAGCTCAAGAGTGGGAGGATTGTGACTTTAATGTCAGTAGGAACTGGAGGAATTCGAAATAATCGGAGGCCATTGGATAATGAAGAACCAAGAGATTATGCGAATCGATGTTCAGTTCAGTGGCACCGGGTTTCAATCTACCCAGAGAGGTTGGGAGAAGTTGCCATGAAGCATGTTATTCCTGGGTGAGCAATTTTTGTTTGTTTTGTTGTTCAATATTTTATTTAGCCGAATGGAAGAATAAGGAGAAGCTTCTAGACATTAGTCTTTGGATATTTGTCGTCACATTTACCAAAAAACACACATTTGTGTTGAACTGTTTCTGGTCACTCATGGTTGATTACGTGAATTTGTTTCAGTAGTATATGAGGATTGCCTTTTTTTCCCTTGGGGGGTGGGGGGAACACTTGCTTTAGTTAAAGGGTCGTTGAAATTTTATGGTGTTATATGCTTCGCAATGAGCACATTGCCTTTAAATCATTCATGCATTTCCTACTGCAATTTCATCTTATAGATCAAGTGCCTGAAGTGATATTATGCAACTGCGTCGGACTAGGATGCAATGTCTTCATTCTTAAAAACCTTAGATCCATAGGGAGAATAACGATGACATAAATGCATGCTTGAAATCTGATGGTCACTTGCTGACATGTCATGTCTTTACTTGCTTGCTTTTGTGTATTTAGGGAGACCCAAAACCTACCAGTAATCCAAATTAACAGATTTTAGCAGTAATTTCTTCTTGTTTGGAAATCCTTAGGTGGTCTCATATACCTACATTGTTACTAGTGAACCACTCATTGAGATTTATAAATGCAAAATATGACTTAAAAGTAGTTTTATTTCTGTTTAGTTGAAGAAATTTGAGTTCTTTCATCTTTGTAGTTTTATTTATTTATTTATTTTGCAACCCCTGTAGCATTGGTACATGTCAATATTTAATCATGTACACAGGAAAAATTATTGATTGAAATCTTATGGTCATTTTAAGTTCTTGAAGTTTCAGAGCCTGCAGGCTAGGATATAAAAAGCCTTTGGAAATATTTGATTTGTCCTATTCCGACCTTTCCTTTTCTTGTTGTAATTGACTAAATTAATTGCATGCATCATTCTTTATTGAGATATTTTGAGGATTTTACTGTTTCTTTCATACCTACATTAAGTAGGTCTTACATTCCCTTTCAGCTATCCAACTTTCCTTGTTATGGAGAAACTACGTGGAAAATTTGTTCACTTCAAATTTCTTTGCATTTGGTCTTGAAATTATTTACTTTCCATTGCTTTTCTGTACTTGTTTGCTTTAAATTCAGTGTAGTTCGATGCAGATCTTAATAATATATTTTTGTTAACTTCATTTTTAGGTCGATCTTGTATTTGGAGGGAAATTTAGAGACAAAAGTTTTCAGTGATCCAATAACTGGTCTTGTTCGACGTATAAGAGAGATTGCCATCCGTAGAAATGGTAAGTTTCTTACTCCACTCACATCCTTTTTTCAAAAAATAAAAATAAAAAATATTGAACTTCTGGTACATGGTCTGCTGTATTGAGTTATGAAAGAAAAAGGTCCATTCCCATCACTATATATATATATATGTGTGTGTGTGTGTGTGTGTGATTCCATCCACAACAACCGGTTGTTGGGAGCAACCCATTTTGGGTCAGCCGTTAGAGGTTGTAGCGGCTTGTTACTTTGTTTTTTTTTTATATAAGCCGCTACAGGTTGTAGCGGCTGTGTCAAAATGAGTTACTCCCAAAAACCGGTTGCTGTGGATGGAATCCCTATATATATATATATATATATATACATGTCTCTGTGTGTGCGCATGCATCCGTGTGTGGGAGGGGGAGCTCACTTTTGAAAATGTGTCAACAATGTCAATATTTTAACCTTTTTAGGTTCAAATCTTTCAATTAAGAAAATTAGAGTTTGTATGTACTCTTGTTGATGTTGCTGAAAAGCCCTTTGCTCCACTCCCTTACAAAGACCGTAAGGAGTTACAACAAGGTCCAATTATCCAAAAACAAAAGAAGAAAGGAAAATCCCATTCTGGCCGAACCTTCCTTCTTCTACATGAGGCTTGTCCCAGTGCCTAAGAGATGAAAGTTGAACTCTCAAGCCGCAATCATAGTTGTTACGGCTCCACGGCAAGGCATGACGATAGCCAACCGCCAGGACGCCTAGGCGACTGCCATGGTGTCCGTATGGCGACAAATCGTTTATAATGTGCAATTTATATACTCCCTTCGTCCCGTATTAAACTTCCTAATTGGTTTCGACACGCTAATTAATAATATTTTTTTTACCTAAATTGTCCTTCTAAATTACTTTTCAATTGAAGTATCCATTCACTTTTTTATGACCTCAACATTAATTATTCCTTGCTAGTTCTCATATGAATCAATTCTCTAAATCATTTTTATTGTTATTCTCACATTCCAATAAGTATATTTCTAGCAACTGTTATTTTTGTTGTTATTCTCACATTAAATAGAAGAGATGTTATAATGATAATATGAGAGAGAAAGTGGTATAACAATACATCCCCTCCCAATGTAAACCTTTTATCATTTCTTAAGTTTTCAACAAAGGTTGACTATAAAGATTATAAGGGTATAAGTGGAAAAATAAGATAAAAGTAGTTACTAATATAGAAATATGACATTTATTGTGAAACATCCTAAAAAGAAAATTAGGAGGACGTTTAATACGAGACGGAGGGAGTATTATTTATTTTACTTCACAAGTATATTAAACAATCAAATTTCATATACATTAAAACTCAAAACACAACACTATGAAATACTATTAAAAGTACAATTATGTAATACCCACTGTCTAAAACAATATATTTTAGTAGTTAAACACTGCCCACTGTCCAAAAAAATACCCACTGTCTAAAACATATTATGTAAAGTTCATATTATATAAAGTTTGCAAATTTATATTTTGTAAAGTTTGCAAATTTTAATACGTGGATTTGTCAAATCATAAAAATCGGGGATTCAGATGCTGCGGGGATATGACTTATTTAATTAATAATTATTTAATATATGTATTACATATAATATTATACTACTTATCCACTAGTTGCTGAGAATGCTGCATTATAAGAATATATATAAATATGTACTTTTTTTAATTGTAAAAAACTAAAAGTGTAGGGACAGATGTACCAAAATTTAAAAATATGGGACTACAATCTGAAATAAATAAAATGTAAAGGACTTTACTGTAATTTTACTGATAAATAAAAGAAGCCACAAATGTCAAAATGGAAATGACTTCTAACTAAGAAAGAGAGTTGCACCTAAAGAAAAAAGAAGCGAGAGAAAGAGCATAAAAGGTAACACAGGGAAGAGAGAGAAACAGACCCAACCTGTGTTACTCGGACTCGCCACTTTTTAGTGGAGTACCCGTGTCGACACGACACGACACGGGTACGGG
Source organism: Panax japonicus (assembly GCA_020205505.1). Classification (NCBI taxonomy): domain Eukaryota; kingdom Viridiplantae; phylum Streptophyta; class Magnoliopsida; order Apiales; family Araliaceae; genus Panax; species Panax japonicus. Next base: position 1,376,660 of record CM035098.1, on the reverse strand, counting down.
TGCGGGATTCGTACGGGATTCAGCCACATAAATCCGGATACGGCTATTTGGGAAGAAAAGCCGTGAGGGGGAAGAAGAGCAGCCGTGAGAAGAGCCGTGAGGAAGAGAGAGGAGCGTATGTGAGGAGAAGAAAAATAAGAGAGATATATGAAATATCCATGGCAAATTACAATTTGGTACCTCATAGTTTTTAAAATATTTTAATTTAATCCCTCAAGTTTTTTGAAAGTTCAAATTAGCCCCTGAAAAACTACATATCAGTCCCTATAATTTTGTTTTTTTTCATTTCTGCCCCTATTTCTTTATATTTTTACACTTCAGTCTCTAGAGCAAAAAACTTTAGTGATATAATTTGAAACATTATTGTTAAAAAATCATAATATATCGTATCCCCACACCCGTGTCCAAATTCGGATCCATATCTGCGTATCCTCTATTTTTTGACTTCACGTATCTGACACCTAGATTCGTACCCGCACCCGACACCCGCACCCGAGTCCGAGTAACACAGGACCCAACAACGCCATCTCCAATCTTCACGGTTAGTATTTCTTGTTCCATTTTTTTCCTTTTTCCTCTTCTTTCTTTTCTTCCCCTCTTCTTAAACTGAAACCCTAATCTGCAACCCCACCTTGGCCGCCAACTATGGGTCGACTTAGTTGTTGGGTTCCGTGGGCTGTGATGGTGGTTGAGTTGCAATGGGGCTGCGATGGAGTCGCCGAAGCTGCGATGGGTTGAAGAAGTCACGATCAAGTCCAAAGAAAGTCGCGATGAAGTCGAGCTGCGAATCACGAAGTCGAAGTCGATAAGGGTTTTGCCTTCCTCCCTTTCTCATTTTTTAATCATGGGTCATGGGTATTAATGCCCATGGGTCAATGGGTCAGAAGATGGCCAGTGGGTTAAACATTTAAGTTGGGTCAGAACTCCTACGACGTGCGCCTTGACAACTCAACGTCTCACGGCGCCTAGGCGACACGGTGACATGCCGAGCTGTCAAGGCGCACGCCTTAGCAGCTCCATCTCAAGTCAATCGATAGTTTCTCCATCACCTGGACGCCTAGGCGACGCTGTGACTACTATGGCGTCGATTGCATTTGTAATCCTTTTTTGGCCTCTCATGATTAGCTCTTCACATATACTCCCGTTATGGAAATGAGTCATTCGTTAGCTCTCGTTATTGGTTGTTAGCTCTTGTTATTGGTCAGTTCCCATCACTCAACCTAGTGAAGAAGATCGTACTATTGATTGAGTTATTTAATTATGAACTGGACCCCGAAGTAATCTAGAGAAATCCTTCACTCACAAGCCTAGCCCTAGTTCTCAAGTTCATAGATCACAATTCTCCTAGTCCACTCCATGCTTCTTTTTCACCACCCTTCACAAATCACAAGCTATCTCTGTAACGGCCCTACTACCTCTAAACTCTGACACTTGGGTTCTTGAAACACAACACTTCCTTTTTTGACAGGTGAACCAACCTTTTCTCAGGAAACAAAAGGATTCTTGAATACCATCTTAGTTCTCCCCAGCAGGGATCTTTCTGCGTGAAACAGATTGAATATCTAAGGAACAATAGCAGTGCAAATTTATAAAGATTACTTGGAAAATGAAAACACCATTTCCATTATTGCATTTCTTGGCCACCTATAGTACCAGTCATGGTTCGTTCAGCTTGTATGAATTTTGTTGAGGTCAGAAAGCAATTTGAAGTCGATCTCAGCAGAAAATTTGGTGTGTAGCGTTAATAGCCTTTCCGTGTTAGATTAAGTTTGGTGTTTTTGGTTTTCGAAGCATTTATGCTTAAAACTAGTAAGAATTATATAGGAAGCTTCGCATGCTCTATATTCTAACTTTTAGTGGGGCTAGCATGATATCTGTGCCTGAAGACGAGTCCTTGAATAAATCAGGTACAATGGTAAAGCATTTTTTTCAGCATTACTTTTTTATTGATCTCTAGTGAACTGGCGTCCTAGCGGCAAAGATTGGGTGAATAATATTTTGGTTCCACTCTAGTTTTACATAATAATACGCTGCTCTTGCAGGAAGACTTGTGTTTTTAGGAAATGGAACCGACACTCAGAAATCTACGCAGGCAGAAATGAAAGGGGTTGGCTATTACTGAAAAACTGAATTTGGAGCGGAGCGTACGTAACCTCTATCAAGCTATTTCATCTCTGTAATTATGATCGATCGATCTCGCATTGCTTTCAGTTATGGTAGTTGGGATTTCTTCATTTTTTTTCTTTTTCTTTTTCTATGGGATGCGGATTTTGAGAGCCGAGGAATTTGTTTGTTATAACTTGTGTCTGCCTAAAATTTTAAGGTATCTTGATGATCCGATCCTACTCCCTCCGTTCCTAAATGATTGTCGTTTTAGAAGAAAAAATTTGTTTTAAAATGTTTGTCGTTTACAACTTTCGAGGAGAATAAATTATTTACTTTCCTATATTATCCCTACCTTCTCTCATTGTCCCAAGAAATTCTTTCCCTTGTATTAATAGTTTTCAACTTCCTATAAAGGGGTAGTGATGGAATTTCAAACAAATTTTACTTGGTAAATGATACTTTCTTAATTCATATGCAAAAATCTTAAACGACAATCTTTTATGAATGGAGGTAGTATTATGGCTGCACGCACTTTGACGTGCCTCTCTTTATATCTCTCCTGCTCTGGTGTGATGAAAAAAACAAAAAGTTTAGGCAGACAGAAAAAATGGGACAGGAATATTGGACAAGAGTGTATTTAATTTTTATCTATTTATATTTTGACCCGGGTCAAAATATAAATAGATAAAAGTTAAATATACCTCCTGTTTAATATCCCTGTCTGCATAGAAGAACTTTGAAAAAAATATTATTGAGATTGATGGTTTACGTTTTGGTCAATAATAATCAATGTTACCGACAATTTTACCCTTTTTGGTATAAAAACTTAATGCCCAAATACAGACCAATACCTGAACTTTAAGTTTATTTTATAATTATGAATAGTCAATATAATTAGTTCTTTATACCAAAAGGGTAAAATTGTCATTAAATTTATTTTAAAAAAATAATAATGGTCTTATATTTATTTTTTTTGGTACTAAAAGTTAATTGAATAAATATTAAAATAATGAGACTCAATATTACATGCAAGTATTTTTTATTCATGTGTCGTTATGTTGTTAATTTTTTAATTAAAAAAATTAAAAAGATAATTATCAAAATAGAAAAAAATTAAAAATTTAAGATATTAATCCATGTTTAAGTAAAACATGACTGCCCCATTTAAAACATAGAGTATACTCTTTAGTTAAAAAATATGTGCTTACATAGTTAAAAGAGATTGATAGGTACAAATAATAATAATTAAATAGTAATATTAACACTCTTGTACATAAGAATAAGTCATTTAAGCTATGTCATTTAAGAATAAGTCTAGCCGGACAGGAAATTGGGACCGGATTATTGGACCGGTCCAGTTTTTTTTCTTTTTCTAGTGACTTTTAAAAAATGTATAGTATTTATATCATGTATTTATATATGTATCCAAATTACACCTAAAATATTATTTTTTATGAAAATTTCTGTTAGAATAAATATTATATATTTTTTAAAAGTCATTTAAAAAAAAATATACCGGTCCAATAATACGGTCCTAATTTCTTGTCCGCGTAGCATTACTGGTCATTTAAGAATAAAAAGGTTGGCAATCTCTAAAAAGCTGATTATGGAGCGTACGGAACCGAAGGTTTCACCCATTTATCTAATAAAATACAAATAATTTTGAATTTCTCGCTCACTCAATAAATCATCTGGGCCGTCCAAAGTTTGAGATAAATTCCACCGTTCATACATCTATCTAATAAAATACATCTATCTATCTAATAATCTAATTATAATTTAATAAAATACAAATGACTTTAAATTTTCCGCTCACTCAATAAATTATTTTGGTCGTTCAAAGTTTGAGATAAATCATATTGTCCATACAGTGCCGGAGGTACGGGACCTAGTTAGTCAATCTATATTTCATTTAAAATGTGATTTTGGAGCGTACGGAACAGAAGGTTCACTCATCAGGCTATTTCTTTTAAAATGGTTGGCTATTTCATGATTATTTTTTTTGAGTATTTTCACATGAGTAATGTTGTTACAGATGCATAGCGACGATAAAAATTATCGTTACAGATGTATAACGACGATAAAAACTGTTGTTATATAATCTATAACAACGATTTTTATGTAAAAATATTAAAAAATTATATGAAAATATCAGATTCCTTTCTGAAAAACATATAGACTATTATGAGATTAAATAAAACTTAAAAAGGCTAAATAAATTAATACAAATAGTTATATTTCATTCATTATTTTTACAAACAAATGTAGTCTAGTATTTACAGTCGATTAACCGTTTCTTAAATGAGAGCTTCATATTATCTTTAATACTTTTATGAAAAATATTAAATAGTAATATTAACACTCTTGTACATAATTTTCCTAATATGTTGTAAGACCCCAAATTATTAATAAATGAAATTTAAATTCCTCTATTTATTATTTTGAAATAGTAAGGGTTGATTTGATTAATGTGGATAGTTATGGATAAAATACGCAAATATTTCAAATAAGTAAGTGGTTATAAAATATTCGTTTGGTCGTGGAATATTCTTACTGTCGGGGAATATTCGTACGACGGCGCAGCCTTGTGTGAGTCCCATAACGAAAAACGATTGGATGAAGAAAACGACAAGAATAAGTTGGTTATAAATAAAGGCGTAGTTGTTACCGTTAATACTGTTAAAATATTCGGTGGTTAAAACACAGTAGCACACAGTATTGCACCAATTATTGATTCTTACGTAAGAAGGCACTACTCAATAATTGTTACAGTAATTACTGTTCAGTATTTTATTTTATTGATTCAATAATTGCTGCATTGATATTTTATATTATTATCGTTTCAATAATTGTCACTACACAGTATTTTCTATTATTGGAGCAATAATTCATATTATCTGAATAATATTATTGGATAACATTATTGACAATGTCTAGAAAGTTCTGTCTAAGGAGATGTTAGGTCATCTAATTGCGCGCCAGTAAGGAGAAATCCTTATTGGAAAGCCCCCTCTATCCTGAGAACTGCCTGGTTGTCAGTTTTGTGTTTCTGTAATATTATTCGTGAATAATTAATTATTGATTTATATGATGAGGAAAATATTGATTTTATGTGGATATAGATGGAGAAATTTTTTATGTGACAATTGTTGAAAATTGAAATTATATATTTTTCTGATAAAATAATTTATTTAAATATATTATTATATTTTAATAATATAATAATGGTGATATTTTTACAATGAATGTGAGATATATGAGTATATGAGGAGAAAGAGTATTTTTGTTGCAATAAATATTTAAAACATGTCGGTGGACTCCATTTCTTGACTGAAATTTAATTATAGCCTGTAAAATCGTCCGTTTATGGATTTCGGTCAATTTCTGTTTGGAATTTTGGAAAACTTCCTTCTGCAAAGTTGTAGTTAATGGAATTTCCTATGGAAAGTCGCGCGTTTCAAATTTTTTGATAAAAGAACTATTTATATGAATTATTGAAGTTCTGAAGCACCGAAATAATTACTTTTTGAAGTTTTAAATATTTTTAATAAGAAAAACGTTTTTTTTTATTTAGGCAAGGTGAGTCACTCTTGGTGGCTGATGGTTTGAATCAGATTTTGTGTGCGCAGGAATTTAATAAATATATATTAATATTTTATTAAATTTTCTACTTTGGTGTTCGAAGCATTTTCCTATAAATAGGGTGAATAAGTTAGAATTGAAAATTACACCAAAAACTGAAGTTTTCTATCTCTTTCTTTCTCTATATATTGAGCGTATTCTTGTGAGGATTTTGATACTTTGAGTATTGTTATACGGTGCAAGTTCCCTTCAGCACTATATCCAGTATTCCAGCTTGAAGTACTAATCTTTCGAGGTAAGGGATATTATTTTTTTTAAATGATATTATTTCTTCCAATATCATTATGCTGAAGTATTGATCTGAACTTTTAATTAAATTTAGAATTTTTTGTGTCGGGGTTACTATTCATGTATACGAAACTATTCACGAATACGACACTATTCATCGAAAAATGAAAAATTTTCTTTTCGTCCGAAATATCTATTATGGATACTAGCTTTGATTGTATCCATGTTTTGATCAATCTTGAATTTTATACCACTATGATTATTTATGAGGTATTTTTGGACATGAAATAGCTGAAATACGAATCCTTAACTTTTATTCTTTTGTTTCACTGGATTCGTTTTCTTTAAAATATTTTTCACCATCCTTAGTCCTAAATGATGATATTATTGAATATCTTTGGCCTGTAGTGCAAAGATTAAAGACTTTATAATGAATATCTTTGGCCCATAGTGCAAAGATGAACATGTGTTTAGATGAACATGACCAACTGATGAATATCTTTGGCCTGTAGTGCAAAGATAAATATTTGATTCAAGATGAATATTGATTGATGTTACATGGATAAAATAATGATGATGGACTGTTAAATTCATAGATAATAGTAGATTTCATCCTCTACGTAACTCTTCTATGAATTATTATTTCCGCTGCGAATATTGATCTGAAACTTGTTGTCAATTGTATTTTATCAGATTTTTCCCTGTTGAAGACTAACGATAATTTTTTTTCTATGTTATCTTAGTCATAATATTCTTTACTGGGCTAGTTGAGCTCACCATTTTCCTTTTTGTTCCATTTTTCTTCTCAGGAGGCGAGAATGTAGCGAGTACGAGTCAGGGTATCGGAATGATGGATTTAGAAGTTGTTTTAGTAGTACTCACTATTTTTGTAAAATAATGTATCAATAATTATAATGAAGACTTAGTTGGGTATGGATATTGTCTAGATGACAATTTTTGTATTTAAACTCACAATTTTTTTTTGTATTAATAAAGTTGTAGATGTTTCTGTACCATGTTATTGATGACTCAAAATGGGTAATGTATACAAATTTTGGGGACGTCACATATGTTTTTTCCTTTTTAAATTATAAGGCCAATGGTAACTTTTTTAAGTTAATTTCATATATTTTAAAATTCAAAAATGATACAAATTCATTTAATTTTATAAAGACAATTATGAAAATTGTACATTATTTAAAAAATATAATTTAATTATAAATTTTATTATTTTAAAAGTTAAATTAGTCGCATCAATTTTAAAATAATTTCATTTTAAAATTAATAAAAAAGCCAAACTCAATTTTATATTTTGGAGCAATAAGTGATCAATTACTATTAAAATATAACGCTTAATATTTTTACTATATATTAAATATAATCAAAATGTAAAACATGATTGACCATTTAAAACATAGGCTATGTTTGTTTGCAGGATTACTGTTAGGATAAGACTATTAATCTCAAGTGTCTTGTTTATTTTTAAATTTAGACTTGAAACTATTAGTATAGGGAGTAGACTAAAAATTTATAGACAAAATTAACCTTAACTTTAAATTATTATTTAATTTAATCGTAGTTAATATACAGTTAGTTAATTTAACTATATTTATTAATGAGTAATATCACATTTGACTTTAATCTCAGTAATATACGGTTAGTTAATTTTATTATATTAATCAAAATAATAACCATCTTTATAGGCTTCTATCCAGCTTGCTATATTCTTAAATTAATAAGTGAAATATTAGAATTGTTTATTTGGTTTTTGCTAGTTCCATTCGAATCCTTTATGTAGATTTCTAATGAAATTTTGCTGGTTAAATAAAATAGTTAATCCTAATCTTTCTTATAATTTTAGTTTTGGTAGATTTCTAATGAAATTTTAATATTTCACATATAATGTATTTTAATTGCATTACTTATTTGTTAATTTATGTGCTAATTTATGATAATTTAATTCTCTAATATTTCACATAGAAAGAGTATGGTGAAGCACTGTGAACTCATCGACTTATTTCAACTGTATTTAAAAGTTTATAATTAATTATTCATCATTTTTTGATATCTAAATAAATTTAAAATATATTATTATTAATAATAATATAATAATAATTATTATTTTAAAATTATAATCTCATAAATTAATTATAATTTTGAAATTATTATTTTTGTAAATAAACACGACCATAAAATATACTCCCTCCGTCCCAAATTAATTGCTCAGTTTTGACTTTTTAAAGTCAAATTGACCATTTTTAAAAATAATCTTTTTACTATTTTTGTTAAAATATAGGTGAAGAGATTATAACCAAAAGAAAGTATATACAATTTATTACTAATCCCAATTTTTATAATATTAGAAATATATTTATATATGCTTAATTATTAATTCTAAAAAAAGTCAATTTGACTTAAAAAGGTCAAAATTGAGCAGTTAATTTGGGACAGAGGGAGTACTTTTTAGTCAAAAAAATGTGAATAGTAATGGGCAAACAAACAGCTAGTGGTGACGTAGTTTTTCAATAGTAACATAATAAATTCTTTGTCCGGTTACGCCATGCCACCATAATTAAAAGAGACTGATAGGTACAAATAATAATAATTAATATAAGTCACAAACAATAGATTCATTAAAAACATTTAAATTTATTTTTAATTCGTGGTCCAATTTTTTTTTACAATTCCCCTATTTTCAGTGATATTAAATATATATATATATATATATATATATATATATATATATTTAATGTAAGCCACCATTGACTTTTAAGTAGAATAGAATCGAGGACAGGACATTACATTTATGTAAATAAACTTTTTTAAGTGAATTACTATTAAAATAAACTTTTTAAAGTTAATTTCATATATTAACTTTTTTTTAAAAGTTAATTTCATATATTTTGAAATTCAAAAAATGATACGAATTCATTTAATTTTGTAAAGACAAATATGGAAATTGCAAATTATTTAAAAAAATATTATTTAATTATAAATTTTTATTATTTTAAAAGTAAAATTAGTCACATCAATTTTGAAATGATATCATTTTAATTTTAATATGAAAAACCAAATTTTGGAGCAATTAGTGAATTACTATTAAAATATAATGCTTAATATTTTTAATATATAATCAAAAGTAAAACATGACTGCCCATTTGAAACATAGTCAAAAGAGGTGTGCTTACATGGAATATAATAATGGGTAAATAAACAGTGGTGACGTAATTTTTCAATAATAATAATAATATAATTTTCAAACATGTAAAATGAAGAATAGCTTTAAAAAAAGTCAACAAAATGAAGTCAACAAAATTAAAATCATTGTAATTTTATTTTTCGTGGTCCAACTTTTTTTTTTACAATTTCTTCATTTTCAGTGACATTAAATATTTTTTTTTTAATTTAAGCCGTCATTGACTTTTAATTTTATACTTTTTAATGAGCATGAGAAAAAAATAGCCAAACTTTATCATTAACTAGTCTCCAAGCAAAGTGAGAAAGAAAATTGCAGCAAATTGATCGAGACTGATGGAGAAAAAAAAATAGGAAAGTTGGAAGAGAAAAAAAGTCATAATTAAAATATATATTAAAAATATATTAATTTATAATATTTTTGATATTTCAATAACGAAAATATAACAAAAAAGTTTCAGTAATAAAAATGAAAATCGACTCCTAGTACAATGATCAAAACATCAATTAACCCGATCCACGCACCTGCCGCATAATTAATTCCTGTTAACCCTAGTCAGCATTTCCGTTCATTTTTTTTGGACAAAATGTTAAGTAATGATCATTTTGTAACTATTTTTTGAGTATAGTAATGTGTTTGTAGCAAAAAAAAAAAAACCCACTTATTACACATTTCTCTAAAAAAATTATTGTAATACCCAAAAATTAATAATAATAAATAAATAAAATTATAAAAATATTTTTTTTAAATATATATATATATATTAATTGGACTTTGTCACTTATTTAGATTAAACTAATCATTTAATTTATGTAAACTAATAAATATTAATAAATTATGAATAAATTAATTTGGTTAAATTTAAATTTAAAATTAATTGAATTTAATTAATTTATATCTAAGTAATATTAATCCTATTATAATTAAGAGAATTAAAAAGATAATTAACAAATAAAACCTAAACTATGTACAGTGTACCCTACTTTTGTTGGTCGAATTAAAAAAAAAAGGAGACAAGAGAGGCTGCCACTTTATCGAGGGAAAGAGAGTTGTGATTAAAAGATTGTGTACGGAAGAAACAAAAGCATGTGCCTTTCTTTTCATTCAAACATATTAATACGACTTTTTCTATACAAATCCAATAATTTTCTTACTATTACATACATAGACGATTGTGCACGCCCCTCTCCTCTATCGTTAATACGAGTGACCTTGACACACTTATGTGGGATAAAATAAATTTTTTATAAAATTTAAAAGAATTAATAAAAAAAAGTATATTAAAAATAATAAAATAATAATATATTTAAAGTTATAGGAATAAAATAATAAAAAAAAGAAAAAATAACCGACACAAAATCATCAAACTTATGGAGCTAGGAAGCCTCATGGAGGCTTTATAATATAAATATATTGCGCAAGTTACTTCTCAAAATAACACTATTTTTTTTGTGGGGATAAGAGAAATAGTTTAAGTAATTATCAACTTATCTAAATTCTTAAGTTATTAGAAAGAGGACATTAACAATACACGTATATCATATTAATACTCCCTAGCTCTCAAAGAGGGTATCAGTCAAAGCAACCTTGTTTGAATAAATATTAATGATCGAATGATCAATTTGACTAGCTCTACCAAATATTTGATATCATACTAGAACTGATCCTTATATAAACACCAATAATATTTAAACAAATACTCCCACACCATCCAATTCTCTTATCTTACCTTAACCCTAATAATAATGGAACTTCAATTTCCATTATTTTTCATCTCTTTCGTCACTATTCTCTTCTTTTTCCTATTCAAAAAATCATCCAAAACAACTAAAAATCTCCCTCCCGGACCCCGAAAATTACCTATTATAGGAAACATACTAGAATTGGCAGGTGAAGTTCAACACCGAGTGCTAGCCAAATTGTCCCAAAAACATGGCCCTATAATGCACCTACAACTTGCTGAAATCTCTGCAATTGTTGTCTCGTCCTCTAAAGTTGCCAAAGAGGTACTAAAAACACACGATCTTGCGTTTTCCGACAGGGCACAACTTCAGCTTAGCAAGATTATATTGAAAGGCTGTAAAGACGTGGTTTTTAATGACTACGACGATTATTGGAGGCAAATGCGTAAGATATGCACAGTTGAGCTCCTCACTGCAAATAAAGTTAACTCTTTTCGCGCTATTCGTGAGGATGAAGCGTGGAATTTGGTTGAATCCATTAAAACGTCGCTGGATTCGCCTGTCAATCTTACTCACAAGTTCACCTCATTGACAAATGCAATAACTTGTCGAGCCGCCATTGGAGAGAGGAGCAAGTATCAAGATGAGTTGGTTCATTTGATTGAGCTGATGGCAGCTTTAGGGGGAGGATTTGATATTGCCGATTTGTTTCCTTCTTATAAGTTTCTTCATTTTCTGAGTGGATTGAGGTCTAAATTGGAGAAGGTTAGGAAACGGCTTGATGATATTTTTTACAATATCATTAAGGAGCATGAAGAGAAAAGGGCTAATACAAAGAATAGTGATGGCTGTGTTGCGGGGGAGGAAGATCTAGTTGATGTTCTTTTGAGAGTTCAAGAGAAAGGAGGCCTTCAGTTTCCCATTAGCTCCAACAATATACAAGGAATTATTTGTGTAAGTATTCATTTCATCCTTGGAGAAAAAAATAAATAAATTAGGATGATATAAAGGTTAATTTAATTATAGTTCACTCGTAACTAAAATTCTCAACTTTTCTAATATGTGCATCTGATGGTCCGCAGGATATGCTCACAGCTGGAACTGACACTGCTTCAACAGCGCTTGATTGGGCAATGTCCGAGTTAGTAAGAAACCCCGGTGTGTTACACAAGGCACAAGCTGAAGTTAGAGAAGCCTTCAAGGGAAAGACAAAAATACATGAAGATGACGTGCAAGGGTTAAGTTACCTAAAGCTAGTGATTAAAGAAACACTACGCTTGCACCCACCTGCTCCCTTGTTACTCCCTAAAGAATGTAGAGAGCAATGTGTGATTGAAGGGTACACTATACCTGTCAGGACCAAGCTTATTGTTAATGCATGGGCGATCGGGAGGGATCCTGAATACTGGGTTAACGCAGAGAGTTTTGATCCCGAGAGATTTAGCAACAAATCTATTGATTACAATGGCACAAATCTTAACTATATCCCATTTGGAGCCGGCAGGAGATCGTGCCCAGGCATTGCATTTGGTATAGCTACTATTGAGTTACCTCTTGCTCTACTTCTATACCATTTCAACTGGGGAATGCCTGGTGGGATTAAGCCAAGTGCTCTTGATATGAATGAGGTTTTGGGAGCCACTCTTAAAAGAAAAACTAACTTACTTTTAAGTGCTACCTCTTACACCCCAAATGAGGACTCAAGCTGAATATTTATTAAATGTAAGATTTAATAAAGGTCTATATATGATAGTTGGGAGGTGCTTTATTTAATCTAGTTATACATACATATTTATATATGTATATATTGGTATTAAATTGGGGAATGGTTCAAAGTTGAAACACCACCTGCAAAAGGTATATTTTTCCTACACGATAAAAAGGATGAGGTGTTAAAAATAAGTTTTATAAATAATTTTGTTTTTAATTCAGTTGGATACTCTCAGCTAGGTTATTTGTGATAGTGGTTTCATTTACCTTTGCCAACTCCAACAGAAAATTTCTTGGCTGAATTTTTTGGGATCCTACATTAGTGAATGTCTCTTGTCGTAGTTGGCGTAACAAACTGGGGTTTCTTATTAACACACAAAATAAAGACAATAACAAGATTTTATGTGAAAATTTAAATTGAAAAAAAAATACGAAGAAGACCGAAGAAATCCACTAAATAAATATTTGAAGAATACAAGATAAAGAGAAAGCTATGAAAATTCTTAAAATACTTCTGAATGTCTCTACTCCAAAAACACAACACCTATATTTGCTGAGGATAGTGATGATCTTCTGTTAGTAGTCGATGACAGAGAAAGACTTAATAATGACTGGATTTTGGATTCTAGGTTTTCTTATCATATGTGTCCTACTCGTGATTTGTTCTCTACATATGAACTGTTTGATGGTGAAATTGTTTTCATGAGAAATAATTCTAAATGTAAAGCAATTGACATTGGTACAATTAAAATTAAGATTCATGATGACATAATTAGGACATTGTCAGATGTTAGACGTCGACATGTTCCAGGTTTGAAAAAGAATCTCATATTTTGGGAACACTAGATGAAAATTGGTATAAGTACACAACTAAATGTGGAGTTATGAATATTAGTAGAGGCTCTCTTGTGTTGATGAAAGGAATCAAGGTTGATACGTTATATATGTTGGGGGGGGGGGTTCTACAACTATAAATTCAAATGTTATTTGTTCTTCAATACTGCAGATGACACCACCAGGTTGTGGCATATAAGGTTAGGCCATATGAGTGAAAAAGGCATGAATACTTTGAGTAAATGAGGTCTTTTGTCTGGACAGAAAATAGAAAAGTTGGAATTCTGTTAGCATTGTGTCTTGGGGAAGCAAAAGTCAGTTAGTTTCAAGACTACGGTTCATAGAACTAAGGGGACTGTAGACTATATTCATTCAGACCTTTGGGGCTCTTTATGAGTTCCTTTCAAAGGTATGCACATTATCTGCTAACCTTCATTGATGATTATTCCAGGAAGGTTTGGGTCTTCTTCTTGGAACATAAGAATGACGTTTTTGTACTTTCAAACAATGGAAGACTTTGGTTGAGAAGCTGACAGAAAAGTAGATTAGGAGGTTCAGAACATATAATGACCTTGAGTTTTATGAGACTGAGTTCAATAAGTTCTGCAAAAATGAATAAATTGTTAGGCATCGTATAGTAGTGAAGACATCGCACTAGAATTGAGTTGTAGAACGGAGGAAAAAACCTTGATAGAGAAGGTCAAGTGCATGTTGTTAAATGTAGGTTCAGATAAGGAATTCTGGGCAGAAGGAGTGATATATCGAACACAACTTCTTTCTTGGTGAATCGTTCTCCTTGCGTAACTATAGAATGCAAAACCCCTGAAGAGGTTTGGTCAGGTAATCTTGCAGATTATTCATCTATTAGGGTATTTGGTTTTCCTGCACATGCACATATGAATGAGGGAAAACTCGAACCTAAAGCCAAAAAATGCATCTTTCTCGGTTATGGTTCGGGTGTGAAGGGTTAAAGACTTTGGTGTGCTGATCAAAAGTCAGCAAAGGCCATCATTAGCAGAGAGGTTACTTTTGATGAGTCCGTTATGCTTCATAAGAACAAGGAATTAATCCTCTGTTCCTTGTATTGATAGTTTTGATAGTGTTGGTCAGAAGGCGGAACTTGAAGTAACTACTACTACTATCAATATAGTTCTAGAGGAGGAACATGTGGACTATCAATATAGTCTCACTAAAGACAGGGCAAAGATGACAGTGCGACCACCACAAAGATATATGTATTCAGATTTTGTTGATTATACCTTGTGAGTTGTCGATGCAGTTGAGTATATTGGCCCTGTGGCTTATAAAGATGTCGTTTCCTCGAATGATTCAGAAAAGTAGTTGTTTGCTATGAATGAGGAGATGGAATCTCCTCAAAAAAATCAGACTTTGGAGCTTGTGAAACCACCTAAAGGTAAGAAAATTGTGGGTTGCAAATGGATATTTAAGAAAAATGAAGGCAACCTAGGAGTTGAAGACGCTAGGTACAAGACTCGACTAGTAGCTAAGGGATTTAGTCAAGTCGGGGAAATTGACTTCAATGATATGTTTTCACCAGCTGTGAAACACAGTGTTCGAGTATTACGTGGGTTGGTTACTATGAATGATTTGGAGTTGGAACAAACTCGACGTGAAAACAACTCTCTTGCATGGTGAACTTAACGAAAAGATTTATATGCGTCAACCTCAGGGATTTCAAATTCAAGGAAAGGAAGACCACATTTTCTTGTTAAAAAAGTATTTGTATGGTTTAAAGCAATATCTCAAGCAGTGGTATAAACGATTTCATTCATTTATGGTTGGTATTTAATATAACATGAGTCAATATGATAGTTGTGTGTACTTCAAAAAACTCCATGATGACACATTTATCTATTTGTTACTTTATGTTGATGATATGTTGATTGCATCAAAAGATAGTTCAGACATTAATAAACTGAAATCACAATTAAGCACCGAGTTTGAGATGAAATATTTAGGGGCTGCAAAGAAGATTCTTGGCATGGAGATTCAGCGAGATTGCATAATTAAGAAATTATATTTATCCTAAAAAGATTACATCGCGAAGGTGCTAGATCTTTTTAGTATGAAGAATGTCAAACTAGTAAGTACTCCTCTTGTTGCTCACTTCAAATTATCAGTTGAGTTATCTCTTCGGAAAGATGAAGAGGTTAGGTATATGTCAAGATCTCCCTACTCTAGTGCAGTTGGTAACCTCATGTAAGATATGATTTGTACTCGTCCAGATATTTCACATGCCATTAGTGTGGTAAGTAGATACTTATCATGTTCAAGAAAAATTCATTGGGAAGCAGTGAAATGGATTTTATGATACTTGTGAGGTACCTCCGTTGTTGGTTTAGAGTTTGGAAGGAATATCGATACCCTTATAGGGTATGTTGATTCAGACTATGTTTGTGATCTTGATGGGAAGAGATAGTTGATTGGTTGTATATTTACCCTTGGAGGTTGTGCACTTAGTTGGAGAGCTACTTTACAGTATATGGTTGCTCTCTCTACTACAGAGGCGAAATATATAGCTATTATAGAGGATGTTAAGGAAGCTATTTAGTTGTGAGAGATCAATATGGATCATAGAGTTACTATTTTCTGTTGTGATAGTCAGAGCGCTATACAATTGACCAAAAATTAGATGTATCATGAAATGACGAATATTGTCGAAAGTGCTTTATCATCCATAATTTTCCATTCTGACTCTGACTCAGACATATCGCTAGTTTTCTTTGTTTCCCAATCTTTATCAGAAATATCTACAGGCTTCATTGGCTTCCCTACAATGGCTTTCTTCAAGCCTTAATGAATAAGAACAACATTCATCCGAACCTGTCAAAGACAGAAACTAATATTCTCATCGAATTTTTCAATATCAAATTTTGTTGATGAAGTCGAACTCAACGTCATAGTATGGATCGATAATAACCAAGCTCTTGATACCAGTTTGTTATGACAAACTATGACAAATGTGACGCCCCCAAAATAGGTATACATCATATCACCCATCTTGAGTCGCCAAATACATGGTACAGAATACAAATACAAACTTAATTATACAACCGTCGTGTAACATACGACAAAATATAACTGAGAGTTTAAACATGAATGTTGCCTTCTAGACAATATCCACTCTCAAATAGAGTCATCATTACATTTATTGTCACACTATTTTATAGAATAGTGAGGACTACTAATACACTATCTCGGATAATCACTCTGTTCCCCGACTAGTCCCGGCTACGTTATCATTTCCTGAAGAGAACAATGAAAGCAAAAGGGTGAGCTCAACTAGCCCAGTAAGAAATATTATGACTAAGATAATGCAGAATAAATTATCATTAGTCTTCAACAACGTTAAACTGATAAAATACAATAGACATTAAGTTTAACTGCATCGGAATAACAATCCATTAAAAGAGTCAAGTAGAGCATGATATCTACTATCTTCTATGATTTAAAATGTTTTCATCAATTTTTATCACCGAGACTCAGCTTAATAAATAAATCACATCATCGAGTCATCCCTGCACTACGGGCCAAGGATATTCATTAAATCATCAATGGTCATGACTATACCGAATAATCCCTGGTCATAATCATACCAAAAAACTGTCCGTCAATGCACTACAGGCCACTGAGGACTTTTATCACATCATTTATAACATTACAGGTCATGATTATACTGAATAATCCCTGGTCATAATCATACCAAGTCCATCTATGCACGTAAGCCAAAGATGACTTTCATCACAATATAAACATGAAGATGATGACAATGACATAATGATTCATTAAAAAAAGTTAAAGAATAAATTTTATAGATTTATAAGTTAATTTATCCTGAAATCAATTACGTCCAAATTGTCAACATGATACTGCTTTGTGGAGTAAAATTCAAAAATGCTCAGAAGAATATTTCCATAAAAAGATACTGGATGAAGCGCAAATATCCAGGATATTCTACTAATTTCATAGAGTATAGAAGCCAAAACTTTAACCAACTGAGTATAATAGAATATATGAAACTGCAAATAGATTTTTGCCCGCCATGTGGTAATCCACGTAGACAGATCATTTCCACAATTTAATAAGGAATGAATATGAAGGATCATTCACCATGCATGCGGTAATCGACATAGTCAGGTTATTCTAACAGAATAATAAATAATGGAATAATAGAAGAATTCACCAGGCATGCGATAGACCGCACAGACAGGTTATTCCAACAGAATAATAAAGAATAGAATAACAGAAGAATTTCACCATGTATGCGGTACTTCACATAGACAGGTTATTCTAACATAATAATAAAGAATGGAATAACAACTCTTACGAGTATTGAAAGAAAATAACTCTCTTCATGAATATGAAAGAATAATACCCCTTACCTTAGAAGAAACTGGATATTGAAATGGTGAGGTAGCAGACTTGTCTTCTTCTTTCTCTCTATAATTTCTCTCTATAATAATTGCTCTATAGCTTTAGTGAATTGGTGAGAAATGAAGGAAGAATGAGCTTCTATTTATAAGAAAATATAGTTTCGATAATTGTACGTTTTGGGGCTCAAAATATTATAGTATAATACTTTCCTCTTTTTCTTCATTTTAATTTAGTCCTGCAAGTATTATCAAACTTGCACCACCTCTCCTAATAGTAAATAATGTGAATCAATTATTTAATCATGTGAATCAATAGTTATAATCATGTGAAAATATAAATTACAGTATAGTACCTCCATTTTTAACTTAGTCATGTAAGTATTATCAATCTTGCACCAACTCCCCAAATAGTACAAGAATGTGAATCAATAGTACACACATATGAATAAATAGTTATAATCATGTGAATTAATAGCAATTAATTACTCATTTATCCGATTAATTACCCGACTGGTCAGTAAAACTTCCAGACATCAATTAATATCGAAATAAATGTCGATTTCCACTAACACTAATAATTTCAACACAATGAAACTATCAATTTTATCTTTAATCAACACGAACTTATTCGTCATTAATATTATAACTCACAATATTTAACAACCAGGTCTTTCACATGAAAGAGGGGCTTTCCAATAAGGATTTCTCCCTATTGGCGCGCAATTAGGTGACCAAATCTCTCCTTGACAGAACTTCTAGACATTGTAAATATTACAATTTAATAATATGAATAACTTTGTCGTTACAATTATTGATTTAATAATATAACATATAATGCAGATGATACTGTGACAATAATCGAATCAATAATATGAGAGATATGATGCAGCAATAATTGAGTATAACTGAGTTATTTCTCACGCAAACATCAATAATCAATACCGTGTGCTACTATGCAACCACGCGTATTACTGTACTTTTACTATCAAGTAGTTCAACAGTATTAACGGTAAACTTCCGCCGTTATTTTCATAAAAATATTTTTGTCGTTTTCTCCATCCGACAATAATTTCGTTGTGGGGTCCACCAATGATTGTGCCGTCGTACGAATATTCCCCGACACAAAGAATATTTCCCGACCAATCGAATATAATATAACAACTTGCATACTTTGCGAAATTTATAAATATTACCCACAACTATAACATTATCTCAAATCCACACCATAATATTCAAAAAATATTTTGAGAAAATTAAATCTTTATTCGTAAAATTTGGGATTTTACACAATGGCTCACAATTCTTTTTTTTGTCTGTGTATCAAAATGATGTCGTTTTGATAGTAATTTTTTTACAAGTCAACAGAAAATTGGAAGCCACCAAACGCCATTTACTTCGTTTGTTTCCTAATTCTTGTTAGTTATTAGCGGTATGACTTTTTTCATGATTGTAATGGGTCTAATCTAGTTGGGACGTTTTATTAATCAATTTTTTGGTGCTTTGGAATCGATAGGGTTATTAATCTTTGTATCTTTGTCAAAGGCTAATAATATTATTCTTCGCTTTTCAAAAAAAATAAATCCAACGGAAAATTTTTATCCTATTAAAAAAATTGAGTTTCCATTGTGATTCTTTAAGCCAATTGAAAAAAAGTAAAAGAAAAAAAAATTGGGGTAAACAATCTGGGGAAAATTTGAATAAAGAAAAAAAATAATAATTGAAATTTGGCTAATCCTAAACCTTGGCGTGCTCTAGGAAGAACAAGAAACGAAGCAAAGGAAAAAAGGAGAAGAAAACGGAAAAACGAAGCAATCAAACGAAGTAAACGGCGTTTGGTGGCGGCTTCCAATTTTCTATCAACTTGTAAATGCACAATATTTTATATTATTGACACGACACAATAACTCATTTTATCTGATATGATATTATTAGGCTTATAAAAATTATTGACGATGTCTAGAAAGTTCTGTCAAGGAAAGGGGTTAGTTAATTGCGCGTCGTTTATATGGAAGGGCCCCTTTTTCTTGGAAACAATCTGGTTGTCAATATTGTAAGTCTATAATAATTATACTCAGAAGAAATTAGTGAACATCAATCTACTATAGCAAGCACATATTTATAGGTGTCACAATAATTGTCACAGTACGTATCTCATATTATTGAACCAATAACTGACATCATAACAAGGGTAGTAATGGATAGTTGTATAATGGAAGTCACTGATTTTAAATAGTTATGTCAAGTCATTTTTTGAAGAACAATAATATCCGTAATATTAATAAATTAAGTCAATAATATAGGAAACAAATAATAAAATGATAATGAAATAATCTTTTTGAATAAATAAGGATAATGGAATAATCCTTTTTGATAATGGATTTACATTTTGAATAAATATTGATAAAGGATTATTCTTTTTGAATAAAATATAGATAATGGACGAAAATGGATAATTATTATGTTTAAAGTATATATAATGGATTAATAAAATATTTATAAAATATGGGATATTTTGGCTATAAATAGGAAGGCTTAACCTAAGAAAATTCATAACTTCCTTGCTTATATTTCCTTCCACTCTCTAAAAATTTCTTAGTATAAGTTCTCTCAAAGTGTGCTAGGCTACTTTTGATATTTGTGAATTTTAGTAAGAGTACAAGTATTATTCAAGTTGACCATCCGATCACTTGTTAATTGAGGTAAATGATGTTATTTTCTTCATACCCGTAAGGGTCCTTCGTATTCATTCTATATTAACCCGTGGGTATAACTTGTCTACGCGGATTACCGCATGCTTGGTGAATAATCATTCGTATTCATTCTTTATTAAGTTATGGAAATAATATGTCTATGCGAATTACCTCATGACGGGTGAAAATTCATTTGCAGTTTTGTATATTCTTTCATACTCGTATTGGATATCATTTCTTTTGTACTCATCAAAGGATATTGTTTTCTTTCATATTTCTCCATTTATGGTACAAAATTATTGTTTGTTTCCATAACCTTATTATTAAATGGTAAAAATCCTTTAAGTTAGGAAAATATCCTTAATAGTTTGCGCTATATCTAATATCATTTCACTGGAATATTGGTCTGAACTTTCTTATTAAATTTAATCTATTCATCCAGGGTACTATTCATTCAAGGAACTATTCATTCGAGGTACTTTGCATGACGGGGTACTATTCATTTAGGGTACTATTCATGCCAGAGTACTATTCACGACGTAATTTAGTTTCTTTTCTTTGTCCAAATTATCTTTAAAATTTAAATCTTAAATATCATTTTTGAATTTTACTCTACAATTGGTGATCATGTTGACAATTTGGACATTCTTGAACTTGGGATAAATTAAATTATAAATCTCTAATATTTATCTTTGATCTCACTTAATTCATTCTTTGGTTTTTATCTCAGGTATTAACTATATAGACTTGGCCAACATTAAGCTGCTAACGGGACATAGATTTGAAAGATTACTGTAGATATACTTATGTTATGTGTACTGGATTCATCTTTATGATTTGCTTATAAAACATTACCACATGAATGTTATTTAGGCTGATGTTGACGGGAATGGAGTACTGAACTATGGAGAGTTTGTGGCAGTAACAATCCACCTGCAGAGGATGGAGAACGATGAGCATTTCCGTAGAGCATTTATGTTTTTTGACAAAGATGGCAATGGGTATATTGAGCATGATGAACTACGGGAAGCCTTGGCAGATGAATCGGGTGAAACTGATGGTGATGTATTCAATGAAATTATGCAAGAGGTTGACACAGACAAGGTCTGATATTCAAGCTTTATATATCTTTTATTTATCAACCTCAAGACCCACATTTGCTTTCATTAGTTGTGTTTACTTGACACTTTACTCGGGTAATTGTAGTTCGATCAAATTCATTTGACAAGTTCTGTGACATTTTAGAACTAAAATATGGGATTTAGATTCATTGAACTCTCTCTCTCTCTCTCTCGTGTTTTCTTTCAATTTTACAATGGTGGTTCATTGTTTCAGGACGGGCAAATTAGTTACGATGAGTTTGTTATAATGATGAAAACTAGAACTGATTGGAGAAAAGCATCTCAACAATATTCTAGAAAAAGGTTCCAGAGCTTGAGTGTAAACCTGATGAAGGATGGGTCGTTGCATCTTCAGGATGCTGTGACCGGTCAAACTTATGTTGTTTGAGCGTTTCATTTATGGTGACTGGTTTTTCCTCAACTTCCTGAAGTCGAAATGAATTGAATCTTCATTGTGGACGTAGTGTATCCATTACCTGAAAATTTGGATATGGGATATCTTACAGAGAGTGCCAGTTTCGAGAATGACTGCATAGTAGTAGTATCAGGGTTATATGTGTTTGATGATTAAATTACCCGTGTATTTGTGGCTTTCTTTTTTATAAATGTAAAACATTGTGCAGAAGGTAGTTTTAGGCTTGGTAGAATTTCATGAATTTTTTAATTAATTGAGCAGTGCGTTGTACAGTTATGATGGTAAGGGTTGTCTCTCCGTAACTATTGTTTCCTGCTTCCCAAACTAATAGTAGTATTCAGTATGTTCTTTTTTTGGCTGATTCAACAACACTTGGTGATATGATAGGAGACCGACCTTATCAAAAAATCATTTACCTTTATCAATTTTATTTGCCTATTGGATGGATACTCCATACCCAGCTTTAGGTCCCATCACTACTACAAAACAGTAAATAGACAACGTTTTTTAAACGTTGTGGTTTCTGTCGGAAAAACGTCATTGTTAAGGGTGTTGTCTATTTGACACCCTTACACAACGTTTTAAAAACGTTGTTGTTAAACACAATACACAATGTTTTTTAGAAAAAAAACGTTGTGTATTTGTTTTCAAAAAATTAGCAGATGCTTAAAAACGTTGTAGAAAGTATGATTCCATAACGTTTTTTGGTTAAAAACGTTGTTGTTTAGTATATCAGACAACGTTTAGACACATTTACACAACGTTTTAAAAACGTTGTAGATTAAAAAAAAGAAAAAAAAAAGGTTGTGGTTCACCTATATTATCAATGCACCTGCAATATGCTAATGCCATGATATATAGCTAAAAGGTCTAAATTCTCATTTAAATTTAAAGCCAAAATATATCAACCATTCAAAATACATTCCAATAATACCATTCGTGTAATTCAAATTACTACATCCACAAAATATATAACAAACTATCATATATGCTCTACATGTAGCAGCTCACATACGTAGCCCGCTCATCCCGTACTTCAACCTGGGCTTGGGGATGGTTCCGTGCTTCTTCTTTCCAAATCTTTTAACTGAGCTTGCTCTCAAAATGTCATCTTGCCAAATACCTGCACATTAGATTTATAGATTCCTTAAATGAAAATCTCCAAAAATTTCAACAAAGATTCTTTTTCTAAATGTATTGGAGAATTGAGATCATACCCAAAAGTTCCTTTGACAGTTTTGCAAAGAAAAGGTACTGAAGGTGCTTGAGTCCATGTAGCTAATCCAAAGTCACATAACTGTAGATATCATTTCAAGTATTGAGATAACAGATAATAACTGATCAGAATATCTATCACTGATCAACGGCTGGATCTATGTGTTAACACAATCAAATTCGACTTCAATGATAAAAATTTACTATAACAAATTTATCTCACCTTTGGTATTTTTTTGGAACTAAGGGAATATTAGTCGAGCAAATCAGTACAATTGAAGACATGCTAGGGCTTTACAGTTGGGAGAAGCAGACAACACCAACAAAACACAAGCATACACATGTATATAACAGTGACGAAATCCTATAAATAAAACACATGCATAGAATTGAATCCTGTTTCAGGCAATAAATAAATAAATATATTTCTTGGTGAAACAAATAGTATCGTCAGTTCTTTTCGAATTTCAAAATAAAAAAGTTGAGAATTGTTGCAACATTATAAAAAATCATTCCAGAATTCCTCTAAACAATAACAGAAAATAAACATACCTGCATATAAAATATGTATACACACACAAATATCAGATATGAAACATCCAAACCAGAGAGGCGGAAGAGAGGGTGATGAGTAGTGATTAGTGATTAAGCATGTTATAACCAGAAGGAATGAACTAAAAGTACATAGTGATAAGATTTAGTTTTATATCAAAAAGGATATTTTCTCCTTCTGCTGATGGTATAACCTTGAACAAACCTGATCAATATATTCAGCCTGATCAATATTGATCCTGACCTATTATTTTGAAATGAATTGCTTGACTTCATCTTCTGTTATGGTGGAACCGTTTGATCTCACAACAAAACCCACCGGAACCTCTCCGGCTTTATCATCTATCATACTGAAAATATATCAAAAATAATGTTAAATAACACATCATTTACTTTCTGTAAATAAATTATAAAACAAAAAAGGAAGCATAAACAAAACTACTTATTACGGGACAACTGCAGCATCAGAGATATTAGAAGTAGCAGAGAAAGCAGTATGTTACTATTTTAATCAATTTACAAATAGCTCATTGATAACGAGTCGAGTTTTTTTTTCACCCCAAAAAAGAGAGAGAGAGAAATCGGTTTGGGACGAATAAACACAACTGCACCCAAATAATCTAAAACAACTTAGTATGTTGTGCATGTTTCTAGTGGGCATCTTGTTTCTGCACAAAAAATCATTTTCTTTCAAGAGTAGCCAATCAGTGCTTACAACATACAGGAAAAAAGAAATCAAATCAGACTTCAAAGGTTAGCCAATCATTTATCTTTGTTTGTCTTTGCTCTAGGAAAATACTACAACATATGAATCAAAGAACTCACAAGCTTTGTAGAGGAGCGTAAAGCTTGAGCAAGCAATTATGTAAGAGACAATATATAGTTATAAAACAACATTAAAGTGGAGTTCAACCTTAGCCAGTGCCGATTGCAGGCTGTGAAAAATGCAACAAATCCGTTTAAAATGCTCCGAACAGCACGGAAAACCTAGAAGGAAAAAAGGGTGGTGAGCACAAAAACAATTTATCACACCCCGTTACAAGAATCATAAAGTCATTGTTGCTTTAGTAGCCAAAAAACAAAAATTTAATACTAATCATTTACATTTTGGGGGAAATATAGAGGAACATAAAAGAGACAAGTCATTAATGAAAAAACATCACAGCAATAACATTGCAGGGACAGTGATATGCTATGTAACTTGTTTAAGGAGATTATATCGGCCTGCAATAGCATTGCAGGGACAGTGATAAGAGAAGTTACATGATGTTGCTCCATGGCTTCGAGAGCTGACTTAGCTTCAAACTTGGGCATCACAACATGGCAACCTCCTACCATTAGCAATTGCTGAGTTGACTCCCTTTCCCACTCCCTATCTGCAATTGCTGAGTTCTAATCCTAAATCATTTATAAGTACAAAAAAAGGTACAAGCAAATAAGTACCAAATATGTAAGGGTGAAGATAATTAAATATAGAAGATCTGGACTCTATAAAACGAATTGTAAATAAATTAAAATGAAATATATTCAGTAGAAGAACAGTGTCGAACTCGCATCGTATTGCAGGAACCAGTCTACTACAGTAATTTTTAAGGGATGTAAAACTCTAAATAATAATGTTTCAAACTAAACTTGAGTAGATAAGAATTGGCATATCATTATAGTTAAAATAATGAACAAGGCCTAGAAGGGGAAAAACTTACAGGTCTTAAAAAGGCAAGCCTTGGTCGCTATATACCCACCCATCTTTAGCTTAAACCCACCCACAACTGGATCCATCTTCAGCTCTATACCCACTGATCTGATCAATCACATTCTCAAAGCTTTTTTAGGGATTGAGTGCGAGTGGAGTGCTACAAAACTCAAGAACTTGTCCAAATATCTAGAAAGTAAACAGAACTTTAGTGGAGCTCATCTCATATACAGCAGGACCATAATTTTACACAATGAAGGGACAGGAGGAATAAGTTGTGATCCATATTCCATAATTAGGGATGGACATAACTTATATATGGAGTCATGACATAATTAAATTTCTATTAAAAAATGGCAGAATTAGATTAATCTCATAGCAAAAAAACTGCATATAAGCACAAAATAAGTAAAAAAAACATCCTCAATAATAACCCACACCTAGCAAACAAGTGGTGAAATACCAAACTAGATAGTAATCCAGTCGAGAAAGGAGGGGAAGCCACTAACCAGCAGAGGAACCAACAAGGAGTATGCGAGGAGGAGCAGGTAAGGATTGGGAGACCCATTTGCAGACAGAAACGACATCGTTAACTTCAGATAATCCAGTAAGGGAAGGCCTACCGGTAGATTTGCCAACGCCCCTCATATCAAAGATGACAGAGGGGAAGCCAAGATCGGCCAAATTACGAGCAGTACCTTTCATAAGGGCTTGGCAACCTCCCAAAATTGAGTAAGGATGAACCAGCACTACTGCCATATAATTATTATGATTCGTGCTGGGGGGTTTGGGTTTGAATATCCAGCCATCCAGTTTTATTCCATCTTTCCCCTCTATTGTGCACCTCTCCCTCGTCGTCATTCAGATTTCACACCCACAAGTCGCAAACAAAGAAAGAACGAAGAAGGTTAAGGAGAGACAATAAAGAGGGTGAGGGATGGGAAAGATGAGGCTCACAGTCAGACTTGCAGTCACATCGCCCGTCACTGAAGCCCAGTCGAGCAAAATCGTCTCCTTCGGGGGACGATTGGACCAGTTAGGGTTCGAATCGTTAACTGGAGGTACTGATCGGGCCTCGTGTAGGAGGCGACGAGGTCGGGAAAGTTGGAGACGTCGATGGTAACGTGGAAGAGTGACTCAGGAGGCGGCGAGGGCGGGCTGGACGCCGGCGAGAGGGGATTGGTAACGTTCTTTCACCGACTCAGGAGAACTTACAATGAAAACCTAACCTAAGAGAATGGAGAAATGGTATCTTTTTAATTTTAAGTTTTCAGTTGAGCGCTTTTTTTTTCTCCGTGTTTTTGTAGACAGATAACATTTTTTAAAAAAACGTTATCTAGTTTAAACTCAAAATATACCCTTTTAAATAGATAATGTTTTTGCATATATATCTATAACGTTTTTTTTAAAAACGTTGTAAAAAAAAATCACAACGTTTTTATAAAAAACGTTGTCTATTAAGTGTTGTCTATTAAGTACTTTGTAGTGGTGCATATCATACCAGCACCACGTGGCACAAGCATTACAAACGAGAATGATGTTATTGGCGACGGGGATATTGTCGTCGCCAATGAAAGTCATCTTTGGCCCGTAGTGTAAAGATGGACGGTTGATTGGTATGATTATAACCAAAAAATTTGTATTGGTATAATCATGACCTTTAATGTTACAGATAAAGGTTTATGGTGAAAGTCCTCTTTGGCCCGTAGTCCATAGATGGACAGGTGTTTGGCATGATCATGACCACTGGTGATACAAACGATTATCTTTGGCCCGTAGTGCATAGATAATTTGTTGATTGAAAATAATTATTAATTGGTATTACAGGGATAAAATATTGATGATGAACTTTTAAATCATAGAAGATAGTAGGCATCATGCTCTACTTGACTCTTCTAATGGATTGTTATATCCGCTGCAGTTGTTGATCAAAAACTTATTGTCTATTATATTCTATCAAATTTTTGGACCTAAAATGAAGGAGATAAGAGTTTCGGAAGAAAACAGAGCAAGAACCAAAATTTAGGCAACTAATTCTGTTACACGATGCCGCCGCACCGTGTTTATAATAACTAATAATAATAAGATTTTGATGATAGATGAAGGTTAGGGATGAAATAAAGTATAGATTATGGTGATGGAGTTTGGTTTGCGCACGAATTCTCTCTTCTCTTCTCTCTCCCATGTCTTGCATATCTAAGGAAAGGAGAAGTTGTTGGATCTCATTTGATTTGATGAATAAAAAAACTAATCCCCATGTGCTCAATACTCCCTCAATGACCGTGTACGCTACCCCTCTTTTGGCCTAAATTTTTGATTTTTTTATTTATTTGATAAATTTACTCATTAAAATGACATAAAAGTCCCTCAATAATAGGGCCATTTAAATTATTGTTTGGGCTCCTTAATTTTATTGTTTCGGCTCTCTAATTAAATTGCTTAGGCCATGAAAAATAGCATGGACCAACTCATGAATTTTATCTTACCTTAATTATTTAATTAGGGTTTTTATTCCACTTATTTTGGAATTTAAATAATTGTTCACGTATATTTAATCATATAACCTAATTAGGTTTTCATTAATTAGATTAATATAAATAATTAGTTGAGATATATAAAATAAATCTCTTAAGGTTTGTTTATTAGTATAACATTTAAATACTAACATTTCTCAATAACTATAACCCTTAGGTTTTTTAATTTTATACATAATATATAAAATTAGGTTACAATAGCTTTCTTTTATTTCTTTATTATATAATAAAAATATATAAACAACTACATAATATACATATTCATTTACTCATATATTACTTCTATATATGACACAAAATAATTTAATATGTTGAGACATGTCACATGCATAAATCTCTTAAGTGTTAATTTACTAGTATAAAATTTAAATACTAGTATTCTTCGATTACTATAACCCTTAGAATATTTAATTCTCATTCCTAATATATAATATTAGGTTATATAACTTTCTTTTTATTTCTCTTTATATAATAAATAAATATATACATATTTATAATATATATATTTATTTAATCTCATACATATCCCACGTATGTCGTAATGTATTTATCATCATTGATAAATAAATTCATTTATTAGGCTAGACATTTAATCTTATGTCTTATTAAAACCTCCTAATTCGGTTTGCTGCATTCAATAAGCTTTCTTTTCATATGGCTTGCCATATTTATTAATTTGGCTTGCCATATTCTTAACCCTTTTTATTAAATTTTAACACTTGACTACTAGGTTAGACTCAATCTAATTTTCATTATAATAACTAGCTTGTCTGATTGGTTATATATATATATATATATATATATATATATATATATATATATATATATATATATATATATATATATATATATAGGTTCTATTACATTATCATTCAAGACATGATTTTCACAATCTTGTATAATTAAGCTAGCTTTTCATTTATTCTTGAATGATTAATTTAATTAATCATTCCCCTCATTTGGCTAAAATATAATATTACATCTCTAAGTATGTATATGTACTTATACATATACGTATTCACTTTATTTGAAATTTATTTCTTTAATAAATTTTTCCATATATTACTACATAATCTCTTTCATTAATTCTCATAAATTTACAGATATTTTAATACCTTATCCTTAATATACCTCATGGGTACATATAAATCCATTCTAGGGTTTAAGATTTTTGTAACCCATATTCTCTCACATTTAAACCCTAACACATAGATTTGGTTAAAATGTTTCCTCATTTTTCACATATCTCATATAATTCTTCATCATCTCGTTACTCTTCAAAATTTCTTTACGTTGCTTCAAATATCAAACCATATAGGTTCTTAATTTTTTTAAATCGGTTCTCTATTTTTAAATTTATGTTTTAAACTTTAACCTTTATTTAATCATTCAAGATTTTATTAATAAATCTTATAAATTTTTGGGTTGTGACAACATTAATATGTACTAAATAATAAATATATTAATTATTATTATAAATTATATATAATATTTATTAAATACGTAAAATTAATCAATTTATCTACAAAAAAACTATTTGTATAATGTTTACTTTATACAATTAAAATAAATACTAAATCAATATGAAAATAAAGATATTAAATCTTGTTTATGACTCAAAAGTGATAAAATCAAATACAAATGAACATAAACATTTTTACGATACATTTAAATTTGGAAATTCAACCATAAGTTCAAGCGTTTGATTAAATATAAATGCAAACATCTCTAGAATACCAAATAAAGTCTCAACTAAATTACTAAAATAAAATCTATGACACTTAATTCACAAAAAAGTATAAATCATTCTAAGGTTGTGAAGGTGTTTCTTGGCGATTCTCATCATCATTTTCATCTATTAATCCACGAGTACCACTTCCACTTGTTCCTCCAACTTCTTCAAGTCTTCCATGTCCTCCAACTTCTTCAAGTCTAAATGGGTTAATTATTCAACGACAAATTTTTGAATGACGTAAAGTCTACATCTAAATTCACAATGTTGTCTTCTTCCTTATTCACGTCTACATAAAACAAAATAAAAAAAGTAAACACTTGACAAAAATTTAGAGACTTATACAAATATTAATAATGTAAATATTTTTCATCTTCACAAGGACACGACGTTGTTGCCTTTCAAAATGGCATCGCTCCTTCAACATAAACTATTTTCTCTAGCTCATCATAATCAAAAAATGATTTTTCCTCCTCTTCAACAATCCAAAAGTCTGTTTTGTCAATTGACTCACAATCAGTTGGATGATAATTTCATCTCTTGTAGCAATGCCTAAAATTACAATGTCATATAATGTTATTTGATTTTTCCCCATAAAATCAACGTCATATAATATTAATTATTAAAAATTCATAGAAAGATTAATTGAATTAATAAAAATACCCATTCTTCAACCTCAAGTTATAGTGAAAAAGTACGAGATCATTATATAAGTCCTTTTGATGATCCAACCAGTTTCTTTTCTTGGTGTGTATGCGGTAAAAAACACTCCAATTTCTTTCGCACCGCAATGAACTACTAGTTTGGCTAAAAATTTGATTGCTAACTTTTTGTAAATTTGGAGCACTACTTCTAAACAATTTTAACATAGCTTGAATGTTAACTTTGAATGGTGAATGAAAAGATTGATAATCTTTAAGTGATTAATTAGTATAACTAATATAAAGATGATAAAGATGTATAATAATTCATCAAGCCAATTAGGGCTAATTGAATTAATGAATTAATGGAACAAAAAGAAAAGCTAAGAAATGAGTATATTAAATTTCTTATCAATATATTGAACATTTTGTGGCATATAAAAAATAAATATGTGGATAAATGGATGTAATAAATATTTATAAATGATGATAAATATGTTATGACTTATGTGAAAAATGTATGTGAGCAAATAAATATATATGTTGTAAATATGTGTATATATTTATTTATTATAAAAAGAAAATTAAAAAGAAAGTCTTATAACCTAATTATACATTATGTATGAAAATTAAATAACCTAAAAGTTATGGTATTTAAAAAAATTAGTATTTAAAATTTATACTAAACTAAGAGATTAATTTTATTATTTATTTTAAACCCAATTAAAGTCTAATTGGGTTATAAAATTAAATGTAAATGCGTAATTATTTAAATTTCAAAATGAGTGGAATAGAAATCATAATTAAAAGGAGAGTATTTCATATATATATATATATACTAGCAACAGTCCCGTGCCTCCGGCACTATGGACGTTGGGATTTATTCTAAATTTTGGACAACTCATATGATTTATTGAGTGAGCGAGAAATTCAAAATTATTTGTATTTTATTAGATAGATGGATGGTGGGATTTATCCCAAATTTTGGATGTCCTAGATGATTTATTGAGTGAGCGGAAAATTCAAAATCATTTGTATTTTATTAGATATAATTAGATATATAGAATTAGATAGATTGTATTTTATTAGATAGATGGATGGTGAGATTTATTCCAAACTTTGGACGGCCTAGATGATTTATTGAATGAGCGGTTAGATATATAGAATTAGATAGATTGTATTTTATTAGATAGATGGATGGTGAGATTTATCCCAAACTTTGAACGGCCTAGATGATTTATTGAATGAGCGGTAAATTCAAAATCATTTGTACTTTATTAGATAGATATATATATATATATATATATATATATATATATATATATAATACTAATTAACATACATTAAACTTTCTACCGATTATTTTGAAAAATGGGTAAGTGGGGGTCCATATAATAAACAAAATTTACAACAAATATTTCATAAAAATCCCCTCTATTTATCTCAATTCATTTGGCTTCACAAAACACATTTTTAATAACAATCATAATTACTATTTTAACTTGGAATATTAACAACCAGATCATTCACAGGAAAGAGGGGGCTTTCCGATAAGAATTTCTCCATATTGGCGCGCAATTAGGTGACCAAACCCCTTTCCTCGACAGAACCTTCTAGACATTGTCAATAATGTAAATAATAATATGAATAACTTTGTCGTCTCAATTATTGATTTAATAATATAAAATATTATGACAATAATTGAATCAATAACGTGAGATACCATGCAGCAATTACTGGCAATAATTGAATAAAATTGAATGACTTCTCACGTAAGCATCAATTGTGACGCCCCCAAAATAGGTATACATCACCCATCTTGAGTCGCCAGATACATGGTACAAAATATAAATACAACTTAATTATACAACAGTCGTGTAAAATACGACAAAACATAATCTAAGAGTTTTAAAAAGAATATTGTCATCTAGACAATATCCACACTCAATAGAGTCCTCATTACATTTATTATCACACTATTTAACAGAATAGTGATGACTACTAATGCTATCATCTGGACCGTCACTCTGTTCCCCGACTAGTCCCGCCTACGTTCTCATTTCCTGAAGAGAACAGTGAAAGAAAGGGTGAGCTCTCAATAAGAAATATTATGACTAAGATAATGCAGAATAAATTATCATTAGTCTTCAACAATGTTAAACTGATAAAATACAATAGACATCAAGTTTAACTACAGCGGAATAAATAATCCATTAGAAGAGTCAAATAGAGCATGATATCTACTATCTTCTATGATTTAAAATGTCTTCATCAATTTTTATCGCTGAGACTCAGCTTAATAAATAAACCACATCATCTAATCATCCCTGTACTACGGGCCAAGGATATTCATTAAATCATCAATGGTCATGATTATACCGAATAATCCCTGGTCATAATCTTACCAAAAACTGTCCATTAATGCACTACATGCCACTGAGAACTTTTACTACATCATTTATAATATTACAGGTCATGATTATACTGAATGATCCCTGATCATAATCATACCGAGTCCATCTCTGCACGTAAACCAAAGATATACAACTATAAAACTAATAATCAACAGTCCATCTTTGCACGTAAGCCAAAGATATATAATTCAATAATCAACAGTCCATCTTTGCACGAAGCCAAAGATAACTTTTGTCACTATATAAGCATGAAGATCATGACAAAGATATAAAGAATCAATCAAATGAGATAATGGATAAATATTAAACATTTATAATATAAATTATCCAGGGTTCAAGAATATTCCAATGTTGTCAATCACTTAATAATCTCATAATCTAATATCATTAATATTATAACAATATTTTAATTATTTTTTAAACTTATAAATAATTTATTTTAATTGTTTACACTTTACCAAATAATGCATTTAATCATTTAAAAATGTCATACTCAAAAGATTTCATCACTAATGATCAAATCCCTTATGAAAATCTGCATATACCCTATATAGGATTCTCAAGCCATAAAATCTTATTTACCAATTTTCAACTTCACATAACATATTTAACTCGTATACTTATAACTAGTGCATTTTTATGAAAAATATCAAATCAGTCCCAAAAATATTTCTTTTCTGGAATTTAGCAGAATATAGTCCCATATTGAACATATATTTTTCCCCAAATCTTGGCAGGATCTTACACATATTAACATGATCTTCCAGTTTAAATTTCATGGTCATCGAACTTATAGAACTCCGGTTATAGCATTTTTCGTCGGAAAAAACTAAATATTAAAATAGTCAGAACTTGCTCATTTTAAGTCGGAATGAGCTCATTTTTGGACATGAGGTACTTTATACCATATATTTCCATGTCCCAAAAGGCCAGAATTTTTCTCACAAATTAAGTTGCCGAAACAGCCCTTACAAAATTTTGGACAATAGCTTTTTGGTACTTTGTAGTTTTTGACTCCTTTGTTAAAATCAGTCCACACGAAAATCTATAACACCTTTTCCAGTGATTCCACTTGGATAAGTTAGAAAACTCATAGATCTAACTCTAGAACTTAACCACACTCAATAATTTGAAATATAATAGGAGATATGGTCAATTGAATTTTATGTTTCATTTTCGCTAAAATCTGATTTTTTTAACCCTTTGTGATTTCTAAGAAACTTTCATGTTTTCACATAATAACCAACATAACTCATCATAATACTTACTAATACTACAGATACCCATGATTTTCATCAGATCAATGCTATTATTATGACTTTCATCATAATAAACAGTCCAATGCTTATATTATGACTGTCATCATAATCCACGTAAACAGAACATTTCCACAATTTAATAGGAAATGAATATAAAGGATCATTCACTATGCATGCGGTAATCCACATATACAGGTTATTCCAATAGAATAATAAAGAATGGAATAACAGAAGAATTCACCATGCATGCGATAGACTGCACAGACAGGTTATTCCAACAGAATAATAAATAATGGAACCAGGTCATTCGTAAACGCACAGATAGGATATTTCGACAGAATAATAAAGAATGAAATAATAACAGAATTCACCATGCATGCGATAGACTGCACAGACAGGTTATTCCAACAGAATAATAAATAATAGAACCAGGTCATGTGTAAACGCACAGACAAGATATTCTGACATAATAATAAAGAACGGAACCAAGTCAGGCGTAATCCGCACCGACAAGATAATCTAACAGAATAATAAAGAACGGAACCAGGTCAGGCAAAATTCGCACCGACAGGATATTCCAACAGAATAATAAAGAATAGAATAACAATAGAATTTCACCATCTATGCGGTACTTCGCATAAACAGGTTATTCCAACAGAATAATAAAGAATGGAATAACAACAGAATTTCACCATGTATGCGGTACTTCACATAGACAGGTTATTCCAACAGAATAATAAAGAATGGAATAACAATAGCTCTCTTCATGAATACGAAAGAAATAATACCCCTTACCTTAGAAAAAACTGGATATTGGGGTAGTGAAGTACAAGAATACCTTTCTTCTTTCTCTCTATAGTTTCTCTCTCTAGAGTTTCAGTGAATTCGTAAGAAATAATGAAGGAATGAGCTTCTATTTATATGAGAATGAATAGTAAATAATTCACGAACGATCCAGATTGATTTACTTTTAAACGGACGGTCCATATTGATTTACTATTTAAACTTAAAGCAATGGTCCATACTGATTCACTGTTAAACTTTAAATCAGCGATCCATATTGATTCACTATTAAAATTTTAAACTAGCGATCCATATTGATTTACTATTAAAACTTTAAACCAACGATCCATATTGATTTATTATTATAATTTCAACCAACGGTCTGAAAAATTAGCGCATTTCATCATGGAATAATATTGTACCAAAAAATGATTTGAACCGAAAAAAAATATATTTTTCGGGTGAATAGTACCCCGTGAATAGTACCCCGACACGAAAAGTGTCCCAAATACCCGAGTGAACAATACTAGAGTGAATAGTAATCGGGTGAATAGTAACTCGTGAATAGTACTCCGACACAAAAAGTATCCCAAATACCCGAGTGAATAATACTAGAGTGAATAATAATCGGGTGAATAGTAATCTGTGAATAGTAACTCGTGAATAGTACTCCGACACGAAAAGTGCCACGAATACTCGATTGAACAATATAACCTCCAGACATCAATTCTTATTGAAATAAATGTCGATTTCCACTAACACTAATAATTTCAACACAATGGAACTATCAATTTCATCTTTAATCAACACGAACTTATTCATCATTAATATTATAACTCACAATATTTAACAACCAGGTCGTTCCTAGGAAAGAGGGGGCTTTCCAATAAGGATTTCTCCTTATTGGCGCGCAATTAGGTGACCAAACCTCTCCTTGGCAGAACTTCTAGACATCGTTAATATTGCAAATAATAATATTAATAACTCTGTCATCTCAATTATTGATTTAATAATATATAAAATATCGACAAGAATTGAATCAAATAACGTGAGATACTATGCAACAATTACTGAAGCAATAATTGAACAAAACTGAGTGACTTCTCACGTAAGCATCAATAATCAATATTGTGTGCTACTATGAAACCACACGTATTACTGTACTTTTACAACCGAGTAGTTCAACAGTATTAACGGTAAAACTTCCGCCGTTATTTTTATAAAAATATTTTTATCGTTTTCTCAATCCGACAATAATTCTGTTGCGTCGTACGAATATTCCCTGTTAAAACGAATATTCTCCGACCAATCGAATATTATATAACAACTTGCATACTTTGCAAAATTTATAAATACTACCCACAACTATAACATTATCTCAAATTCACACCATAATATTCAAAAAAATATTTTGAGAAATTTAAATCTTTATTCATAAAATTTGGGATTTTACATCAATAATCAAAAATACTGTACAATACCGTGTGCTACTATGCAACCACGTGTATTACTATACTTTTAACACCTGGTATTTCAACAGTTAACGGTAAAACTTTTGCCGTTATTTTTATAAAAAGTTATTTCTGTCGTTTTCTAACTCCGACAATAATTCCGTTGTGGGGTCCACCAATGATTGTGCCGTCGTATGAATATTCCCTGATAAAACGAATATTCCCCGACTAATCAAATATTTTATAACAACTTACTTACTTTGTAAAATTTATAAATATTACCCACAACTATAACATTATATCAAATCCACACCATAATATTCAAAATGATATTTAGAGAAAAAAATTCATCTTTATTCATAAAAGTTAGGGTCTTACAAAGAGAGCCGTGTGTTACCAAGTGAAGAGGGAGAGGAGTTTGTTCCATGTTTCATAGCTCCATCTAATATTTTGGAAGAAGAAGAGTTGCTAAGGAAACCTAAGGTATAAACATTAACTTAGTTTATGTAAAGTATTTTGGTTGTTTAAAATCAAAACGTGAGCTTTTGTTTCTAAAATTCAAAACCCTTAATCTACATGTTTTCTAGTGTTTCATGTATGGATCTAACCATTTTGAGTGTTAAAAGTTTGATCAAAGGAAAGAAAAATAAAACTATGTTCTAAGGGTAGAAAACCCTAACTTTTAATTTCTTCACTTTGAATGTCTACCATTTAAGATATACACCTTCTTTTTGTGACCCGTCAAAGAGGAGTGCTAGATATGTGAATTAAATTTTAAACACGTACAAGTGGTAGCACTCTAAAATGCTGATTTTACAAGCCATGGTGGCTGTTTTAGTCAAAATAGTCCAGTTTAAAGAAAAAAAGGAAAAGGCAATTCTTGGCCAGTTGCTTGCAGGAGCAGTTTCGTTCATTTTATGTGCTTTAAAAAATTCTACAAAAAAATTGGTATGTTAATATGATGAGTTATCAAGATTCAGTCTAAATCTGGCGATTTTTGGATGTGTAGAATGAAAGTTATGGATTTTACAAGAAATGACTATTTTAAAAGTGAACCGAAATAACTTTTTGTAAAATTTTTATTTGACTTAGATGTATATAACAGGAACATACCCTAAAACTATCATAAATTTTGGACAAAAGGTTGATTTATGATAATTTTTTCAAGATCTGACTGTTTTAAACCATTTAAAAATAATAAATAAAATTGAAACATTCCAGAAAAGATATACGTTCATGAGAATGTCATATTATGATATTTTCCAAAAAAAATATTTTTTTGGAGTTGTTTTGATATTTTTCACGTAAATGATTGTGTTATGAATAAATGAGAGAAATAGGTTATGTGATATTAAATTTAGTGTAAATATGATTTTCTTGACCAAAGTCCCTTAAAATGATAGGATCAGATTTGTGGAGGTATTTTGGTCATTTTTGATAAAATTTTATATTTATGGCATTTTATGATTATTAAATAAATGAATTAGTAAAGCGTAAACAATTAGAATAAATTATTTATTAGTTTAATAAATGATTAAAATATTATTAAGAGATTAATAAAATTGGATTAAGATATTATTAAGTAATTAATAATACCTAGATTAAAATATTATTAAATAATTAATAATATTATATTAAAGCATTAATAACTGAATTAAAATATTATTAAATGATTAATAATATTAGATTAAAATATTATTACATGATTAATAATATTAGTTAAGGATTAAAATACTATTAAATAATTAATAATATTAGATTAAAGTTAAATTAAAATATTATTAAATGATTAATAATATTAGATTAAAATATTATTAAATAATTAATAATATTAGTTAAGAATTAAAATATTATTAAATGATTAATAATATTAGTTAAGGATAAAATATTATTAAGTGATTAACAATATTAGTAAGTGAATAGGATTTATTAAAAGATTAATAATATTATGAGGTGAGTAAGATGTTATTAAATGATTGAGAATACTTGTGAATGAATAAAATATTATTAAGTGGTTAATAATATTGAAAAGAAAATAAAATATTATTAAGTTATTAATAATGTAAAGAAGTGATGGAATATTATTTGATACTAATAGGACTTTAAGATGATAATTATGTGATAGAATATTATTAAAAAAATGATAATATTACTAATGATTTATGGTAGTATCTAATGTTTGATTATGTGACTAAATATTATACCATTATTATTATTAATAATGGTAGTGTTATGAGTTAAAAGATATGTTATGCTAATTGAGAGGTCAATCTTATTAATAAGTCTTTCAAAAGAAGTTAAATTAAATTGCATAGCAGTAATTGACAATTGAGGCAAGTTTCCTAACTCAACTTGAGTTACTATTAATTTCAAAGCATGTTAGTAGATAATTATTGTTGATTATTCACATCTATAATGATTTTTCTTATTCGCACAGTGCAATTGATTTCCTGTTTTATTATTTGAACTGTGAAATAAATTTAAAGTTCTTTTATTCATGAACTGTTTATGAGCCATGTCTCGGCTATTTGTTTCGGCTAGACTAATGATTGATGAATAGTTCTATTATTTGAACTAAGTTGTTATTGAAAGATTTATGTCATTTATTTCGGCTACATCAATATTGATATTATATGTTGAAATCATAACATTCCTTTAAAAGTAATCTAACCATATTGTTGTGGTACGGACTCATGATGTAAGACTGAGATGAACAACCCTTATAAAAATGGGAACTTTTTTGTCGAACATCTGACTTGCGCACTATGTTTGAGTATTATGCATAATATAGGGTACAATGTGGTTGATCACCTCACGTACTCACAGAAGAGTATAATTAGTTTTAATAAATAACCTATATTCTTGAGGTAATTCAGTTTTATTAACTGATGATTCCTTTAGCAGTTCTTGATCCATTGTGATAACTCATCATGAAATCTGGAAATATCCTCTTTAATGAATATTGTTGCAGTATTGCTAATTTTTCATAATCAATTGAATATTATTGAACATTCAAAAGAATTTTACTCTGTCATTCTTGATATGTTATTTAGTCTGGAATTCAAGAAAATTCTTGTTATAATTGAAAATTGATTTATTGTTCAGCTATTTCACAATCTTTTGAATATTGTTGAAATTCTAAAAAGTTAGAATATTCTTCTATATCTTTTATTGAACGCTTTAACTTGCTGAGCAAACTAGTTGCTCACCCTTGCTTAAATAAAATATTTCAACTAAAGCAGAGGTAGCCGAAGGATCTAAGAAGGATAAAGGCAAAGCGAAAGCGACCGAGTAGTATCAATTTGTGTAATGATTATCATATTATACTTTGGTTTAAGCCTTTTGTATTATAGGGTATGTAATGTTAATGTTAGTTAACCTGTGATAATGTTATATTTATGTACTAAGTTATGTAATGAATGATGTAATCCATAATAAATGGATCATGAGCACCAAACCCGAGGTTAGAAAACTCGGATTTGGGGGCGTCACAAAAACTCTAATTGCCATAACATTGGCTCAAGCCTAAAACATTAGTAAAACTCAAGACCGAGCTATTAATAAATCCTCAAGTCCAATTGCACATGACGTATAGGTCATTAGTCGGATCTGCGATAGTATGAATCAATCCCATCCATACGAAAGAGAAAAAACAAAATAATTTTGTAATAGTACAGATTTTGTGAGTAACAGATTTTGCTCAACGCCAATTAGTAAATTAAGGTTTCTAGTTTCTAAAGAAAAGTAAATTAATTACTTCCTTATATAAACAACATAATTATTAAACAATGTGACAATTTATTCGGATCAATTAAAGAGAGATCGAGGGAGTATTTGCAAAAAGATATCCGAATTTCATAAACTTATCCCACAACTTATTATGTGTCAAGCTCATAGAAATGAGTTTTATTTATATAGAAAATAAAGAAATGAATTCAACTTACCATCTCAATCGGGTATAGAAATTAGTTTTATTTGTTTAGTACGAGGGTTTCAGCCTTGATGGTATTCATTATACAATTCAAAATTTCTTTCTGTAAATTGCAACTTGCAGACATGGTAAGTTGGAAACATCTGAAATCCAGCAAGATAGCATAAATAAATCTTCATATGGTAGTACTGTTTCAACCAATCCAATGACTAGTGATAAAATTTAAATTATAAGAATAAAAATTACAAAATTAAATAAAGCTCCTTTAGAATATCATGATAGCATTTGTTTACAGCTTCCACCTTTAGAATATAACAAAGGTAATATAACATAGGTGTGACACAACATGTGAAGAAAAATATATCTTTTATTCAGCTTACAACCGATCCAAATGAGTCAAGATTAAGAAAAAAATAACAATAACCGAATTAAATAAAGAACCATCTAATTACTAAATAAAATACAGGGTGGTTGTTCAGCTCGAGTACTCTTAGTTTGGAATGAAAGGGGCAGCAGTTAAAAGTAAGCTAGTTTTTCTCTTAAGAGTGGCTCCCAAGACCTCATTCATGTCAAGAGCATCTGACTTCAAACCATTTGGCATTGTCCAGTCGAAGTGGTATAACAATAGAGCAAGAGGTAACTCAATACTGGCTATACCAAATGCTATGCCAGGGCAAGATCTCCTACCTGCTCCAAAGGGAATATAATTAAGGTTTGTGCCATTGTAATCTATAGATTTGTTTTCAAATCTCTCTGGTTCAAAACTCTCCGCGTTAACCCAATATTCAGTATCCCTCCCGATTGCCCACGCATTAACCATAAGCTTGGTCCCCACAGGTATAATGTATCCTTCAACTTCACATTGCTCCCTGCATTCTTTAGGGAGTAGCAAGGGAGCAGGTGGGTGCAAGCGTAGAGTTTCTTTGATTATCAACTTCATGTAGCTTAATCCTTGAAGGTCAGCTTCATGTATTCTTGACTTTCCCTTGAAGGCTTGTCTAACTTCATCTTGTACCTTCTTCATTACTCTAGGATTTTTTATCAACTCAGACATTGTCCAATCAAGTACCGTTGAAGCAGTGTCAGTTCCAGCTGTAAGCATATCCTGTAATACGAATTTTAATGATTCTAGTATTTACTAAGAAGAATAAAAGATTAAGTAGATTTTTTATAATAATAATAATAATAAAAAAGAAGAAGCTTGAATTAAGGAGAATATATACTTACACAAATGATGCCTTGGATGTTGTCAGAAGTAATGGGAAACTGAAGGCCCCCTTTCTCTTGAACTCTCAAAAGAACATCAACTAGATCTTCCTCCCCTTCAACGCGGCCATCACTATTCTTTGTCGTGACCCTTTTCTCTTCATGCTCCTTGATGATATTGTAAAAGATCTGGTCGAGCCGCTTCCTAACCTTGTCAAGTTTAGACCTCAATCCACTAAAAAGATGAAGGAATCTATAGGAAGGAAACAAATCAGCAATATCAAAGCCTCCTCCCAAAGCAGCCATCAGGTCAATGAGGTGAACCAACTCATCTTGGTACTTGCTTTTCTCTCCGATGGCCGCTCGGCAAGTTATGGCGTTTGTCAATGAGGTAAACTTGTGAGTAAGATTGACAGGAGGCGAATGATCCAACGACGACGACTTAATTGATTCGACTAAATTCCATGCCTCATCCTCACGAATAGAGCGAAAAGAATTGACTTTGTTGGCAGTGAGGAGTTCTACGGTGCATACTTTACGCATTTGTCTCCAATAATCATCGTAGTCATTAAAAACAACATCTTTACAGCCTTTCAATATAATCTTGCTCAGCTGAAGTTGTGCCCTATTCGAAAAGGCACGATCGTGGGTTTTGAATACCTCTTTTGCCA
This sequence comes from Panax japonicus, assembly GCA_020205505.1. Classification (NCBI taxonomy): domain Eukaryota; kingdom Viridiplantae; phylum Streptophyta; class Magnoliopsida; order Apiales; family Araliaceae; genus Panax; species Panax japonicus. Next base: position 1,334,560 of record CM035098.1, on the reverse strand, counting down.
CTCGTGATGATGAGACTACAATCGCGGATATTTCAGCCAGTTGAAGATGCATTATTGGCCCATGTTTTTGGGACAAATCTCGGAGAGCTCGATGTTGTACTTCACCTGCCAATTCGAGTATGTTTCCGATGAGTGGTAGCTTTCGTGGGCCCGGAGGCAAATTTTGATGAACCCTAATTGTTTTTCTAAATGATCTTTTGAGTAGGATCAAGAAGGAGATAAAAAGAAAAGAGATTAGGAATATTGAAATTAGAGAATTGATCAGCTCCATTATACTATAGCTATATTAATATTGCATGTAGCAATAGCTATAGATCAAATCAAATGAGAAATAATAGAATATATAGGATATATGTTGCTTCAGTACTTCTTCTTGTTGTTGTGGATACTAATGGTCATCTTCAATCCTATATATAAGCATTGCTTGAATCATGAAGTCATACTAAGATATAATTTCATTCCCCATTCAGTCAACGAGTCAAAGAATTTGGAGGATTAATTCAAACTAGGTTGCTTGAGATTGGAAATACTAGTTTAATGCAAGTTACAAAAACATGATCCTTCTATGAACTAGCTTATTAGAATTTGTAGTATTGAATTAAGGGAGGGTGTAATAATACAAATAGAATAAGTTATCACCATGCATGTAGGACTGGATTTTAGTGTGTGAGTTTTTGCTAATATTGTTATAATAATAATAATAATATATAATACAGACAGAATTATAATTGGGAAATAGTACAAAGTTTGAATCGGTTAGAATTTTATTAAGTTTAAGTAGGGACTGTATTCTAGTGTCATTTTAACTCAAGTGCTTTGTTGCTTTTTCGCTGCTGGTGGAGTATGGCCACTATATATATATATATAAAGAACCCACACCCACAAAACTAGCCTAGCACTCCCTCTAAAATGCAATTATTTGCTATATAGATAGACTTTATTAGGTATCTTGACGAAAAATTTAACGAATTTGTAAACATAATAATTTTATAGTTAAATATACATATATTAAATTATTAGACAATAAATTATCATGTATATATTGCATGACCAAAAAGACTTGGGAATCTTTCTTGCAACTTGGAATAAAATTATATTTTGGGATCTGGGAGATGCATCAGAATGAATTTATTTTTTTTTAAATTCCAAGGCAAACTCACTAGCTAGCTGACGTTTTCCTACCCCGAAACAAAAGACAGTGAGTAAACGTCTAGAAATAAAAGATCCGTAGGCATAAAAGAATGCCAAATGAGGGCTGCTAATTGAAATTCCCGCGTGAAAAATGCAAGGGTGGCTCTTAATAGGAGCACAACTGATGAATTTCATTTTTCTCGTTCATCATGTTTTATATCTGCAGCTTTAGGCTCATTCGGATTTCTTGTAGTCCTCCTTTAAATTCGGTTGTCTTCGAGATATAAGATAAATGTAGGCAATTAATATAGCCAGAACAAGAAATATATGTGATTATATTCAGTCCGGGATCCCGGACTCTATTAAAATCTGGACCTATTGGATCAACCAATAGGACCTATTCGGTTGTCTTCGAGATATAAGATAAATGATAGTAATCTTCTCGTTTTTCTTTGGGATCTATTGGATCAACCAAGGATAATTCTGTGGACATATGATATCTATCATAACCTAGACGTATGGTCTCCCATCTACGAAGGTCTTCTTGAGCACTTCCCAAATATTTTAATTTATAAAACAGTTTTTGACTGTACTTTTATGTAAAGTACCATTGTAAGGTTGTGGTCGAGGCACCATGAGAGTTACATACATTTGTATTAAAACTCACAGTTTAACTGTGGTCGAATTCTATACGACAGTTTAACAGTTGTATAAGTGAAGTTTGTAATTGATTTTTATAGTGTGATATCTGGCTACTCAGAATTGGTGATGTATACAGGGGCGGATCCAGTCCCTTAGTTCAGTGGGGTCAATTTTTTTAAAATAAAAATTTACAATAAAATAAAATAAAGGTAAAAAAGAATATAAGACATTGCAAATAATTGTGTGAGCTATCATATAAAATCTAGGTCGTTTTATGTAATTGAATACACTTCTTCCCATGTTATGTACAAAATGGTATTTTATAATTTTTTTAAAACATTGTTATTATAAGAGACCTCGTGCAAGAACGTGAGGTGTCCCTCATTTCCCGTGTCCTCTAAAATAAATTACAAAACTAAATAATATTGTTAAAATATTATTTACAATAACATTTTTTGAGACTTCATTGCTTGAAACTATTGTAATGATAACCTTATTTCAATAGATGCAAAAATATCATGTTCAATATAAATTAATAAACAATATAAAAGAGTGGAGTGTTAGTGTTAATAGAAATTTGAGACATTTAATAGTCTTTAGTCTGAATTTTTTTATTTTCACTAAACATTTTATAAAATTAAAAATAAATAAAAAAACCAACTTTTCAAAATTCAGTGGGGTCAATTGACCCCACTGCCCCAAGGGTGGATGTGCCAGTGGATGTATACCTATTTTGGGGGCGTCACATTAAATGATTAATAATATTAGATGATTAAAATATTATTAAATGATTAATAATATTTATAAATGATTAAAATTATTATTAAAAGGTTAATAATAATTGCAAGTGAATAAAATATTATTAAATGATTAATAATATTAGTAAGTGATTAAAATATTATTAAAAGATTAACAATATTTAAAAATAATTAAGATGTGGATAAATGATTAAAATATTATTAAAAGGTTAATAATATTTGTAAACGAATAAGATATTATGAAGTGATTATTCAGAAGTGAATGAAATGTTATTAAGTGATTAATAATATTAGACAAAAGTTTTAAGATGATGATTGAGTGATAGTAATGATAATGCGATAATGAATTATTGATTATGTGGCAAAATGTTAGGTAAATTATTAATGAAGTAATAGTATTACGAGGCATGATATGTTATACTGATTGAAAGATCAATCTTATAAATGATAGGTCTTTTATAAGAGATTAAATTAGACTGCTTAGCGGTAATCGACAGTCAAGGCATTTCTTAACTTAAACTCGAGTTATTATGTTTCAAGCATGCTAGTGGATTAATTATTGTCAATTATTCCACATCTATGATTTTTGATTCGCACTTAGTGCATGTTGCATATGTTTATCGAGTATGAAAGTCTGATCACCTTGATTACTATAAGGTTCAGTTAAATTTGTTAATGGTCACCGTTGACTACTCAACATAATTATTCACTTATTGAAGTTTTGATTCATACTCTTTCACCATTATATTACATTATTGAAAACTTGAAAGTTTATTCCTTTTCAATCATGATATATCCTTCTTATATTTAAACTTGCGGGGAGTTGCTCACTCTTGTTATATCATGATAATATTTCCAGATTAAAACGAAGATTCGAAGGAAGACAGAGACAAGGAAAATTCCAAGACAAACTGATCACTAGCTAGCTAGTGAGTAAATGAGGGCTGCTAATTGAAATTCCCGCGTGAAAAATGCAAGGATTTATCATGCCTCGTAATACTATTACTTCATTCGAATATTATCATGCCTCGTAATGCCGCGTGAAAAATGCAAGAATTTTCCTTGTCTCTGTCTTCCTTCGAATCTTCGTTTTAATCTGGAAATATTATCATGATATAACAAGAGTGAGCAACTCCCCGCAAGTTTAAATATAAGAAGGATATATCATGATTGAAAAGGAATAAACTTTCAAGTTTTCAATAATGTAATATAATGGTGAAAGAGTATGAATCAAAACTTCAATAAGTGAATAATTATGTTGAGTAGTCAACGGTGACCATTAACAAATTTAACTGAACCTTATAGTAATCAAGGTGATCAGACTTTCATACTCGATAAACATATGCAACATGCACTAAGTGCGAATCAAAAAACATAGATGTGGAATAATTGACAATAATTAATCCACTAGCATGCTTGAAACATAATAACTCGAGTTTAAGTTAAGAAATGCCTTGACTGTCGATTACCGCTAAGCAGTCTAATTTAATCTCTTATAAAAGACCTATCATTTATAAGATTGATCTTTCAATCAGTATAACATATCATGCCTCGTAATACTATTACTTCATTAATAATTTACCTAACATTTTGCCACATAATCAATAATTCATTATCGCATTATCATTACTATCACTCAATCATCATCTTAAAACTTTTGTCTAATATTATTAATCACTTAATAACATTTCATTCACTTCTGAATAATCACTTCATAATATCTTATTCGTTTACAAATATTATTAACCTTTTAATAATATTTTAATCACTTATCCACATCTTAATTATTTTTAAATATTGTTAATCTTTTAATAATATTTTAATCACTTACTAATATTATTAATCATTTAATAATATTTTATTCACTTGCAATTATTATTAACCTTTTAATAATAATTTTAATCATTTATAAATATTATTAATCATTTAATAATATTTTAATCATCTAATATTATTAATCATTTAATGTGACGCCCCCAAAATAGGTATACATCCACTGGCACATCCACCCTTGGGGCAGTGGGGTCAATTGACCCCACTGAATTTTGAAAAGTTGGTTTTTTTATTTATTTTTAATTTTATAAAATGTTTAGTGAAAATAAAAAAATTCAGACTAAAGACTATTAAATGTCTCAAATTTCTATTAACACTAACACTCCACTCTTTTATATTGTTTATTAATTTATATTGAACATGATATTTTTGCATCAATTGAAATAAGGTTATCATTACAATAGTTTCAAGCAATGAAGTCTCAAAAAATGTTATTGTAAATAATATTTTAACAATATTATTTAGTTTTGTAATTTATTTTAGAGGACACGGGAAATGAGGGACACCTCACGTTCTTGCACGAGGTCTCTTATAATAACAATGTTTTAAAAAAATTATAAAATACCATTTTGTACATAACATGGGAAGAAGTGTATTCAATTACATAAAACGACCTAGATTTTATATGATAGCTCACACAATTATTTGCAATGTCTTATATTCTTTTTTACCTTTATTTTATTTTATTGTAAATTTTTATTTTAAAAAAATTGACCCCACTGAACTAAGGGACTGGATCCGCCCCTGTATACATCACCAATTCTGAGTAGCCAGATATCACACTATAAAAATCAATTACAAACTTCACTTATACAACTGTTAAACTGTCGTATAGAATTCGACCACAGTTAAACTGTGAGTTTTAATACAAATGTATGTAACTCTCATGGTGCCTCGACCACAACCTTACAATGGTACTTTACATAAAAGTACAGTCAAAAACTGTTTTATAAATTAAAATATTTGGGAAGTGCTCAAGAAGACCTTCGTAGATGGGAGACCATACGTCTAGGTTATGATAGATATCATATGTCCACAGAATTATCCTTGGTTGATCCAATAGATCCCAAAGAAAAACGAGAAGATTACTATCATTTATCTTATATCTCGAAGACAACCGAATAGGTCCTATTGGTTGATCCAATAGGTCCAGATTTTAATAGAGTCCGGGATCCCGGACTGAATATAAGCACATATATTTCTTGTTCTGGCTATATTAATTGCCTACATTTATCTTATATCTCGAAGACAACCGAATTTAAAGGAGGACTACAAGAAATCCGAATGAGCCTAAAGCTGCAGATATAAAACATGATGAACGAGAAAAATGAAATTCATCAGTTGTGCTCCTATTAAGAGCCACCCTTGCATTTTTCACGCGGGAATTTCAATTAGCAGCCCTCATTTGGCATTCTTTTATGCCTACGGATCTTTTATTTCTAGACGTTTACTCACTGTCTTTTGTTTCGGGGTAGGAAAACGTCAGCTAGCTAGTGAGTTTGCCTTGGAATTTAAAAAAAAATAAATTCATTCTGATGCATCTCCCAGATCCCAAAATATAATTTTATTCCAAGTTGCAAGAAAGATTCCCAAGTCTTTTTGGTCATGCAATATATACATGATAATTTATTGTCTAATAATTTAATATATGTATATTTAACTATAAAATTATTATGTTTACAAATTCGTTAAATTTTTCGTCAAGATACCTAATAAAGTCTATCTATATAGCAAATAATTGCATTTTAGAGGGAGTGCTAGGCTAGTTTTGTGGGTGTGGGTTCTTTATATATATATATATAGTGGCCATACTCCACCAGCAGCGAAAAAGCAACAAAGCACTTGAGTTAAAATGACACTAGAATACAGTCCCTACTTAAACTTAATAAAATTCTAACCGATTCAAACTTTGTACTATTTCCCAATTATAATTCTGTCTGTATTATATATTATTATTATTATTATTATAACAATATTAGCAAAAACTCACACACTAAAATCCAGTCCTACATGCATGGTGATAACTTATTCTATTTGTATTATTACACCCTCCCTTAATTCAATACTACAAATTCTAATAAGCTAGTTCATAGAAGGATCATGTTTTTGTAACTTGCATTAAACTAGTATTTCCAATCTCAAGCAACCTAGTTTGAATTAATCCTCCAAATTCTTTGACTCGTTGACTGAATGGGGAATGAAATTATATCTTAGTATGACTTCATGATTCAAGCAATGCTTATATATAGGATTGAAGATGACCATTAGTATCCACAACAACAAGAAGAAGTACTGAAGCAACATATATCCTATATATTCTATTCTTTCTCATTTGATTTGATCTATAGCTATTGCTACATGCAATATTAATATAGCTATAGTATAATGGAGCTGATCAATTCTCTAATTTCAATATTCCTAATCTCTTTTCTTTTTATCTCCTTCTTGATCCTACTCAAAAGATCATTTAGAAAAACAATTAGGGTTCATCAAAATTTGCCTCCGGGCCCACGAAAGCTACCACTCATCGGAAACATACTCGAATTGGCAGGTGAAGTACAACATCGAGCTCTCCGAGATTTGTCCCAAAAACATGGGCCAATAATGCATCTTCAACTGGCTGAAATATCCGCGATTGTAGTCTCATCATCACGAGTGGCAAAAGAGGTATTCAAAACCCACGATCGTGCCTTTTCGAATAGGGCACAACTTCAGCTGAGCAAGATTATATTGAAAGGCTGTAAAGATGTTGTTTTTAATGACTACGATGATTATTGGAGACAAATGCGTAAAGTATGCACCGTAGAACTCCTCACTGCCAACAAAGTCAATTCTTTTCGCTCTATTCGTGAGGATGAGGCATGGAATTTAGTCGAATCAATTAAGTCGTCGTCGTTGGATCATTCGCCTCCTGTCAATCTTACTCACAAGTTTACCTCATTGACAAACGCCATAACTTGCCGAGCGGCCATCGGAGAGAAAAGCAAGTACCAAGATGAGTTGGTTCACCTCATTGACCTGATGGCTGCTTTGGGAGGAGGCTTTGATATTGCTGATTTGTTTCCTTCCTATAGATTCCTTCATCTTTTTAGTGGATTGAGGTCTAAACTTGACAAGGTTAGGAAGCGGCTCGACCAGATCTTTTACAATATCATCAAGGAGCATGAAGAGAAAAGGGTCACGACAAAGAATAGTGATGGCCGCGTTGAAGGGGAGGAAGATCTAGTTGATGTTCTTTTGAGAGTTCAAGAGAAAGGGGGCCTTCAGTTTCCCATTACTTCTGACAACATCCAAGGCATCATTTGTGTAAGTATATATTCTCCTTAATTCAAGCTTCTTCTTTTTTATTATTATTATTATTATAAAAAATCTACTTAATCTTTTATTCTTCTTAGTAAATACTAGAATCATTAAAATTCGTATTACAGGATATGCTTACAGCTGGAACTGACACTGCTTCAACGGTACTTGATTGGACAATGTCTGAGTTGATAAAAATCCTAGAGTAATGAAGAAGGTACAAGATGAAGTTAGACAAGCCTTCAAGGGAAAGTCAAGAATACATGAAGCTGACCTTCAAGGATTAAGCTACATGAAGTTGATAATCAAAGAAACTCTACGCTTGCACCCACCTGCTCCCTTGCTACTCCCTAAAGAATGCAGGGAGCAATGTGAAGTTGAAGGATACACTATACCTGTGGGGACCAAGCTTATGGTTAATGCGTGGGCAATCGGGAGGGATACTGAATATTGGGTTAACGCGGAGAGTTTTGAACCAGAGAGATTTGAAAACAAATCTATAGATTACAATGGCACAAACCTTAATTATATTCCCTTTGGAGCAGGTAGGAGATCTTGCCCTGGCATAGCATTTGGTATAGCCAGTATTGAGTTACCTCTTGCTCTATTGTTATACCACTTCGACTGGACAATGCCAAATGGTTTGAAGTCAGATGCTCTTGACATGAATGAGGTCTTGGGAGCCACTCTTAAGAGAAAAACTAGCTTACTTTTAACTGCTGCCCCTTTCATTCCAAACTAAGAGTACTCGAGCTGAACAACCACCCTGTATTTTATTTAGTAATTAGATGGTTCTTTATTTAATTCGGTTATTGTTATTTTTTTCTTAATCTTGACTCATTTGGATCGGTTGTAAGCTGAATAAAAGATATATTTTTCTTCACATGTTGTGTCACACCTATGTTATATTACCTTTGTTATATTCTAAAGGTGGAAGCTGTAAACAAATGCTATCATGATATTCTAAAGGAGCTTTATTTAATTTTGTAATTTTTATTCTTATAATTTAAATTTTATCACTAGTCATTGGATTGGTTGAAACAGTACTACCATATGAAGATTTATTTATGCTATCTTGCTGGATTTCAGATGTTTCCAACTTACCATGTCTGCAAGTTGCAATTTACAGAAAGAGATTTCGAATTGTGTAACGAATACCATCAAATAAAACTAATTTCTATACCTGATTGAAATGGTAATTTTCTAGCCGTTACAACACCCATATTAAAATATGTAGCCTTCGGAGGGTGGAGTATACCAGAAAATGGGCCAACATACATGGCAACAAGTAATCAAACTCATTTCCCAAAATCGAATGCTTTGATAATAATTGCCAAAGCAAAACAAAGGCCTAAGGGCAAAGGAGAAGAGAGGAAGAATAAGATAAATAAAGGATTAATTACATATTTTAGTACATTTTTAAAAATAATTACAATAATGAAACATCCATAAAATAATTACAAAAATAATACATTTTTTTATATTTATTTACAAAATTAATATAATTAGGATTCCTCCCCCTTATCCTCTCATCTCACTCTCCCCTAAAACTCCTCTTCCGCTTCTCCTTGTTCCTTTAAGTTTCAAGTTCGTCTCTCCATCTAAGTTCATAGTCTCCAGGTAACAGATCCCATCTTCATAGCTAGAAGACAAAAGAAATAAGTTTGTAGAAAAAAATTGATCTTTTTCTACTTTTACCACGTCTCCGACCTGAATCTTCATCCATGGCTTATAAGCAAATACCCCATTCCATTTATGAACGCTAGCTTTCCGTAGATTAACCTTCATATCCTGTATAAATTTGCGCCAGTCTTCCATAGCCTCATTTGCCATACTAAGCCCAACCACAAAGGACAGAGGAGCAATCATACTGATAGTTGAGAATGGAGTAACAGGTGTGAGCGACAGAATTGCAGTCAGGAGAAAGTAAACATTAGCAAGTCGCCGAAATTGCTCAAAAGTTGCCTTGGGTATGAACTTTATGATATTGTATTTTGTAATTGATATATAATTCGAGTAATATTTAAGAGGTTTCTTTTGGTGGACACGAGGCTGGTTGCAGTATACTGTTCGTGAATATCCTCTCATCTCACTCTCCCTTAAAACCCTTCTTCATACTAAGGTAGCCAAACCTTCATATCAAGGTAACCAAACCTACTTATCAAGGTAACCAATCCACATCCACACCTGCAGTTTTTTTATATTTATAGTGCATTTGGTAACCAAACATTCATACTAAGGTAACCAAACCTTCATACCAAAGTAACCAATTCACCTCCATACCTGTAGTTTTTTTATAGTGCAATTGGTAACCAAACCTTCATACTAAGGTAACCAAACATTCATACTAAGGTAACCAAATCGTCATACCAAGATAACCAATCCACATCAATACTTGCAGTTTTTTATAGTGCAGTTGGTAGTCAAACCTTCGTACTAAGGTAACCAATTCAGTTGTATTAGGTTACCAATTTATTTTGAAAGTGATGTAGTTGGTAGCCAAACTTTCATACCAAGGTAATCAATTCAGTTTTATTAGGTTACCTTCGTAGTGCAATTGGTAACCAAACCTTCATATCATGGTAACTAAACCTTCATACTAAGGTAACCAAACCTTCATACTAAGGTAACCAATCCACCTCAACACCTATAAATTTTTTATAGTGTAGTTGGTAACTAAACCTTCATATCAAGGTAACTAAACCTGCGATTCTGTCTTTTGATTAATCTATTGATGGTCCTTGGGAAAGAATGATCCCGTATTATTGTTTTCCTTTGAATTGACTTATGGACAAGATTATTTCTTTTTCTTTCTTTCTTTCTATTAATTTTTATAAATTTTTAGAATTCATGGTTTCTCTGCAGGTTGTGGAGTGTCATGAAGTCCTTTTTTGATGCCGAAAACCTACCGTGAAGAATTTTGGTAAATCGCAGCGGCGGCGGAGGAAGATGACGAGGGAGGAAGATGACGAGAAAATAATTTTTTTGTTTTTCCTCCTTTTGATTTGAATTTTGAATTATGGATTTATTTTTGTGGTTAGATCCCAAAGATTTGAATTTGAATTATTAATTATGACAGTTATTTCTCCTTGATTTTAGGTTTCCTTATTAATATAAATTGCGTTATTTTTGTAATTATTTTGTGTATGTATTATTTTTGTAAATACTTTCTAATTATTGTATATTATTTTTAAAAATAATTACAATAATGAAACATCCATAAAATAATTACAAAAATAATACATTTTTTTATATTTATTTACAAAATTAATATAATTAGGATTCCTCCCCCTTATCCTCTCATCTCACTCTCCCCTAAAACTCCTCTTCCGCTTCTCCTTGTTCCTTTAAGTTTCAAGTTCGTCTCTCCATCCAAGTTCATAGTCTCCAGGTAACAGATCCCATCTTCATAGCTAGAAGACAAAAGAAATAAGTTTGTAGAAAAAAATTGATCCTTTTCTACTTTTACCACGTCTCCGACCTGAATCTTCATCCATGGCTTATAAGCAAATACCCCATTCCATTTATGAACGCTAGCTTTCCGTAGATTAACCTTCATATCCTGTATAAATTTGCGCCAGTCTTCCATAGCCTCATTTGCCATACTAAGCCCAACCACAAAGGACAGAGGAGCAATCATACTGACAGTTGAGAATGGAGTAACAGGTGTGAGCGACAGAATTGCAGTCAAGAGAAAGTAAACATTAGCAAGTCGCCGAAATTGCTCAAAAGTTGCCTTGGGTATGAACTTTATGATATTGTATTTTGTAGTTGATATATAATTCGAGCAATATTTAAGAGGTTTCTTTTGGTGGACACGAGGCTGGTTGTAGTATACTTGTGACACCCCAAAATAGGTCCATTCCATCCAACCCATTTTGAGTCGCCAAATACATGGTACAGAAACAACCACAACTTTTACAACCTATAAACTGTGAGTTTGAATACAAACATTGTCATCTAGACAATATACATACCCAACTATGTCCTCAATACAATTATTGATATATTATTTTACAAAAATGGTGAGGACTACTAAACAACTCTCTCAAGGACCATCAATTCATACCCCGACTCGTACCCGCTATATTCTCGTCTCCTGAGAAGAAAAATAGAACAAAAAGGAAAAGGGTGAGCTCAACTAGCTCAGTAAAGAATATTATGACTAAGATAATATACAACAAATTATCGTTAGTCTTCAACAGGGAAAAATCTGATAGAATACAATAAACAACAAGTTTTAAATCAATATTCGCAGCGGAAAATACTAATTCATAGAAGAGTTACGTAGAGGATGAAATCTACTAATGTCTATGAATTTAACAGTCCATCAACAGTATTTTTATCCCTGTAACATCAATCAATACACATCTTGAATCATATATTCATCCTTGCACTACAGGCCAAGGATATTCATCTGTTGGTCATGTTCATCTAAACACCTGTTCATCTTTGCACTACGGGCCAAAGATATTCATCAGAAATCATTCATCTTTGCACTACAGGCCAAAGATATTCAATAATAACATCCTTTAAGACTGAAGATGATAAAAATATTTTTAAAGAAACGAATCCAGTGAAACAAAATGACAAGGATTAAGGATTAAGGATTCGTACTTTGTTTTATCCATGTCCAAAAATACCTCAAAAATAATCATAGTGGTGTAAAATTCAAGAATGATCAAAGCATGGATACAATCAAAGCTAGTATCCACAATAGATATTTTGGACGAAAAGAAAAAAATAATTTTTCTGTGAATAGTGTCGTATTCGTGAATAGTGCCGTATACGTGAATAGTACCGTATACGTAAATAGTAACTCCGGTACAAAAAGTTCCAAATTTGATAAAAAAGTTCACCAATATTCCGGCATAATGATATTGAAGAAAAAATATCATTTGAGAAGAAAATAACATCCCTTACCTCAAAATAACCGTACTTCTGACTGAATTTCGGTATAGTGCTGACAGAAACTCGCACCGTATAGCAACACTCAAAGTATACTCACAAGAATACGCTCGATAATATAGAGAGAGAAAGAGAGAAAACTTTGTTTCTGGTGTGATTTTCAATTCTAACTTAGCCCTCTATTTATAGGAAAATGTTAGAACGCCAAAGGAGACTAAATTAATATAATATTAATATTTACAAAACATTCAAGCCAACCACCAAGGAATCTGATTTTAGCCATCAAACACATGTTAAAGATGCCCACCAACCTTTGAAAAACATTTTTGTTGAAAATAATAATTAAAACTTCCAAAAATCAATTATTTCGGAACTCCAGAACTTCAATAATTCACAATAAATAGCTCCTTTGTCAGAAAATTCGAATCTCGCGAATTTTTATAGGAATTTCAATTCTCTACAACTTTGCAGAAGGAAGTTTTTCCAAATTCCAAACAGAAATTATCCGAAATCCACAAACGAGTGATTTTACAGTCTACAATCAATTTTCGGTCAAGAATTGTGTCCACTGACACACAAAACATATGTTAAACATTTAATGCCACAAAAATACTCTACCTCCTCATATATTCATATATCCCACATTCATTGTAAAAATATCATCGTTAATATATTATTAAAATAATATATTTAAATGAATTATTTTATCAGAAAAAGATAAAATATTAATTTTCAACAATTGTCACATTAAAAATTTTCTCCATCTATATCCACATAAAATAAATATTTTCTTTATCATAATAATCAATAATTAATTATTCAAAAATAATATTACAGAATCACAGTACTGACAACCAGGCCGTTCCCAGGATAGAGGGGGCTTTCCAATAAGGATTTCTCCTTACTGGCGCGCAATTAGATGACCAAACCTCTCCTTGACAGAACTTTCTAGACATTGCCAATAATGTTATCTGATAATATTATTCAAATAATATGAATTATTGATCTGATAATGGAAAATACTGTGCAATGACAATTATTGAAACAATAATAATATAAATATCAACGCAACAATTATTGAATCAATAAAGTAATGAACAGTAACTCCTGTAGCAATTATTGAGTAGTGCCTTCTTAAGTAAGGATCAATAATTCAAAATACTGTGCAATACCGTGTGCTACTGTGCAACAACGCGTATTACTGTATTTTAACCACCGGGTATTCCAACATTGTAAACGGTAACAACTACGCCGTTATTTTTAAACAGCTTATATTTGTCGTTTTCTTCCTCCAATCGCTTTCCGTTATGGGGGCCCACACATGGTTGCGCCGTCGTACGAATATTCCCCGACAGTACGAATATTCCACGACCAAACGAATATTCCCCGACAACAATGAATATTTTATAACCACCTGCTTATTTTGAAATGTTTGCGTATTTTACCCATAACTATCCACATTATTCAAATCAACCCTTACTATTCAAAATAATAATTAAAGGAAATTAAATTTCATTTATTAATTATTTGGGGTCTTACAACCTCCCCTCCTTATGAAATTTCGTCCTCGAAATTGACATACGTACCTGGTGTTTCGAAAAGGTGAGGATACCTTGCTTTCATTTCCGTTTCCAACTCCCAGGTCATTTCCTCTATAGCATGATTCCTCCACAATACTTTAACTTATGGTATTACCTTCGTACGTAGGACATGCTCCTTCCTATCCAAGATCTTGACAGGTACCTCCTCATACGTTAAATCTTCGACTATCTCGTCCGGTTCTAACTCAATGACGTGGTTCGGGTCTTTCACATATTTACGAAGCACAGATATATGAAAAACATTATGAACACGAGACATACTTGGAGGTAACGCGAGTCTATAGGCTATATTACCTACTCGATCAAGAATTTGAAACGGACCAATAAATCGTGGATTAAGCTTTCCTCTCTTCCCGAATCTTGTAACTCCCTTCCATGGGGCAACACGCAACAATACATGATCCCCAACACTAAATTCTACGTCCTTTCGATGAAGATCCGTATAACTCTTTTGTCGATCTTGTGCCGTTTGTATACGTTGTCGAATCGTTTGGATCTTCTCTGTAGTCATACGTACTAACTCGGGTCCCAACAATGTTGCTTCACCCACCTCGTCCCAACATACTGGAGAGCGACACTTTCGTCCATACAATGCTTCAAATGGGGCCACACCAATGCTTGCCTGATAAATGTTGTTGTAGGAGAATTCCACCAATGGTAAATATTTATCCCAACTGCCCTTGAAGTCTAGGACACAGAGTCTTAATAAATCTTCAAGAGTTTGAATAGTCCTCTCTGATTGTCCGTCCGTTTGAGGATGGTATGCCGAACTGAATCGTAACTCCGTACCCATAGCTTTTTGCAAGCTAACCCAAAATCTTGAAGTAAATCTTGGGTCACGATCCGAAACTATGGATACTGGCATGCCATGCAATCTTACAATCTCATTTACGTACATTTGAGCAAGACGTTCAAGGGAATAAGTCTCCCGTATCGGCAAGAAATGAGCAGACTTGGTTAATCTATCAACAATAACCCAAATAGCATTGATGCCTTGAGAAACCGTAGGAAGACCCGTAACGAAATCCATAGTAATGTGTTCCCACTTCCATTTCGGAATCTCAAGTGGTTGCAATGGACCCTTTGGCACTTGATGCTCCGCCTTTACACGTTGACAAGTTAAACACGTTGAAATAAACTTTGCAATCTCTCTCTTCATATTGTTCCACCAAAATGTATGTCGAAGATCACGATACATTTTGGTACTTCCAGGATGAATTGCAAACGGTGTATTGTGTGCCTCCATCATGATCTTGTACTTCAAATCAGGATCGTTAGGAACACAAAGTCTGGAGTGAACTTGAAGTATTCCTTCTTCATCAATTCTCGCTTCTGGAATGGCACCTTCTTGTACTTTCGTCTTCATATGCATCAGCTCCGGATCGGTGGCTTGAGCAACCTTAACTTTTTATATTAAAGTTGGCTCTATGCGTATACTTAACATCATTGCACTCATTCCTGCATATGATCTTCTACTCAATGCGTCAGCTACCATGTTCGCTTTTTCAGGATGGTATTGAATAGTGTGGTCGTAATCTTTCAACAACTCGAGCCAACGTCGTTGCCGCATGTTGAGTTCTTTCTGCGTGAAGAAATATTTGAGGCTTTTATGATCTGAATATATCTCCACTTTCTCCCCGTATAGATAGTGCCTCCAGATCTTTAGCGCGAAAACGACTGCTGCCAACTCTAGATCATGAGTAGGATAATTCCTCTCATACTCTTTAAGCTGTCGCGAGGCATAGGCTATGACTTTCCCACGTTGCATGAGAACACATCATAACCCTTTGCCCGAAGCATCGCTGTAGATAACAAATCCATCCGAACCAGATGGTATTGTTAGAACAGGTGCCGAAATAAGTCTCCTCTTAAGCTCTTGGAAACTCTTCTCGCATTCCTCGCTCCATACGAATTTTGTATCCTTCCGAGTTAGCTGAGTTAATGGAGTAGCAATTCGAGAAAACCCTTCCACGAATCTCCGATAATAACCAGCTAAGCCCAAAAAGCTACGTACTTCAGTGACCGACTTCGGCTCCCAACTTTGTATTGCTTCAATCTTCGTCGGGTCAACAGATACTCCATTTTTTGACACCACGTGCCCAAGGAATGCTACTTCCTCAAGCCAGAACTCGCATTTCTTCAACTTAGCATATAACTTGTTTTCACGAAGCCTTTGGAGTACCAGCTTCAAATGGTGCTCATGATCTTCACGACTTTTGGAATATATGAGGATGTCATCAATAAAGA
The DNA here is from genome assembly GCA_020205505.1 of Panax japonicus. Lineage (NCBI taxonomy): Eukaryota > Viridiplantae > Streptophyta > Magnoliopsida > Apiales > Araliaceae > Panax > Panax japonicus. The sequence goes on along the minus strand of CM035098.1, from coordinate 1,318,140 downwards.
CAATAACGAATTGATCCAAATAATCTTTGAATACTCGGTTCATCATATCCATGAAAGCAGCAGGAGCATTAGTCAATCCAAAAGACATGACTAAGAATTCATAATGCCCATACCGAGTCCTGAAGACAGTCTTTGGAATATCCTCAGTTCTAATTTTTAGCTGATAATATCCAGAACGAAGATCGATTTTTGAAAAGAATTGTGCTCCTTGCAACTGGTCAAACAAATCATCAATACGAGGTAGAGGATACCTATTCTTGATGGTGACATGGTTCAATTCCCGATAGTCAATACAAAGTCGCATACTCCCGTCTTTCTTCTTTACGAATAAAACAGGAGCACCCCAAGGAGATGTACTAGGACGAATGAAACCGATGTCCAATAACTCCTGTAGTTGGAATTTTAACTCCTGAAGTTCAATAGGAGCCATTCGATATGGGGTTTTAGAAATGGGCTTTGTACCAGGTTCAAGATCAATAAAGAATTCAACTTCACGTTCTGGGCGTAGACCGGGAAGTTCTTCAGGAAATACGTCAGGAAAGTCAATAACAACAGGAATATTATTCAATTTTGACGTGTCTTTATTCAAATCCATAACATGGGCTAAGAAAGCTTGACATCCGTTTTTCAATAAACGAATAGCTTTATGATTAGATATGACAGTGATTGATTTTAATGGTTTAGTTGCCTGAATTCGAACAACAGGTTGATTAGGAATATGAAAACTAACAACCTTACGAAAACAATCAATTTTGGCATGATGAGTAGTTAACCAATCAATCCCTAAAATCACATCAAAATCAAGTATCTTTAAAGAGATAAGGTCAACAGGTAAGGTGATGGTGCCAACTTGAATCAAACAAGATTTATAAACAGTGGATGTGATGAAAGTTTCTCCTAACGGAGTTTCCACAGATAAATCAAAGTCTAATTTCTCCGGAGTCAAGTTTAAACGTTGAGCACAAGCAGGAGAGATAAATGAATGGGTAGCACCGATATCTAGTAAGGTATAAACTTCGCAAGAATTTATAAATAGCTTACCCGTGATCACCTCGTTTGGGTTCCTCGCATGTTGACCAGTCACAACAAACGCTCTTCCAGGAACCATTGACTTTGGCTTTTCTGGGACAGACTTTTGAGTCACCGTCCCCGCTGAACTAGGTTTCGCTACCGTACAATCTCGAGCGATATGTCCTTCCTTTCCACAATTATAGCATACCTTGAACTGTTGTGGGCAGTTTGGACTGATATGTCCCTCTTTCCCGCACTTATAGCATATAACCGGTGGTCTTTCTCCTCCTTTAGAACCAGTTGCTGACGGCACTGTCGTCTTCACATGGTCGTTGTTAAATCTCCTCTTTTTAAAATCTCCTCCTGACTCGCTTCTTCTATTTTCATGGCTATGATTACCACCAAAGTGGTTACCATTTTTGTCCGTTTTTTTCTTTCTCCACTGGTTATCGTTATTTTGTTGACTGCTATCTCCGGTATGATCCTGATTGTGGTACCTCGGTTGACCGTACTCGTTATCTCGCTCCAACAATTGAGCCCTGTTAACAACATCTGAATAGAGAGAAAATTTATGAGAGATGAGATATTGTCGTATGCCGGGTTTCAAACCACTCAGAAACATCCGCGTCATACGTTCCTCATTCTCCACCAAATGAGGTGCAAACCTGGATAACTCTGCAAACTTTGCCTCGTACTGAGACACCGTCATGTTAATTTGTTCTAATCTGATGAACTCCACTTCCTTCATATGACGAACACTTTCAGGAAAGTATTTGTCATTAAATAGTTTCTGAAACGTCTCCCAAGACATGCTGAGTGCGGCTGGATGGGTACGCTTCACAGACTCCCACCAGTAGTCTGCCTCGCCACGGAACATAAAGGTGGCGAATGGAACCTTCTGTTCCTCCGTGCATCCCAAGACATCGAATATCTTGGTAATTTGCTTGACCCATGTCTCCGCCATGATCGGATCTGGCTTTCCCTTAAATTCTGGTGGTCCCAACTCTTTGAACTGCTTGGCTGTGACAACCCGTGAATTGTTATCATTTCCTCTTGTATTTTGAACACGAGTCTCCCTCGTCTGATTTTGCATGAACTGCAAAAAGCTTCTAAACATTGCGTCGTTCATCGTCTGATCAGTGGTGTTGTTCACAGGAGGAACATTGCCAGCCTGTTGCACGTTCTCCTCGTTAGTAAGTACAGGCATCTCCACGGTCTCATTAACTCCACCGTTAACATTCTCGGTTGCCATTCTTAAATACTGCCATAAAACAAGGGTTAATTAAGCAAATCACATATCACATAATATCCCTATATACTGACCAACTAACAAATAAGCTTAGGTAGGACACACTAGCGAAGGAATTACTCGTCTCTCCCCTCCTAGTTCTATTCCCCGATCTCCGCCAGAGATCATATCCCTAAGCTCTGATACCAACTGTGACGCCCCCAAAATAGGTCCATTCCATCCAACCCATTTTGAGTCGCCAAATACATGGTACAGAAACAACCACAACTTTTACAACCCATAAACTGTGAGTTTGAATACAAACATTGTCATCTAGACAATATACATACCCAACTATGTCCTCAATACAATTATTGATATATTATTTTACAAAAATGGTGAGGACTACTAAACAACTCTCTCAAGGACCATCAATTCATACCCCGACTCGTACCCGATATATTCTCGTCTCCTGAGAAGAAAAATGGAACAAAAAGGAAAAGGGTGAGCTCAACTAGCTCAGTAAAGAATATTATGACTAAGATAATATACAACAAATTATCGTTAGTCTTCAACAGGGAAAAATCTGATAGAATACAATAGACAACAAGTTTTAAATCAATATTCGCAGCGGAAAATACTAATTCATAGAAGAGTTACGTAGAGGATGAAATCTACTAATGTCTATGAATTTAACAGTCCATCAACAGTATTTTTATCCCTGTAACATCAATCAATACACATCTTGAATCATATATTCATCCTTGCACTACAGGCCAAGGATATTCATCTGTTGGTCATGTTCATCTAAACACCTGTTCATCTTTGCACTACGGGCCAAAGATATTCATCAGAAATCATTCATCTTTGCACTACAGGCCAAAGATATTCAATAATAACATCCTTTAAGACTGAAGATGATAAAAATATTTTTAAAGAAACGAATCCAGTGAAACAAAATAACAAGGATTAAGGATTAAGGATTCGTACTTTGTTTTATCCATGTCCAAAAATACCTCAAAAATAATCATAGTGGTGTAAAATTCAAGAATGATCAAAACATGGATACAATCAAAGCTAGTATCCACAATAGATATTTTGGACGAAAAGAAAAAAATAATTTTTCTGTGAATAGTGCCGTATACGTGAATAGTACCGTATACGTGAATAGTAACTCCGGCACAAAAAATTCCAAATTTGATAAAAAAGTTCACCAATATTCCGGCATAATGATATTGAAGAAAAAATATCATTTGAGAAGAAAATAACATCTCTTACCTCAAAATAACCGTACTTCTGACTGAATTTCGGTATAGTGCTGACAGAAACTCGCACCGTATAGCAACACTCAAAGTATACTCACAAGAATACGCTCGATAATATAGAGAGAGAAAGAGAGAAAACTTTGTTTCTGGTGTGATTTTCAATTCTAACTTAGCCCTCTATTTATAGGAAAATGTTAGAACGCCAAAGGAGACTAAATTAATATAATATTAATATTTACAAAACATTCAAGCCAACCACCAAGGAATCTAATTTTAGCCATCAAACACATGTTAAAGATGCCCACCAACCTTTGAAAAACGTTTTTGTTGAAAATAATAATTAAAACTTCCAAAAATCAATTATTTCGGAACTCCAGAACTTCAATAATTCACAATAAATAGCTCCTTTGTCAGAAAATTCGAATCTCGCGAATTTTTATAGGAATTTCAATTCTCTACAACTTTGCAGAAGGAAGTTTTTCCAAATTCCAAACAGAAATTATCCGAAATCCACAAATGGACGATTTTACAGTCTATACTAAATTTTCGGTTAAAAATTATGTCCACCGACACACAAAACATGTGTTAAACATTTAATGCCACAAAAATACTCTAACTCCTCATATACTCATATATCCCACATTCATTGTAAAAATATCATCGTTAATATATTATTAAAATAATATATTTAAATGAATTATTTTATCAGAAAAAGATAAAATATTAATTTTCAACAATTGTCACATTAAAAATTTTCTCCATCTATATCCACATAAAATAAATATTTTTTTTATCATAATAATCAATAATTAATTATTAAAAATATTATTACAGAATCACAGTACTGACAACCAGGCCGTTCCCAGGATAGAGGGGGCTTTCCAATAAGAATTTCTCCTTACTGGCGCGCAATTAGATGACTAAACCTCTCCTTGACAGAACTTTCTAGACATTGCCAATAATGTTATCTGATAATATTATTCAAATAATATGAATTATTGATCTGATAATGGAAAATACTGTGCAATGACAATTATTGAAACAATAATAATATAAATATCAATGCAGCAATTATTGAATCAATAAAGTAATGAACAGTAACTCCTGTAGCAATTATTGAGTAGTGCCTTCTTACGTAAGGATCAATAATTCAAAATACTGTGCAATACCGTGTGCTACTGTGCAACAACGCGTATTACTGTATTTTAACCACCGGGTATTCCAACATTGTAAACGGTAACAACTACGCCGTTATTTTTAAACAGCTTATATTTGTCGTTTTCTTCCTCCAATCGCTTTCCGTTATGGGGCCCACACATGGCTGCGCCGTCGTACGAATATTCCCCGACAGTACGAATATTCCACGACCAAACGAATATTCCCCGACAACAATGAATATTTTATAACCACCTGCTTATTTTGAAATGTTTGCGTATTTTACCCATAACTATACACATTATTCAAATCAACCCTTACTATTCAAAATAATAATTAAAGGAAATTAAATTTCATTTATTAATTATTTGGGGTCTTACAATACTGTTCGTGAATATCCTCTCATCTCACTCTCCCTTAAAACCCTTCTTCATACTAAGGTAGCCAAACCTTCATATCAAGGTAACCAAACCTACTTATCAAGGTAACCAATCCACATCCACACCTGCAGTTTTTTTATATTTATAGTGCATTTGGTAACCAAACATTCATACTAAGGTAACCAAACCTTCATACCAAAGTAACCAATTCACCTCCATACCTGTAGTTTTTTTATAGTGCAATTGGTAACCAAACCTTCATACTAAGGTAACCAAACATTCATACTAAGGTAACCAAATCGTCATACCAAGGTAACCAATCCACATCAATACTTGCAGTTTTTTCATAGTGCAGTTGGTAGTCAAACCTTCGTACTAAGGTAACCAATTCAGTTGTATTAGGTTACCAATTTATTTTGAAAGTGATGTAGTTGGTAGCCAAACTTTCATACCAAGGTAATCAATTCAGTTTTATTAGGTTACCTTCGTAGTGCAATTAGTAACCAAACCTTCATATCATGGTAACCAAACCTTCATACTAAGGTAACCAAACCTTCATACTAAGGTAACCAATCCACCTCAACACCTATAAATTTTTTATAGTGTAGTTGGTAACTAAACCTTCATATCAAGGTAACTAAACCTGCGTTTCTGTCTTTTGATTAATCTATTGAAGGTCCTTGGGAAAGAATGATCCCGTATTATTGTTTTCCTTTGAATTGACTTATGGACAAGATTATTTCTTTTTCTTTCTTTCTTTCTATTAATTTTTATAAATTTTTAGAATTCATGGTTTCTCTGCAGGTTGTGGAGTGTCATGAAGTCCTTTTTTGATGCCGAAAACCTACCGTGAAGAATTTTGGTAAATCGCAGCGGCGGCGGAGGAAGATGACGAGGGAGGAAGATGACGAGAAAATAATTTTTTTGTTTTTCCTCCTTTTGATTTGAATTTTGAATTATGGATTTATTTTTGTTGTTAGATCCCAAAGATTTGAATTTGAATTATTAATTATGACAGTTATTTCTCCTTGATTTTAGGTTTCCTTATTAATATAAATTGCGTTATTTTTGTAATTATTTTGTGTATGTATTATTTTTGTAAATACTTTTTAATTATTGTATATTAGTGTTAAGGACCCTACGAAGAAAGTGTAGCAAAAAGCTCACACCAAAATGAAAGCCATTTTGTGGATCCATAATACAGGCGTGAGCGTGACATATCAAAATCCAGTCTATTTGGTCTTGTTTTCTGAAATCTTATTTTTAGTATTTACCATTTACCTTATTCATTTAGCAAAAGGGGTTTCATTGTAACATTAATCTATTTTTTAAATACTTATTTCTTAATATAATATATTTTGTATAATTTATAAGTGTGTAAAAATTCATATAAATATATAAACATATGTAAATATTTAAAATATTTATAAACATATATATATATATATATATATATATTCATTATAAATACTAGTTTATTGGGCATTATTTTTAAATATTATTAATTAATAAGAGAAATTTAGAACAACAAAAAGAAATCAGTCCTTCTACACTGACCGACCATTTCGATTGGTCTAGTGACCGGTCTAAATTTAATTTTTTACTTTGACTCCCAAAAAATGTATAGTAGTATTTTTTTCATCTAGAATTTTTACAGAATCCAGTGATTTAAGTGTAATTTGGATATATATAAGAAGCAATGGTGCACAGACTATACAACACTGTTTTATATATATATATATTTGGACCGGTCGCTAGACCGGCAATCGGTCGCCCTAGGATAATTGAAAAAAAATAAGTGGGTAAGTGGGATTAGAATGCGAGAGTCGTTGAGAGGTAAATAAAATACGAGAGTAGTGAAAAGAATAATGTATAGATAGAAATTAATTTTTATTTTTATTTTTGTATATTAGTTTGTGACTCAAAATCACCAAAAAACAGTTATCAAAAGTTAGAGTTTTCTATATACTAATTTTTTTGATTTTTTTTTATATGTGGAATATGTAAGACTAATCTCCCCACCCATCAAATTCAAGACCTTCATATTTACGACTGAATTCAAGTTGACCCTTAAACCACAAATGACGGGGTTGTTTTATATATATTAACCATCGGGCACACACGATTCATGTGCAATATAAACTTTTTAAAACGTAGAAGAACTCATCTAAAATTGTAAAATGCGTAAATTAGAATAGCCCATTTATAATTTTGAGTTTAAAGGATGGTGGGAGACAAATGTGAGAAAGACTTAAAAAACTAACATGGGTGAATGGATAAATGAACATGGAGATAATAACTGCAAATACATAATTATAATTAAATTAATGAAACTCATTTTTAAGATAAGATGTAACCCAAAATTACCAAAAAAACAGTTACAAAAAGTTGGAAGGTTTATAATATATATATATATATGAGAAAAATATATATACAGAACTCTGTAGTACACAGTCGGCTATGACGACAGTTTTTTGGACTATAGCGACTCCGTTGCCATAGCTATTCTGGGATATGGCGACAGGTGAACCGTCGCCATAACCCAAAAAATATGTCGTCATAGTCCGACTGTATAATACACAACTGTGTATATATATATATAGTCCTATATATATATATACTAGCTGGGTCCCGTGCCTCTGGCACTGTATGGGCAGTGAGATTTATCTCAAACTTAGAACGACCCAGATGATTTATTAAGTGAGCGGAAAATTCAAAATCATTATTAGATAGATTAGATAGATAGATGTATTTTATTAGATAGATGTATGGACGGTGGGATTTATCTCAAACTTCGGACGACCCAGATGATTTATTTAGTGAGCGGAAAATTCAAAATCATTTATATTTTATTAGATAGATAGACAATCTTTAGTCAAACTTGACTATGGTTACTTAGAAAAATAACATAATTTTATATTAAAAAAATTAATAAATACCTTTTTAATAAACTTAAATGTAAAATTATGTAATTTAGTTAAGTATAATTTTAGTTAAATTTGACCAAGACAATACTTTAGATAACTTTTTTTTCATATATATAACATAAACACAAGTTATTATGTATATATAGTGGTCGGGGTCTAGCCTAGGGCAGGCTAGAGCCGACTCGAAACTCAACCGGGAATTGGCATATCCTAATTTATCTCCCCATGCATAAATGCAATAGTCCTCAACAGATCAGGATGATAACCGAGTGTATATTTTTGGTGGGTTTAGAAATTCAAACTCTTAAAATATTACTGCTTTAATAGCAGTTTATTTTAAACGTAATTTATTTAATTTTAAAAAATAATTAGGTGATCAAAATTATTTTCTGTCCTAGAAAACTTTGAAAGCAAAATGAGTTACTATTCACAAAATTTTCTCACTTTCTTTTCATCAAAAAATTCACAAACATAAATTCTCCCAAATCTTATTTTATCCAACTTAAAATTATAATTTTTTTGCTATATATATTGTGATAAATTTATGTCAAAATACAATTATGAAATATATACCTACAATAAATTTGAAAGCATCTGATTACACAAGTACCTTACTCATTATATATCTCTCCTAAAAATAACTCTCTAATATTTATCCAAGTAACTGATAATTAAAAAGTAGATGTAAAATAAATTATATAAATAGAAGAACACTATTTTTACATGTGTTCTTGATATTTTCAAATGATTTTTTCTCACATGAAGGTTCATATAAGAGAGAATTATGTGAAAATATCAAAAATACATATAAAAATATCAAAAATACGTGTAAAAATATCAATTTTATATATAAGGAGTGGTGAGCATAAAAGTTAACTTTGGTTAATTGACCAATACAGGATAGACACGCAGACTGAAAGTGATTTTTTCCTCTACCTGTCAGTATTGTGTTGATTAATTCACCAAATTAGTACGAAGTTAACTTGGTGTTAACCGAATATATATATATATATATATATATATATATATATATATATATAGGGATTCCATCCACAACAACCGGTTGTTGGGAGCAACCCATTTTTTCTCAGCCGCTACAGCTTGTAGCGGCTTATAAAAAAATAAAAAATTCTAAGTGGCCGGTACAAGCTGTAGCGGCTGGGAAAAAAGGGGTTGCTCCCCAACAACCGGTTGTTGTGGATGGAGACCCGTATATATATATATATATATATATATATATATATATATATAGTCCGGATCCTATTCAGACTCCCGCATTTTCTTAAAATGCGAATTTTTTTATTTTTTATTTTTGCTTTTTTTTAAAACAACTAAAAAAAACACTGTATTGTGTAAAAAAAAACACCAGACATGTTTTGTTATATGTATTCAAATCACATCCAAAATATTGTATTATGTAAATATTCAAGTTCCATAATTTATTTATTTTTTAGTTGTTCTACAAAAAAAATAAAAAAATGTCCGCATTTTATCAGGTCCGAACTCCCGGACCTGATCCATCTTATATATATATATATATATATATATAGGACCAAGATTCAGTCCGGACTCCCGGACTGATCTAAAATCCGGATTTTTTTTGTTTTTTTTAAAACAATTAAAAAAATTTCAATCACATCCAAAATAATGTATTATGAAAAAATTTCAGTTCCATAATTTTTTTTTTTAATTATTTAAAAAAAAAAGCCAAAAAAAAAAATTCAAATTTTAACAAAAATTCAGGAGTCCGGACTGAATCCACTCTCTCTCTATATAAAAGTTACTCTTTTCTGAGCAACACAAAGTAGTGAGAAGCCGACAATATTTGTAGAAAATAGAGACAAAGAAACAATTTCTTAACTTTTTCATTGATTACGAATTAATATATATACAAGATTGAGTGTTGCTCAAGTACCTAAATAAAAAATTATCCTAAAATTATAAGATTATAATTAATTATAAAGATACTAATTATTAAAATTACGAGATTATCACCAGTACAAAGTACCTAATAGACAACGCTTAATAGACAACGTTTTTTATAAAAACGTTGTGGTTTTTTTTTTTACAACGTTTTTAGAAAAAACGTTGTAAATATATATGCAAAAACGTTATCTATTTAAAAAGATATTTTTTTGATTTTAACTAGATAACGTTTTTTTTAAAAAACGTTGTCTATTTAAAAAACACGGAGCTAGTAAAAAACCGCGTTAAAGTCAAAACTTAAAATTAAAAGAATATAACTTTGGCTGTTAACCTCTCTCGATTCCTTCGTCGAAGCTCGAAACAAATGCCTAAGCATAACTTTGTCAGATCTTCAAGCCCTAGGGTTTGAAGATTTCCTGAATTTGTGTTCAATTAATGGAGCTTTACTCCCGAGCAAATCTTCATATCTCGCAAAACAACTTCTTCAAGGCCTAAAAGTGTCTGGAATCGATAGAGAGTGATTTTTTAACAGAACATCGTCATTCACGCTTTAACGGATGCTCCAGAAGCAGATCTCGGCGATCCGGTCGCACATCGAGCGATGAATCAACAAAGAATTTGGTGACTAACGGTCGGACAAGCCTCGGCGTCGCGGCAGAGAGAAGAGGAGATGCGTATGAAGCAAAGTTTGGTGTTTCTCAAGGTTCTAAGGTAACAATAGAGCAGTGTATTAAGTTTCTCAAGGTTCTAAGGTAACAATAGAGCAGTGTATTAAGCAGTGTAGTTTTTTAGGTTAAACTGCTCCGTGAAGCTAAAGTTTGGTGTTTCTCAGTTGTTTTTGTAGTTAAAATAAATATGTGTATATAAATCCCAGAAAATGTTTAAAAGGTGTTCGTTGTTGCTCTCTCAAGAAAACAAGAAATGGCCTCTCAATAAGCAGTAATTTGTTACTCCCTATGTTCCAGAACAGAGTCCCATTTGTAAATTATTTTTTGTTTCGCAGAAAGAGTTCACTTTTTAGTGATAGTAGTATAAAATGACACAATGCCCTTGCCCTCAAGTTTGTCATTATAATTTCATTATTATGCCACACTACTAAATTAATAATATTATTTTTAGTGGTAAACATTGAACAGAAATGTATCCTTAATATTCGCAATTTGCAAACTTTGCAAGTGGTACTCTTCTTGTGGAATGGAGGGAATATTTTAATATATTCAGAATCTTTTGACAAGGTCTGTTAAAAAAGTTTCCGTTTTGCATCAAGTATTTGGAACTTGGGCTCTGTTCTACCCCAAATTGCAGCATTATTCCTAAGTCTGACATTTCAAGATTTTATTTGTTACATGTGCTGAAAAAATACCACTGATGAACTCAAGCTTTAATTTCTTAGACACTCTCTGATGGATATGTGTATTTATTATTTTATGCTCAGGAATATACATAATCAACCTTGGAAAAACATGGGAAAAGCTTCAAATGGCAGCCAGGGTTATAGTCGCAATTGAGAACCCTCAGGATATTATTGTCCAATCTGCTAGGCCATATGGTCAGAGAGCAGTCTTGAAGTTTGCTCAGTACACTGGTGCTCATGCAATTGTCGGGCGTCACACCCCAGGGACTTTCACTAACCAGCTTCAGACATCATTCAGCGAGCCCCGCCTCCTCATTCTTACTGATCCTAGGACCGATCATCAGGTTTGTAATTCCTGTTATTATGTTTCTCAAGTTGTTCAACTGATTGTTATTTAACTAGATACATTTAGTGCATTACTAGACTGCCTATTTGAGTTTACTTTTTCATTGTTGTAACTTCTTGAATCAGTTTTTACTTTTTATACTGATTTTTGTCACTTGAAAATATTATCAGCCTATATTTCAGTTCTTTTCGCTGCTTGTAACTCAGATGTTGGTTTATTCGTTAATTAGTTATTGTTAATATTTCTTTTGATCTTTGATTTGACTTGTCATTGCGAAACATTTTGCAGCCTATCAAGGAGGCGGCTCTTGGAAACATCCCCACAATTGCTTTCTGTGACACAGATTCGCCTATGCGCTACGTTGATATTGGTATCCCTTCCAATAACAAAGGAAAGCACAGCATTGGTTGCCTGTTTTGGCTGTTAGCAAGGATGGTTTTGCAAATGCGTGACATAATTCCTCAAGGCCACAAGTGGGATGTGATGGTAAACATCTTTTATAATGGGGAAAACACACAGTTTTTTACATATCGTTCTTTCTGTTTTTGCTTCTTTAAAATTTCATATAATGATGACAGAGACTCTTCTGCTATGGAATTGTTTGTGAATTCTTATTTGATAGGAAAGGAAAAGAAAAATAAAAACAATGAAACATAGATGATTGATTATTTGACATTTTTTATCCCACACAAAGAAAAACTGATGATATAACATTGAATTTCCAATCTTACATTATATCTAATTTTTATATTTCGATTGCAGGTTGATTTATTTTTCTACAGGGAGCCTGAGGAACCTAAGGAACAGGATGAGGAAGCAATTGCTGCCCCTGACTACGCAGATTACTCGGCTGCTGGAATTGGTAGTATCCCTGGTGATCAGTGGTCCAGCCAAATTCCTGATAGCCAAGTGGACACCTGAAACCGCTCCGCCTTCCATTTCTGCAGTTCCCGGTGTTGGTTGGATCCCAGATCAAGGTTTGCAGTCTTACCTTTTTTATCTAGTAATCCCTTGTTACCCTTTCCTCATTTAATTGTTCAAAACCAATTGGGGTGAGATCCATATTCCATCAGATAACTAAACCGTTTACCAAATTTTCTCAAGGTGTGTGAAAAGTCAAAACAATGAAGTGTTTTCTATTGCAAGAATTTTTTTTGTACGGAAGTTAGAATCTGGTCCAACTATTGTTTTTAATAGTTTTCCTTCTATTTTTATTCTCTCGTCATAGCTTTAGTATATATTTGATGATCTTTAATAATTGTAAGCTTCTCTGAATAAATTTTTTTCAATCACTCATATTCCCATTATTGCAGCTTTTATAGAATTGGTACATTCAAGCAATGGTACCACACAGAGGGAGGCAGATAACGGAGATGTGCAGGATGACAAACCGAAACATGTGAAAGCCTTGATGTCGCCTGATTATATTTTTTGGGCAGTACTTGTTTGGTTGAGTGATTATATGGATAGTTTGGTATATATTTTGTGGATGTAGTAATTTAAAATTATAAACGAATGGTATTATTGGGATGTATTTTGAAATGTTGATACATTTTGGCTATATATCATGGTATTAGCATATTGCAGGTGCATTAGTAATATAGGTGAACCACATTTTTTTTCTTTTTTCTTTTTTATCTACAACATTTAAAAAACGTTGTCTGATATACTAAACAACAACGTTTTTAACCAAAAAACGTTGTGGAATCATATATTCTACAACGTTTTTAAGCATCTGCTAATTTTTTGAAAACAAAACTACAACGTTTTTTTCTAAAAAACGTTGTGTATTGTGCTTAACTACAACGTTTTAAAAACGTTGTGTAAGAGTGTCAAATAGACAACACCCTTAACCACTACGTTTTTCTGACAGAAATCACAACGTTTTTCCGCATTGTCTATTTAATATTTTGTAGTAGTGTATAATTAATTATAAAGATATTGCAAGAATTATAAGATTACACCTTATTATTACACGGATACTATAATATGTTGTATTTAGTATTGAGTCTGGCTGAGGTCCACTGCCATCCCATCATCTCAATTGCTCCTCTAAAAACTACATTGTACTGCACAACCCTACTCTACTCCTCCAATACATCAGTCACTCTCTCTCTCTCTCTCTCTCTCTCTCTCTCTCTCATATCTGCAAACCAAACCAGCTGCTTCTTTATCTCAAGGCTTGAGCACCAATTAATAGTGGTACATAACCCTTTAATTTCTTCTTCTTCTTCTTCTTCCCTATACCAGCTGTTCTGTTCATGGCTCGTTTAGTGTTTGTGGTTCTTCTTTTGGCCATGGCTGGGCATTCAAGTAAGCTCCTCTTTCATATCTACACATTTTCACTTTTTTAATTATTCCATCTGCCTAATTAACTCCCAACTGATTAAATTTGCAACACTTCATATTATTATCAACCGGTTAATTTTGTTACTGCCTTTTTTGTACTACGAGTACCTTCTATCCTACCTCCACCCCCCTCCCTTTTAACTAAAGTTTACTACATAACTTTATTTTTTCACTTCATATTATTATCAACTGATTGATCTCTATCATCCATTTTTTTAAAAAAAATTATTTTTTTCATATCCTCTCTCTCTCTATGTATATATATATATGTATACAGTATACACTCAATAAAAATTATGTAAACATATTTGAGCTTCACTTTTGTTTTCTCTTGCTTTAAAATAATGTATATATATATATATATATATATATAACTTACTTTTAAGCAAGGTATTCAATTTTTTAGCTGCTATATATGCTTTTTGGAAAAAATGGACTTACCAAAGTTGAAATCACAAGTCATTTTTAAGGTTAAATGAGCATTTACCCATAAAAATCTTTTCTCTTTAAAAATTGAAATGTCCTACCAAACATCTGAAAATGCCAAAAAAAATGTTAGAATGGGCTGATCTATCTAATTCACTCTTATTTTTTAATATAAAATAGGTGCTACATGGTGTATATGCAAGCAAGGGTTGAGTGAGTCGGTCCTTCAAAAGGCATTGGACTATGCATGTGGAGCTGGGGCAGACTGCACCCTCATCCATCAGAATGGTGGTTGTTTCAACCCAAACACTGTATTGGCTCACTGCAACTATGCTGTCAATAGTTATTTCCAGAAAAAAGGCCAAGCCCCTGGCTCCTGTGATTTTGCTGGTGCTGCTACTGTTACCCCATCTGACCCTAGTGAGACCCACACCTCCACAACATTTTTTAAATGCTCAATATATATATACTAGCTGGGTCCCGTGCCTCCGGTACTGTATGGACAATATGATTTATCTCAAATTTTGAACGATCAAAATAATTTATTGAGTGAGCGGGAAATTTAAAGTCATTTGTATTTTATTAAATTATTATTAGATTATTAGATAGATGTATGAACGGTGGGATTTATTTCAAATTTTGGACGGCCCAGATGATTTATTAAGTGAGCGAAAAATTTAAAATCATTTATATTTTATTAGATAGATTTGTATTTTATTAGATAGATATATATAATGTTTCATTACAAATTCAATATATATGTATATGAATGTATATATATATATATACTAGCGATAACCCGTGCCTGAAGGCACGGTGTAACGAAAAATTAAATTAAAATTTAAAAAATATTACATTATTTAAAGATATACATACTCAATCAACAATACATATCCAACCGCCAAAACATCGAGCTAGATATCCGGATAATTCTAAACTTATCTACAAAACTTACAATCATCAATAATTATCTGTGTGTGGGGGTTCGAAATTTGAATAAGGAGGACAAGAGAGAGAGAGTTGCTGACGTGTATTTTGATGTGACATTTATGTATTTTCTCTCTCCGCTCTGTTTTATATTATAGATAGTTTTTGAAAAACGTGCTATCCTATATATAACTTTAACCTTATATAACTTTTTTCTTTATTTTTACAGGCATTGCTGGCTGTGTTTATCCTTCTAGTGCCAGGTATATTTCTTCTGCGGGCCTGCTTTATTTTGTTTTCTATTTGCAGAATGACTGTTAGAATTTTCTGGAATGACACAATTTTTACTGTTTAATGCGACAGAAATATGAGACAACCTGGCAGAATAATTATTAAGGAAATCTAAATATATATTTGAAAATTTTGGGTTATTATATTAGGGTATCACTGAAAGAATAAAAAGAAAGTAAAAACCAGTTTAAATATTTTTTTAATAATTTATTATTAACCCCATGAATCTGGTCTTAAAGCTAAACTTGAAACCCCTTAATTTGTCCAATGACCTTTCTCATTTCTTCCCCTCAAAATGCTGCTTTAGTGAGATGGATGGATGGGTATCTCTCTCCATAGTCCATATTCCTTGAAAAAAGTGCTACTTTTTATGCCTTGTGAAAGCATATTCAATCCTTTGGTCCCATTCTGTCCAATAAAGGTGGCTCTTTTTTGGAGCTACTTAAATTATTTTGTTGGACTTTAGTTCAGTTATACTGTTAAAAACCTTTTATTCCTATTTTCTTTACCTTTCATTCATTATTATAAGAACTCCAAATTCTATCATGTTCCATGTTTCACTTGCACACTTTTTAAAATATGTAATGTGATTTGTTAAAAAGTTTCAAAAAATAACCTCATGGATCCCACCACTAATTGCACTTTTTAAAATGAGAGATGGTTTATAATGGAAGTGGTTAGCATAGAATTTATTTTTAGATAAGTTGGTCAATTGGCTAATAGAGTGTTGACACGCAGACAATACTCTATGTGAGTCAGTATTCTATTGGTCAATTGATCAACTTACTAAAAAATAAACTTTATTCTAACCGGATAAACGGAATAAATCTATGAATACATCAAATTTATTCCCTCCTTTCCGAATGAGACAATTCATAGGTAGACTTCCACCCCACTTGTTTTTTTTCCTTTTATAATGCATTCGTGAAGGAGGGAATGGGAATCATATTTTGGGAGTGTTAATAGAAAGAATAGGGGTGTCCTTGAGAAGCTAATACCCACATCTCTTTCTAACTTTTGGGCTAATAATTTATTTATGGGGGGATTGAGCTTTTCTTTTCTGTTATTGTAATTAGTCCTGATCATGTCCCTAACTGATTACCCATTTATTGCTATTCACTGGTATAGGTACTTGTACCTTTCTACTCGTTCTATAGTTATAGGTTGATTTTTCATTTTGAGATATCCCAATATATAGGCTACTTACTATTTATAAAATTTAGTTGGTTCATTATTTTACTTTTATGTCCTTATAATAAATATTCAACTATTACTCTTTTTTTGAAGAAACAACGTTTAATGTCATTATTTTTATCACCACATTTAATGTTGTATTCTCAATAAAAGAATTCAATTTTTAGGCTTTACTAGTTTAACATATTTTGTGTATAAAAGACAATTGTACCAACAATCAATGAAGTTAAGAGTTTTAATGTGATAAGTAAGGAGTAATTAATGTATTCATTAATTCTATATCAAGGGGTATATGTGAAAAATTTGTGTTAAAAATTAACTTAAACTGATTTTTTTAAAATATGTGCCAAAAAAAAATTAGCCCATAATTATGAGACGGAGGGAGTATTATTTTAAAAGATGTAGTAGTGTAATTTATATAGGAAATATTTGTATTCGTATTTCACATAAATAGTAGTAGTATAATTAATTTGTGATAATATTTAATTTTTGTTGTGTAATAAATTCCCTTTATATATATTTATCAATAAGTCTAAGCCAACCGTTTTCCTCCGACCGGGTTAGTGATCGGTCGGAATTTTTATTTTTTTAAAATTTTTATTTTTGCTTTTGACTACTAAATAATTAATGTGATTTATTGAAACTGAAATTTTTATAAAATGCAGTGATTTAAGTGTCATTTGGATACATATAAAAAACAGAATTGTACAGTCTGTGCAATTTTATTTTTTACATGTATTCAAATGATACATAAATCACTGTATTTTTTAAAAATTTCAGTTTCAATAAATCACATTAATTATTTAGTAGTCAAAAATAAAAAAAATATTAAAAATAAATAAAAATTTTGACCGGTCACTAATCCGGTCGGTAAACAACGGTCGGCGTAGAAGAACTCTATAATTATATATTGGCATAAGGTAAATATAAGGAGAGATAAAATTTGAACAGTAAAAAAATGGGTAACTCTGGAGTGCCATTTTATGGTCAAAAAGTTGTCCATTTGTGGTCAGTGACATTTAGGTCCTGTCCCACATTAGTGGCACAACTATTGATGTGTGTGATAGTGAAAGGGTTATTTAAGACCATTGGATGGATCTTTGTCTTAAGATTTGAACTACTTTTTAGGTTTATGTTTGAAATGTCTAGATTACTGTGAATGTTCAATATCTCTGGGCTTCCTTACAACCCGTGCCTGAAACAGGCAGTGTGTTGCTGAGGTATTCATGTAGTTTCATTATTTTTCTTGGGTAATGTTAGAGTAATGAGTGCTTTTGGGGCGACAGGCCTCTGGCTATCGGGTTGGCGACTGGTCAAATTTTTTTTTTTTTTTTTTTATAACTCTCATATAATTTATAAGATTTATACAGCTCTGTTTTTTATATGTATCCAAATGACATCTAAATCACTTAATTCTGTAAAAATTTCAGTTCTAATAAATCTTATAAATTATTTGGGAGTTAAAAAAAATAAAAAAAAAATTGGCGGTCGCCAACCCGGTAGCTAGAAATCGGTCCCCTAGCATTTCTATAGAGTAATTGTTTGTGTATTGGGGGAGGACGGATACATATTGTATCAGTTATTAGTACAGTACAGATTTAGAACCATTAGATTTTTTAAAATAGATTTAATGGTCACAATTAAATCCTCATTGTCTCAACCTTTTCTCACTCTAGTCCCTACTATTTTAAACTCTCACTGTCCCGCGTTTCTTTAATCATTTACCAATTATTTTACCATAGTATACTTACATTAGCGTGTTGTAAACTGAAAAGGTTTGACCACGAGTCTTTAATCTGTACTGTACTAATGACCGGTATAATATGTACCGATCCTCCCCCAATCTATTCTTGGGTGTTAATTCATAGCAATCAATTGCTGGTTATAATTAAAAAGGGGCATGCCGCTACAAGTTGTAGCGACTAAGACAATTAAAAAAGGTTAATATTAATATTTATATTAATTATTACTATTATTAATATTAATATTAATATTATTAATACTAATATTATAAAATATTAATATTAGCCGCTACAACATGTATCGGTCTGCCCCTTTTTAATTGTCTTAGCCATTACAAGTTGTAGTGGCATGATCCTTTTTGATGGTTGCTAGAATAGTAACCCACCAACCTGTTGTTATGGATTATCACCCTTCCTTGTTAATGTCAAATATGTAACATTAAATAACTCAAAAGAGTTTCCAATTTTACAAATATGTATTCAATCAATGTAAATGGAATTAAGTACATTATTTGAGTCAAAAAATTTGAGATTGTTAACATTATCCTTTCTTTCTTACTATTATAGGAGTAATAGATAATGTTAGAGTTCTCAAATTTTTGTCTCGGATGTGTCTAAAATTACATGACATTAAATTAAACAAATACGTATTTTATGATGTAGTTAATAATAAAAAATGTACCCAACCAATGTAATAATATTGCATTATTTGAGATAAAAAGATTGAAATTCGTAACATTACCCGTAGTTAACAGAGTAATTTTAGTTTTTACGTATATCGGGAAATCGAGAAGTCTATTTCGTGTAGGACTGAGACTTGTAAATATAGAATAAAAACTTGTGGAGATAATTACCCCAATTTAGTATAATCACTTCAAATATTATTGTTTCAGAAAACTTCAAAAGATTTTGCTTAGAGCGAAAAACCATTTCCATTTATTGTGTTTTCCAATTATGAAAAATGTAGGTTTAATGGTACAAGAAAAAATAATTTATTGTTTAATGTACCAAAAAGACCCCTAAAAAACACCATGAAGTAAAGTCAATTGTAGGGAGTTGATATTTTCTGTGCGAAAAATACCCAATCCAACGTAAATGATGCAATATAAAGTTAGTACATCGTGTATTAAACATTGCACTTTTGCGTTGAATTGAATCGAAGAATTATTTCGTCGGAAATGATATATCCTTTGATTTTTTTGTGTCAACTTTTCAGCCGACTAGATATAATGAAAAAATGTCTTTAAAATTAAAAATTGGATGGAGCATGTCATTGTGTCTATTCGGCTAAAAATTCATAAAAATTTGATGGATATCGCAGGACTTGTTATTGATATTGCACAATAGTTACAACCCATTTGGGATTATTAGTGCTCAAACCATAGTGATACTAGTTTGAGTTTGATTTTGGCATGTCACAAATCCTACAAGAAGAAATTGATTAGGGATATAGTTAAAATACATTGGGATTTAGATCCTCTTTACCCTATGTTTGGCAATTCAATATCAAATTTTGGAATTTAAATTGGAAGCATGTTGCAATTCTGTTTATATCGCAAGACGTGAAATTGAGTACGCAAACATTGCGTTAGAGTACTAAATTTCAAATGTATTAGTTTCTCGTATATAAGGAAGATTTAATTTCTATAATGTGGAGTCTAATATATGAATAAAACGTGCTTGTTCAGCCTTGATGATTTGCAATGCCATGTAATAGGAGCAGAAAATATATTACCCACATCATCTTTGTAGGAAAACTTCATAGCATTACTAATTTATTTTGGTTACTTCTTATTTTGCTATGGCTCTCTGATTGTCACTAGTGCGACTCCAACGACACCAAAAACTAACACACCAACAACCACCACGACGACGCCAATGGGAGGCTCTCCGTACGTGACCACACCAAACAACGGTGGTGTCTTAGGTGGCGTTGGTACGGGGCTAGGCCCCTCAGGCGTTGGCATCAACAACGACGACAGTCACGGCGGGCTTAAGCTTCAACAGTCTACTGGCATGTTTTCTTTGGTAGTAGTCCACATTGTGTTTTTAGGGCTCATGTTTTTGTGGGGTTAAGAGAGGCAAAATGGCCAAGGGGAGTAATGTTGGTGGGGTTTGGTGGGGTGGCCATAAATTTATTGTGGGTTTTGAATGTGCAAAAGTGGGTGTATGCATGTGATTCTAGGTACTAGTAAGCTTGTGACTTGTGAGGAATATATATATATAAAGACAACCTTGCTGTGTTCTTTGTTTTTTTCTTACCATCCCACTTGGAAAAGGAGATGAGCTTTAGATTCCTTTTGGCTTGGTCTTATGTTTGTTTGTGAATCTCTCTCTCTCTCAACTCTCTATAGCATGAATGTAATTTATTACTCCATTCATTTTACATAAATAATCCCATCTTCAAAATTTAAAGATTTTTTTTTTTCATTTCTCAACTTTTTTATATTGTTTGTACATGACTTTTTGTGTATAATTTGTTTACAAAAAATTACTCTTCTTTTTTCCTACATTTTTTATTTGTCACATGGCTAGTATAATTAGAAGCAAAAAAGCAAATAAATTTACTTTGATTATCCAACCTAAAAAATTCAGAGAAAAATTCACTTGGCTACTTGTCAATCTTTAACTAGGCTTTAACCTAATTCACATAAACAAAAAAAAAAAAAAAAAAAAAAAAAAAATTAAAGTGAAGAAAAGATAATAAAATAAGTAACATTATTTTTATTCATAGTGAACCAATGTAATTATACTAATGACTCTTTGTATTTTCTAAACTTAGTAGCCCCATTTAAGTATACTTTTGATTGTAAACTAGTCTTTGTACATATTTTATATTTGATTTATATTCTTTTGTGGACAAAAAAATGTGTACGCGAAACTATACTTTTGAGAACGGATGGAGTATTTGTCTTCTCGTCATTATTCCTTAATTTATATTTTTTTTATTTAGTTGGTGTTTTATTAATTTGCAAACTTTTTAACCAATTTATAACTATATATAACAAGGAGATCTTATCCAAATTAAACGAGCCATTTTGGTTAGTTAACGAGTTGTATTATTATTTCAAAATTTTTTTATTTTTTGATCTATGATGCAATAAAAAATATAAATCTTAAAATAAATGATTTGAATTTTAGGATTATGCAAATTGACTTAAAAATATTATAAATCTTAAAATAAATGAGTTTAAAGAAGCTACTAATTCCCTCAATTCTCCATGAAACCAAAACCAGGATATGAAAAGGTAAATTTAAAGATTCAACATACTTCAAAACTCGGTTCATGCTATCCATATCCTTTTCTCATGGAGCCATGGAGGTTAAAAGCCACGTCTAAAACAGATGAAAATTTTCCCAATTAGTACAACCGTTTTCGACAATTGTCTGAACCACAATGGCACGGCAGCTCAACTATTTTGCCACTGGAGTCGACGACACTATCAAGGGCATAGGCATAATCATACGCAAGTTCCTGAAAATAACATGAAAAGGTTACTTGTTAGTGAAAACCAAAGCATGGGCCACGGGGACGCGAGTGTAAGCCTTATGAAAAGGCTGACCCGGGTTCGTGGAGATTAGTCTGACTGCGGTTAGGAAACTCCCGGTTATCAAAAAAAACAAAAAACCAAAGCTATAACAAGAGAAGTTGAAGCAATTTGAACTAATCACAAAATTAGACAAGTACATGCTCTATGGCTGGTTGGAACAACATAGACAAAGATTGATGATACATTCGACTAATTTTAGCATAATTCACTAATACAAGTCACAAACGAAAGTTATTGCGTTGTATATTCAACTCTTTTATGTGTTATTAGTTAAGCAACAGGCTTGGTAGTTGATTTTTAGAAAGTTTTCAAACAATTTTAATATGATATGATACTCCCTTGGTCTCAATTTAGTTGTCCTTTTTCTTTTGGGTGCACTTTACATGAATTTTACAACAAAAATTCATTTCTAAAATTTTATTTTTGCAAGTTATTTTGATAAGTTGTTAATATACTTGAATACAGATACATATATGATGCCATAACCTTTATAACAAAACATAATTCTTTGAGTTAAACTACGTAACCAGAAAGCATTAGATATCACTAATATATTTGACAGAGATGGCAAATATTAAGACAGAAGGATGTAATCTGGCATGAAAGGATTACTAAATGTTACGAAATACGCCAGAATATCATGTACACAACTACAAAATCAACAGTTCTATACATGTTAAAAAAGAAAGAAAAATATTACCTGCCAAGGAGATATGCCTTCTGCAGCAAATAAAACCACTCGAGCAAGTCTCATGTCGTGGTGCGTACTTAAAACACACTGAACAAAGAGGTTGGGTTCACAGCTGTGATTGATAAATCGAGCAACATTGCCAATGGAGCCTGCATCTATACAAAACTCGGGGGTGCCTTCTTCTAATGTCTTGTCATCAGCTTTCTCTAAACGATTACCCAAGGATGCTGACACATCTCCCAGTCTCCTCTAAAAGAAATAGAAACACTTTTACAAGAATGCGATATTTTTAATCCTATTATTGAATGGTCATGTTCAAAATCCTCGCTTCATGCAAAAAAAATAAAAGGGCAAACCATATTTAACTTGCATACAAAACTACTATGATGCAAAACTACTAAGATACTTCCAATCTCCAATAGATGGACCAAAAATTTGAGCAGACCATATTTAACATACAGTCTTCCTAACCTATAGTGGTGTTCTTACGTGGTTCTATGGGCCTTCACAACACATGGAATTGTTAATTCCTTCAGATAACAATTTCCTGTCGAGTAAACCTAGTCCAAGGTGCATCTTTTTGGAGTTCACAAGAATTTTAAGCTGAAATATGCAATCAAATATCCGACTCACAGAGGTGTCCTAAGAAGCATAAAAGGGAAATATTATGGTTAATGTATTTAAGACCACACTAAGCAAGTTCAAGTGACCAAGTGGAAAAGTGATTGTGAGGGACAGAGAAATAGAGTAGCTATGTGTGATGTGAAGATAAAATTTGAACTTCTTTAGTAAGTACCTCCCTTCCGTCGATCCCCATCATTGTCTGCCAACCATCAATTTCAAATATATAATCGTTTACAGAGACACTATCCAAGTCATCTGTTCTCCTAAGCACTCCAGTGTATTCACACACAGGGGCACCTGAAGGTATAAAGTCTAAAGTCCGAGTGGCCCACCCTTTATTAGGTGTACGAAAAATCTGTTCAAAGAACATTTAAAAATATCAAATATGCACAATACAGCACTCATTACGCATTGTTAGATCTTATGGATTCATACCTCAAGTTGGTACTTTATTCCTTTTTGCGATATACGGTTGATGCACTCAGGTCCACATCCACATTTGGGTCCACATTCGAACACAACGTCCTTCGCTTCTATTAGTCTGAAATAAAGTAAAAAGAAGGTTGATTCTTAAGAGAAGACCGAAATTTGATGCCGGCCAAACAAGGAAAACAAGTACTCCCTCCATCAAACAGATGTCATATCACCAATTTTGACGTCCCAAAATGGTTGATACTTTATAATTTCAATATACTTGTAATTTGAATGGATTAAATTACCCTTCAATGAAACTCAATGTCTCTCATCTCAAACTAGTTGGGGTAGGTGGAAAATAAATCTATGTAAGCGTAGAAGAACAAAGACAAATATAAAAAGAGTAAATAGATAAAAGAATAAAATAGAAAAAAATGCAAATAAATAAAATAAAAAACACGCCATGTGTAGAGAAATTCATACATCCATACATACATAAACGCATACATATAAGTCTAAATGAAAGAAAATGAGGGAAATGTGAGAAACAAAAAGATGGAATACCCTACTTGATCTCGAATATGCAGATTTCCAGTCCTCCATTCACTCATATAAAAGACATGTCCTTAATCAAGAAGTCCCTCCTCTTATATCTACCTCCTAATACAAGACTTCTTGTCTCACCAAAGCATCTATAGACCGAAGTTGGATATGACCAAAGCATCTCACTTGATGTTCCTTCATCTTCTCCTCAACCGGTGTTACATCAACCATCTTGCAAAGATCCTATTCAATCTTATATGGCCACACATCCATGTCAACATTTATTTCAACAACTTTCATCTTATTATGCACTTGTTTCTTCTTGGTGACACGATATTCAACTCATACCATTGGTAGCTTCTCCCGCGCCCTATAGAATTTTTCCTTTAATTTTGCTGGGATTTTATGATCACAAACACCCTTGATGCACTGCCACTTCATCCATCCTGCTCTAATCACGTGGCGTACATTGTCATCAACATTTTCCTTTTTTGGTGCAATATATATTTAAAGACATCCTTGCTGGGGACTTGATTACCCTTTTATAAATAAAAGAAAAAAGTTTGTGGAGCCATCATTTGATTTTATTTGTAAACATCAATGGAGGGTATTTATAGCATAAGGTGGTTCAATTTTCACTTCTTAAAATTCTGGAACTATGACATCCATTTACATACCAAGTTCCAATATAAGAGTCCAACTTTCCTTCCTTGGGATGTCCCAAAATGAGACTCCATTACGATCGTCGATCGATATGCCAAATCTTAATAGTTGAATTAAAATTTGACCTTTCGCTAATGAGTATATATAGAAGTCAAACTTTCACTTAAATATAATTGATTTTCAAAAGTGAATTCTCATGTTGCGATTGAGAAAGTATGTAATAGAGCAAAAGCACAACGAAAAGCTATGAGCCTATGATTCGTAACCAAGGCTAAAAGCACAACGAATAAGGGACCCAAGTGGCACAAATTCACCTTACATTTATCTGAATTTGCAAATTTGTTGTACCCAATGCCATATTGTTAATGAAAGATTTTTATCTAGGGGTAAAAGCACCAAGAATTAGGAACCCAAAAGGCACAACATGAAATTAACATAAGCTTGAGTCAACCCAACTCAACAAAACCATTACCTAGCTACTTATAGTTTGCAAAATAAATCTCATTTTGCAACATTAAATAATAAGCTAGCCTATATTACTAAGATGATGATTTAATTCAAGTCTCACCTGCCCCCATCTCGCCTTACATATGGAAAGTCTAGACCGTTAAGTCTAGCACACGCACAAGTTTTTGGATTCGTACAATTCCCTTTACATTTGCATCCACTAGCATTTGAAGGGAGTTTCACATTTTCTCCAACTAGAATAGACTTGGAGTATGTAAACCCTGCAATAAAATTCGGTGAAGCGGCATATCTTAATTAAATTACTTGGGCAGTCAGATAGCACAACCCATTACTAATAAAGTAGTATACACAACAATAGGGAATGTCAGTAACTATAACATTGGAAAAGGACAAATATGAGTATTTGCTATTGGCTATTGAGTTATTCTATTATACAAGGAAAAAAATGTCAAACAATCACTATTCATATCTATACCCTATTATTCTAGCTTCCAAGTTTTGCGGTGTCATTCCCGCCAATGATTCGGATTCATACATCACTAATTAATCCGAATGCGATGTTAATGCAAAAACACAAATTTGAATATAGAAAAGGAAGTGTAGGAGAGCGATGTTCAAAGAATGATATATATATATATATGTGTGTGTGTGTGTGTGTGTGTGTGCGCGCGCGTCATAAAACTGGTTCAAAAAATTGCATATATCTATGATGATTAGTTCCGTAACTTAATTATACCACCCAAACTCTTCACCTCTAAACTGTAGACAAACCGAAAGAGAATAAAACTTTTTTGTCGGGGGTGCTAACTGATGTATAACATAAAATATAACATGATCTTATCAAAAGGTTTCGGTATTTGATATATAGAATGAACTATTGCACTCTAGTCTTCTTCGTCTATAGACTCGAGCATATTTTTTAAAATATAAAATGTTGTTATGGTCCTTGTAAACTATATTTATCGAGTTATTCTATTTATTACCGTCTAAAAAAGTCTGTATGCAGCCTGTGCATAAAGCAAAAGGGAAAACTAAAATTGCAAGATAATTTCGTACAAGTTGTTCTAGAAAAACAAATGAAAGAAAGGTAGACTTACCTGTGGGTAGAGGTGTATCATCAATTAAATTGATAACACGAATAGGTATCTTCTCTTGACCTCCACAAATATCATCGTGGACAAGCCTTCGACAATTGAGCAATTCAGTAAGTTCATTTTATCAAATTGAATGAGAAAGAATTGCACAGCTACTTCTAATATCATACCCGGGTATCCTGGGAGGAATATTTGATGCACTTCCATTGATAAATTGAACCTGAAGTACACCGAATGGGAATGACAAAAGTATGATGTAAATAACAATATTGCAAACCCCATTGATAGAACTAGCTATATATGCAGGTTGACTTCTGAACTCTGAAGTTCATATCGGTCATACTCTTCTCTAGAAGAAAAAAAATAGATACTTGTTCTGGGATGCATTTTTCTAGCAACTTGCGGCACCTGATGTGAAATATTTATTTGTAAATTTTCTGATATCTCCGAAACCCGATTGATCCATCAACCGGTGTTGCTAAAAGGGGTGGACTAGGTGCAGAACAAATGTGCAGCTATGCTAAAACAACAGTTGCAACAGTTGAGAATTTGATAACAACATAAAGGATTCGACTCATCAGTTCGCAGACTTTTTGTAAGCTTTGGGCTTGGGATTGGAAATTTTCAGATTTTAGAACTTGGTTTCTAAAGGTATGCTAGTAATGCAGATTAGATGCATCATCTTTTAAGAATGAGAAAACTTAAGATAAAATCACAAACAAAAATGAGCCGATAACCTTATTAGTGGTTAACTAGGGCTGTCCTTTAATCCGCCTTAATCGATACTTGTAAACAATAAAACCAGAAACGCCTGTACAAGACCAACATTCAACAACCTGAAAAATCATATGCATAATCAAATACAAAAGAAATCAGACCACTTGAAAAGTATTTACATAAGTCCACGAATTGCTTGAAAAATCCAATTTTCTCACCAAGTGCAACTCTTTTAATCGAAAGATAATTTAATTGATCAAATAAAAGTTTACATGATGTGTACAAGGAGTCACCCAACTACCATAAATGAAAAACTAAACACTTAAAGAAGTTGAAGGATAATAGCCTTCCAGTTTTACTGAAGATAAAATTAAAAAATAAAAACAAAAACAGTACCACCTTTGGATGCTTTCATAGTAGCTGTCAGGCCAAGCTTGGCCCTGACTTCAGCAACACAGGGATAAGAAGAGAGAATTGGGAGGAAAGAGAGAAAAACAGATAGAGAGAGTTCAGTTTGGGGAGATAGAAAGAGGGAGGGAGGTTTGAGAGCAAAAACTACTCATTTTTATATAGTTCATTAAACATAAAGCTATTACATCTATTTATAGAAAAAAGTTACTTGTACAAAAGTAAAGCTAATCCTACACCATATTCTTATCCTTCACCAATTTCTAACTTCCTTCAAAATTCACATGGAATGAGCTTACTTCTATCTCCTACCTACCAATTCTACCCTTCTCTGACAAAAGCCCACAAAGAAGCTAGCAACACTACTCAGTCTATCAAAAATTGGAATGAGAGAGAGTCATCCTATAAACTCCAAAATGATAACGACATACCAATCAAAGTATATAGGAATGTGAATGGATAAGGGTTGAGTTTCATGGAAATGGAAAGTATGTTTCTGAATGAGTGTTTTTGGCAGCAAAAAAAAAGGATTTTGGTGTAGAATTTGATTCCCTTGCTATCAGGATATAACCTTTAGAGTATCCAGAAGTATTTAACATTAATACTTTTAAAATAATAAAGTTGAAGTGTGTGAGAGTCTCAGATATGTAATTCAAAAGTATATGTGGAGTATTGGTGTTTGACACATATCCAACAGGGATACGCTGACATCCAAGACGTGTATGTGCTTCATAGATTCCCGAATAAACTTATAATTACAACGATATAATTAAAATTCGTTAAATCTAATACGTAATTATGAATATGAAAATTGTTTAACTCTCTTGACAATTGACATCCCCAACATCACACACCCCACACGAAACAAAAGAATTTCGATGATGGTGAAGAATTATAACGCTACATAAAAATCAAAGGTATATAAGAAAAAAGAAAAACATTAATACATTTCTAACAAGTAACAACGAGGCTTGGATGTTACATCAATGGGGCCACTAAGTAGTTTGTGCATTAACCAACTGCTAATGATGATTCACACATTAGAAGTTCTAGTTTACAGTCACGTTAATTCTTTAAATAAAACCTTTCTCACATTTAGAAATCGAGGAAATCTTCATAAATTTTTGCTTGGTAACATATTAAGTGCTAAAATAGGAAACGTTAATCAAGCGGTCATTTCAACAGCATTTCCTAGGAGAGTTACCTTGTACAATCCATCATATGTGTAAACTTTCACAGAGCTACGATTAACTTTATGACCCCGAACAACTCTAACAGGTATTGATTGCTCAAAATTGTTCTGCACGTAGATAAAAGAATAGAATTATTAGAAAAAGAAATAGTCTACTTCATTCCAAAACAAATAGTACAATTTAGAGGACAAAGTTACACACCAAACAAATGTTGAATGACTCACTCTCTTGACAAAATATGTCGAATGTATAATTTCTTGCAAATATCGGAAGTTTCAAAATTTACAGGTTCACAATTTTCTCACAAATGTAAAAAGTTTCAAATTTCAGAAGTCCACAATTTTCTTGAAATGTAGAAGGTTTAAAAATTCGTAAATCCATAATTTTGGTGCCTGACAACAAACTTTTTAGAACTTTAACATTGAACGCATTCACAAACTCATATTTGCTATAAGCATGCTCTTTTTTAGTAAACATATCCAAACCAGTAAAAAATTTCAAAAGAACATCTGCAAACTACTTTGACTCCATGTAGTAGAATCTCAAATCATTTTAGAGAATTTCTAGATTTCAAGAAAATGACTAGCAGACAAGGGCAAAAGATCCAGGATCTCAATATAAGCGAGACAAAATATTTAAAAAAATGCGAAATAAATAATTTAAGAAAATAAAATATATATGTTTTATTATTATACATTAAATATATAAAAAAATCCAAAATTGCCAAAGTGTATTTAAGGAAATTAAAATTTTAACTTAAGATAAGTTCATTTACCAATTGTCTTTAAATTTCAACTTAAGATAATTCCTATATTTCCTTTTAAAGTTAATTCGAAAAATCTAAAAATTCAAAATTAAGGTGAATTCATTTAATTCTTGAATATAAAAGAAATTGTACCATATAATACTTTTAAGATAGTTTACAATATTTACTATTTTTTCTGACAAAAATTAAATATATATATATCAATTTTGAATATGAAAATGTTGCAAATCGATTTCAAAAAGTAAAAAATGAGATATTTTTGGAATAGAGGATGTAATTGTAAAGAAATATAGAAGATCTTATACACTATATTTAAAGAAGTGTAAAGTATTTGTATATAGTGTTATAAATAATTTTAAAGTATACTAGAAAGTTCTCTATGATATATGATGAGTTCACCCAACTTTTCTGGACCAATACAAGAGACTTTTGGAAGCCCATGCCAAGTAGTCTTATAGTGAGATGATCCTAGACTTTTAATTTTGGTAGATTATTATTAGGAAATTGTTTACTTCTTTGCTAAGTTTAATTTGTCTCCAAGATTAAGGGTATGTAATTTTCTTATATAAACTCATGTAACCCATTATTCACACATTGAGATTGCTCATTTGAATATTATAATTTTAAAGCTATTGTATTATTATCTTTCTTATTTCTTCTCCTATAAGTCCCCACCTTTAAATCCCCATATCAGTCTGCATCAAAGCCTGGTAACTACCCACATCTAACCCAATCCCAATTCCCATCAAAGCTTTCTTCCTTTGCACCAACCATCCATAAAGTCTTACTAATAATCTACTATAATTAAAATTCCAGATTCGTCCCATTATTTGACTATTTAGTGATTGCATAGATACACAAAAAAAACACTTATTGCATGTGCTTCTAAAGCAACTTGTATTGGTCCAACCAAGTAAAGAGGACTTTTCAAACATCACCCTAAAAAAAGACCAAGGTAATTCAAATTAAAATGATAAAAACATATAATATAAATGGATATTATAGCCTGAAATATAATTGGTTGGTTGAAGCTCAAATATGAAAGAAAGGGTCAAAAAATATGTTGCCGACATAAGATTATTTTTTCTCCAAATAATCACCTACGCAATTGCCTAGATCCACCTCCGCTAGCACGGCCGAGGAACCAAATGAACAAGGATGACATAAATTTTCATTTTTTTATATGAAACTAAAAATTGTAGTTTTGATATAGAATGGTGTTTTAGCTACTTATATTTCATTTAGCATCAGTTTACAAAGATAATGATGTACTACTCCTGCCGTACTAGAAAACCATTACCATTCCAAAAAAAAAAAATTAAAAAATTAAAAAAAAGTGGAATTGCCAATTTTCAAAGTTAACTTTCTAAGTTTTAATGACATAGTGGTCTGTCATTCTGATTATCATATGCAACAATATTTGATAATCACACGGTTTTATTTCAACTTTTTGTCATGGACAGATTTGAAAAATCATAATTCTTTTTTAGAACAGGGGTGTAGATTTCTTAATTATAATTGCTTGAGAATGTTTTTTAGTTTCTCTGAAGTTGCAAGGTTCCAACACATGATAGAACGAAAATAGAGAGAAGGACATGAACCAAAGTTGGGATCCTCTTATTACAATATCATCCAAGTCTGAAGTTTTAAAATCTTGATTACGACTAAATTATACAGCATCACCAAGTAAAACTCAGTGAGCATTTTCTAAATTAATTGGATCAGCTTCATCAATTTTGTTGTGCCATTCTGCTAGTTTTAAGGATATATTGATATGTTAACCACAATATATCATGTCTTCTATGATCTTCATCCAAGTTGACTTTGATTTTCTTCTTCCCCTAACATTAAAGCCAAATATTAATCAGATTTACTTTGCGCTGGCACATTTTTGGGTCTTAAGTAGTAAATGCCCAAACCATCTATGATTCTCAAAATTTATTTCAAACTAATTCTACCATATCTATGAATGCCTTAATTTCTATTTGTCCTTCCTTTCATCATGCATCCACAGTCTACCTTAACATTCGATTTTAAACCATACTTTATGAAAAGTTGATTCATGGCTGCCTTAAAAGTCATCCTAAAAAAATTTCCTTGTCAACCTCACAGACGTATGTCAATCATTTATTACATCCGAAGTACTTCTCTAGTTGATATTACTGCTTTAATCTTATGATCAAAATCGTCTCCAATATCTTCCAATCCATTGATAATGAAATCCTTTTGAGGTATCTATGACCTTTGAGACTCATTACATTTCCACTTACATTACTAGTACTGCCAAAGTAACATTAACTCCAGACACCATTTACGCAAAAGAAAGTCCATGTAAAGTAATAAGCAAAGAAATAAGAAAAAGTTTCATATAACTCACTTTAAGTGCTAAATTACCACGAGACATTTCTTGATCCTTGACTTGATGTTTTTTACCAAGTAAGTCATTTCCACCTTGACCAGTGTAAATGATATCTTCCGAGTTATCCTGATCATCTTCATATAGACCAGACAACACAATTGCTACAGCTAAAGGAAACCTGTGGCCTTTGTACTCCTGCAATATTCAGAATGTGAATAATCAAAGACAGAAGAAAGATAATACTGCAGATACCTTTTCACAAAATTCCTTTAGAAAGGAAAAGAATAAACAGATAGAAATCAATTATATTTGTTTGAGAAAAGTTGACATCATTTACTTTAAACCAACAAGCAAACAAACACCACAATAACTGGTAGAAGGTTTACTCTTAACAGCAACTATGGTTTACAAAGGTGTAACTGAAAAATATATAAAATTACTGTGACTCAAACATTTCAGATTAATCACAGCTTAACCTTGAATGGATCATACAGTAAACTCATTATGCTAAAGTAAATTAAACAGCGAAACTGACATTGTAGGAACCATGGGTTGAATCTTGTATTCTTTAATATCAACAGCTGTTGAAATTCCACTAGGAAACCCAGCTTTGGATATAATTCAACCAGCAGATAGATAGGAGTCCCAATTGTTTGATTGTATAGATGTATAGATATTAATAAGTTAATGAGACTTTTTGAAAGCTCAAATACAGATCGTGAGTGCAACAAATGGATCAAAGAGAAGCTACTTCTTAGCCACCTCATGGATACCTGTCTTAGCCAAGGAAATGGTTAAAGTAAAACGTCTAAAATTCAGCTCTACCAATCTAACCTGATGCACGTGGCTTGCAGGTTGCCACATGCAACTGTAGGGATTAGTGTTATTGACAAACCGTCAAACCGAAAGGGTGATATGTCCAGCGCAGCTAATTTCTCGGGTTGAAATATGTAAATGGTTGATTGGAAAGTAAGGATTGTATGAGACCGAGATTGCAGGAAGGCATGTATCCTTCGATTTTTTTGGGAGGCTAGATGTCCTCCGTTGTTAAGGAAGGCAAGAAGTCCTTCATAGTTGTTTTTGAATGAGAGAGGGGTCAAGTGTTCTCCATTATTACTGGCACATGATATGCTCGAAAAGTGGATGTGTAAAGTTATGTATTGAGGGTGAGAAATCTGACTTTGGACATAAAAAAAATCCGTGCAAATCGAAAAGGATCTCAATTTGAGGGGGAGTGTTGGAGAGAACATAATTTCATTTTAAGTTTGGTTTGAATCTTTTTATTTTTGGGATATGTTTTGTAACAAGCTGTAAGTCATAATATAAAAATTTCACCTTGAAGGGGAGTGCTAAGAGGATTGTAGGATTGTATGTTTTGTGCCCACACATACTTGGCCACTACTCAAGTACTCAACTATTAACTTATATATAAGGCTTCAGTACTCTTTGTAATAACATAACAACAATATTCAATACATCTATTTTATCGCTAACACCCATGTCAGTCCCTTGGCACTCAAGAATGTTAAGAGTTTGACATAAGATCCCCTATGCTTATTACGAACATTAAAACCAACAACAACAGTTCCAAATTAGAATGGACTTTTTTTTATGAACATTCAAGATAATAATTGACACAATGTCCCAAATTAAAATAAGTTTTTTCAATCTATCCCCGTGAAAGTAATCCTAAATATATTACCTGTGCACCTGAAGATTTTCCAATATAGTCTATTCCACTAAGCCAGTGGCTATGGAAACCTAGAGCTACCATTTCAGCTCGTGAATAAAACTGATATCCAACATCAATACCTGCATCATAAGAGCAAAGTCAGATCTGCAGTAACAATAAAGTAATGGCAGTATCCACCATTAAATGGTGATAAGTTATTTTTCCTTTTTTTAATTTACAGAACTTATCAAACCCTGTACCCGCTCCTCCTTATAGATTTCAAACCTATTCTGCACCACTGTCGCAGCCATAAACACAGAAAAAGAAGAAGCTACGTAACACGTGGAAGGTCAGGAAGCAACTTAACTTCAAGATAGGTTCAACTAAACATTTTAACAGTGTGAATTAGATATAAACTAAAAATAAGACAACAAGAATTCACAAACCTGGTAGGTGACCAAATCTTTTTCTGGGGTACAAAACAACTGCTTTGTCTTTCATCTGCCATGTGTTCAAAAGCAAAAAAGGAAACACAATATTAGTATATTGTGAGGGAGATAGAAGAAATCATCAGACATTATATATATCATACTCTACAAGATTAGCAGGGCTGAGAATAAGAAGTGTTTCTAAGATGAACCGGGATGGTAAAGAATGTATTCCTTCAGTATATGATTCAACTACCTCTTTGCTGTTTCAAAGGGCTGTCAGCTCTATCAAAAGCAGATGCTGAAGAAGGGGGGAGGGGGTGGCAGGGGCCTTGTCTAAAAATTTGGAAAAATCTTTGCCATTTTATTAGACTCCCAGTTGATGATGTAATACACCATTTCTCCCTTAGATTTGGAGACTGTTTGATTAGCCTAGGAGAATCAAAATTAATATGTATATGACACTCCTGGTTGGTATGCAAATGTGACTACCAAATCAAAATTTAAAAACATTTTGTTAAACATCTTCCATCATTCCAAATATATATCGAGTCCCATTGAAGGTTCTAACCAGCTATAGATTAGCTATCTTTTGTCTATCTTTATGTACAACAAATAATCGTTTTATCCTATTATCATAGAATATTAATAATTTTAACATATTAGTATCATAAAAGTAACACAAGAACAACAATAACAATAACTAAAGTAAAACTAAATACTCCTATACATTTAGGCTCTAAATATTTTTTTTACAGATAAAGAAGATTTTACTAGATACACCAGGACATAAAGTCTCTTTGACCAAAAGTGGAATGAAAATACAATATTCCCAACGGAAGCTCCCCTCTCCGCCCACCCACCCCCACCCCACCCCACCCCACCCCCAGCCCCCAACAATCCCAATATAGATCCAACATAGAAAGAAACTACGCTAAAAGTTCTCATCCTGAGGCCGAAAGAGATGGTTAGAAAGAAACCATATCTCGTAGCAGGTGAGAAGTCTGAAACTTAGCCTAATACCATATTGTCATAGGACCTTCAGGGAACTTGCTATCTAGATCTCAAGATTATTAGTTCAGAAACATTAATTTACTACCATAATTATCTTCCTACAAATCTTTTTCTTCGAATTTATGTTAGATTAATAAATTTTTAAGAGATTTGTTTTTACTTAGCTTAATGTTGGACATTTATCTCACAAAAGAATGTTGGTAATTTCCACAGATAAAGCTTACAACGTTTCTTCCACATATTTAACCCTTTTTCTACAAGTTAAACCTTAGACTAATAAAATGTTACCAATATTTATTAGTTTCATAAGCCTATGATACATTGGTGTGGTATCAGAACGAATGTATCGCATTCCCTTCCCTTCAATTATAAGACATAGATAACCAATGTATCTTCATAATATCAATAAAGGCCTAAACCAATTTCCAGATTCATATTTATCTAAAAGAAGAGATCATCAATACTATTGAAGTTTATACAGCCTCATTACCAGCCAGCAGAAAGTCTCTATGCTGCAATAACAAAGTCAGCAAAATAGTTTTTGTCCTATTCGGAACACCCAAAGCACTTGAAATCTATCCATAAATAAAACTAGTCAGCCTAAGGTTTTGTCATGATTCCAGTTATCATTATTTCTAGTTCCCTATCTTTCTGTTGTTATGGTTGAAAAGAAAGACCCAAAGAAACTAGAGATTTAATTACAAGTTGATGCACTATTTCTGCTTTCCTTGACGTCCTAGGATGAATATTTGATGTGAACCTCTCGTTTTCTTTCTTCATTTTGCCTCTAGTGAGAAGGAATTCAAAACCAATAACAAGATTTATCATAAGATTCAGAAGCCTAAAGTGAATATTGTGAACCCATAAGAAGCCTTCTTGGTTGACTAGAGAGTGCCTTTGTTGGAATTTTTTTATATTTCTTTCAAGTTGCATCAACACTAGCTAATTAATTAATTCTGTCAGCCATCTTTATTTGTCTTTATTTATGTTTACTTCTGAGATTCATAGACTTGATATGCCGAACTTTATTAAAGTTCCCTGCATCATAGTTCAAGTTGATGGTATTGTTAATAGCACAAACCAACTACCATACATTTCCAAACCAAAGTCCTAATTTTATCACCTTCCCACCCTTCTACCGTGACTCCCACTTTCTTACACCAAAAACCCTAAAAAGGCCTGAAAATTCCTGTTACTTCTTACTGAAAGTTCTGCAACCAAACATTTGAGGACATGGCCAGAAAACAACATTTACCTTCCAAAAAATTTATCACCTTCCCGGCACATACCAAATACCAAACTCTATATGCTTTTCCCAACCTTAACTTACCACAACTCTAACCATCGGATGGCACAAGTCCTGGACTACTGGTTCCCTAAAGCCCTATATCATAACGCAAAGGAATACTGTCGAATACATGATCAATTACCCAGTCTAAGACTTCTCATAGAAAGGTTTCATGTGGGCTGACAGATTTACCTTCGATGTTGCCTTCAAATCAGGTCGCTTGTGAGATGCCTTTACATCCTCAGTACAGGCACCTGTTTCCTGCAGATGGTTGAAGCATTTATGTGAGTCTAACAACATATTAAAGAATATATATATATATAGGGGATGCATCCATGGCAACCGGTTGCCACCACACTGTTTATAGCAACCAAGTTGTAACAGCGTGTAGCGGCTTAGTATTATTTTATATTAAAATAATCCGACCGCTACACCTAGTAGCGGCTGACATTTCAAAACTAATAATATTGACAAAACCAGCAAGTACAAGTAGTAGTCCTAAGCAAGAGCAAGTACACGTAGGTAGTAGTAATAGTAGCAAGCAAGTGGTAGAATTTCAATCTTTTACATTTCAACTTTAATAATATTATATAATATTACTTTAATAATAATAAAAATAATAAGAATAAGTTCAACTTTAACATCTTTAGAAGCCGCTACATGCAGTAGCGGCCCTTTGTTTTTTATAACTAAAATATTATGTACAGCACATGGACCTTAGTGTAGGAATTTCAATCTTTTACATTTCTTAATAAAAATGGGACAACCGTGGTAAATGGAAAGCCGCTACACAATCTAGCGGTCGTATTTTTTAATAATATACTCTTAATAATAATAATAATAATAATAATAGTAATAATAATAATAATAATAAAATTAAAGTGGGATTATTATTATTTACAATATTAATATTAATATTAATATTATAATAATAATATTATTATTAATGTGTTGTCTGATAATAATAATAATAATAAATATAATAATAATAATAATAATAAAGTTGGATTATTATTAATATTATAATTATTTAATAATAATAATAAGGATAATAATAATAAAAAAAAAATGACCGCTACTACGTGTAGCGGCATAAATAAAACAAAATCACACTTGCTGTGTACTGCCTGTACTTGCTCTTGCTTACTACTACTACCACTTGCTTGCTACTATTACTACTACCTACGCGTACTTGCTCTTCCTTAGGACTACAGACTACTACTTGTACTTGTTGGTTTTGTCAATATTATTAGTTTTGAAATGTCAGCCGCTGCTAGGTGTAGCGGTCGGATTATTTTAATATAAAATAATACTAAGCCGCTACACGTTGTTACAACTTGGTTGCTACAAACAGTGTGGTGGCAACCGGTTGCCATGGATGCATCCCCATATATATATATATATATATATATATATATATATATATAGAGAGAGAGAGAGAGAGTGAACAACAGCAGCAGAACATAGAAACTAAGAATAATCCCCAGTATACCATACTACCTCCTCCCTTTTCAGTAAATACAACAAAAAAGTACAATGTGCTGTTATGAAAAAATAAATAAATCGTATATAACTAGTGTAACACTGTAACGAGACAATACCAGAACCAATAACAACCAAATCTGTAGAAACGGATCAAAGTAAGCTCCATTGAATAATTGTAAAGTAATAAATGTGTATTTGTAATAAGAAGATGCAATGAATCAGGACAGGAACTAAACAACTGTTGGTGGCACTACTGCTAACTTCCTAAAGCTGATTTTAGTATATATGACTTGAACTAGTTCGGAGCCAATTATTATTAGGCAGTAACAGCCCGTAAGTTCAGTTGTTAAAAAGTTGACAAACAAATGTGCATCTTTAATAAGTAGAAACCATGAATGCACGAACATTTAAGGTCCATTTGGTATCTGTTTTTGCTTTCCAATTTTTGTTTCTACTTTCACTTTTTTGAAATCAAACGCAGAAAATAGTGTTTCGAACTGTTTCTGCTTTGAAAAAAGTGGAAGTAAAATCAACTTTGGCAGCAAAAAAGTAAAAACACACAAAAGTTGCTTCTTTAATTTTGGAAACACAAGGGGCCATTTCAACTCTAATGTGGTCTATACATCAAATCTTGTCAACGACAAAATTTCAAACTCTACCTCTTCATAAAATAAAATTAACACTTAAATAAAATTATCAAACAACATCTGACATTTGTTTTCACTAGCGAAAGCAAATAAAAGCAAAAACATATGACAGCAGAAATAGAAAGCAAAAACAGTTACCTAACAAACCCTTAGTTTAATCATTTTCTTAGTGAGTCTGCTCAATCTTCATCCTAGTTTTCGCTTCCCAACATAAGGAAATAACAATCTGTAGTTCATTAGGAAACCTTGACAAACTAGGTGTTACATTTGTGAAAGTAAGTCCTCAGGCACCTGCTTTTCTTAGACCCCACATAAGTTGGGCTCAATCATTCTAAAACTTATTTGCAGGCCACTTCTTTTGTTGGTTAGACTGAACTTTCCTCATCTTACTGTTGCAACTTGCAAGGTATGCTAGCGTTATAAATGAAGTATATATCACTCTATTCCTCCAACCTATATGCAAACCCATCTATTCCCTTCCAATGAGCCTCTGCGGAAGCAAATTCAAAGATTTGAGAGAATTTAATTCTGAGTTTTGAACTAAGACATTGTGCGCGCTGTTTATATCCCAATTTCATTCTTTTATGCAAGTTGTACCTTTACTTTCTCATAGATTAGTCCTCTACTTTTCAAATGTTCCACCCACAAAAATGAATTTTCCACCTACTTACATAGAGCTGACAAATTAGAGACTCGTACTTATGCTAAAATTCAAACCTGTGTTTTATTTTAACATATTCAAATTTTTTTGGTAAACCTCTAAACTAAGGTCACTTGCATGACTACTACAAATAATATCAAGATATCATAAAAATCAAAACAAAAGAAACAAGTCATTTAGAATAATTGAATTTGTAAAGTATGAGATGAGGTGAATAGAGTGTAGGTGGATGTGGAAAAAGTCGAATGATATGAGGTTAATGATGACACTGCTGAGTATAAAAAGCCAAATAAAATCATGATAGTCAAGATCAAGATTCGCACTTTATCGTTTAACTTTTCAGCACCCATCGAGCATCTGTTGTCCTCCTCCTACAAAATCATCAGTTTTCTAGTTGTAACAATCGCTGTAATTATAAATATGCCATATCATTTGAATATAAAACAAAATCATAATTGCAAAGTAGATTCTAATCCAAAAGAATTTGGTCCTATATAGGTAAAACAGAGTTGAACTATAATGGAACATAATAATAAACATAGCTCAGCAATCATAACTACCAACAATGAGTATTCAAATAATACTTTAGGACAAGCAAACCATACTTGGTCGTTATAATTCACGACCACCTTAGTAAATATTGTCTTATTTACTCTCTTTTGAATGAACTCATTCCTAGTTATCGTTTCGTGTCCTTTTCTAAGGATAAAAGAAACAGGGAACATACAAAAGAAGAGGACGAAAAATATTTTGAAACAGATAAAATAAAAAGTTACAAATCCCTTAAAGCAGGCTCACCATCCAATCCCTACGTAAATCTGAAATAGCATCTTCCCAAAAGAACCCATTGCAGAAGTCCAAAGCGAGGCAAAAATGTGAACATTTCCCAAGAATATATTCAAAGGACAGGAAGAGTTCAATAAAAATGAGCATTTTTCTCAACTTTTTATCGTGCTACATTGTGAGCATTTAGAACAATTAGAAAACAAAAACCATACAAGGAATAGGAAATCACAGATTCATGTTTTTAAAAACTCTCTCAGAGACATGTACAGAAATCATACTCTAAACCAATTTTTTTCAAGGTTGACCTTCAAGATATAACAATATGTAAATTCTTATATCTCCACATTCAATCTTTCTCCTTGATTCACTAAAGTTGGAATCCAAATAAAGGAAGCGCAGTACAACAATAAACAAACTGTAATTTGTAAATATACTAAAAACCAAAATTACACTAGAAAGTATCTCTTAAATATACACCTACATATATATTTTCTCTAAAGCAGGAGTTTAACCACTCACGAGGAAACCATATGATTAAAAAAAATTACTATCAAAATCCTAAAGCAAAAGCAGTTAAAATATTTTCAACCGTCTCTTATTTTACTCCATAACTTCTCTTCTCTCTCCACTTCGTTATCAGCCCCTAATTTCTCTCCTATCTTT
The DNA here is from genome assembly GCA_020205505.1 of Panax japonicus. Classification (NCBI taxonomy): domain Eukaryota; kingdom Viridiplantae; phylum Streptophyta; class Magnoliopsida; order Apiales; family Araliaceae; genus Panax; species Panax japonicus. The sequence goes on along the minus strand of CM035098.1, from coordinate 1,277,484 downwards.
TCTCACTTATTTATTTCCATCATACAACTCTATTTTTAAACCACAGACAGTGTGTGGGCAAGAATACTAGATTACTAGTTACCATAAAACTGCAAGTAAACACATCTAACAGAGAAGAGGGAAAAGGAAATTGGTATATCAGAATGAAGAAGCTGGCAGCAGCGAAATGACATGTATATATTTCAACCAAAAAATGTCAAAAACTGTAATCACCTGAACAGCTTGAAGATAAAACATATTATAGATTCTCAATGTCTCTTTCACCTTTGCATGGGCACTTTTACCATCAGCATTGGTTGAAGAAACCAACCATTTCATGTCATCCACTTGTGAATCAAAGAATACATTGTTCCCTCCCTCATAACTACTAGGAGAAGAGGTATCAGCATCTAAAATTGTTGAGTCACTCTTAGAAACTTCATTTCCAGCCGTTGAACATTTTTGTCTATAATCATAATATGTATGACCTTCAGATTTTACACCCACGTATGATGCACTAATTTTCTTTGAGCAATCACCATTGTCGTTTCCTTTACAGATTTTGTCAATTGGGCAATGCTGCGACTCCTTTCTAGAAGTGCCGTAATAAGGCCTTTTACTTTCTGGTATCTCTATTAGTCGTGGGCTGAATCTCCTTTTCTCAGATACCATCTTTTGAGATTGACACCCAATTCTTTTGGACACTTGAAATTCATTATTGCCATTGCTCAAAGATTTATCAGAATGCCCTGACATTCTAGAAGTGCCGTAATAAGGCCTTTTACTTTCTGGTATCTCTATTAGTCGTGGGCTGAATCTCCTTTTCTCAGATACCGTCTTTTGAGCTTGACACCCAATTCTTTTGGACACTTGAAATCCATTATTGTCATTGCTCAAAGATTTATCAGAATGCCCTGACATTCTAGAAGTGCCGTAATAAGGCCTTTTACTTTCTGGTATCTCTAATAGTCGTGGGCTGAATCTCCTTTTCTCAGATACCATCTTTTGAGCTTGACACCCAATTCCTTTGGACAGTTGAAATTCATTATTGCCATTGCTCAAAGATTTATCAGAATGCCCTGACAGTTGCACATCATGATTTTTTTGAGTTTTTAATCCTCCACCATCAACAAGAGCAGTATCTTGTGCATCCATTAGTTTATCCCAATATCAGATTCTGCAGCAATTAAAAAAATCTTAACTCATAAAAAGAATATTTATTAACTCCACTCATGGTACAATTCCTTCTTTCCTCCCATACCCACCCCACCACTTACAATGACTATGTGAAAACAAAAGCAAGAACTAATTGACCAACTAAGTTCTGGGAAAAGCGTGGTTGTGGTGACCACAACTAGTTGGCCTGCGAAATGCAAAAATTACTATTAATGAAATTAGTTTATTGACAAAATTGTCATTAATAGAATGTCCAAATTCCAAAACTATGTATATTTGGACATTGCCACAGCCAAGCAATCCCCACTTGAATAAAATATATATAGTTAAAATGGGAGAAATCCAAGAGTATCTAACTAGTATACCTATGGGATTAATACATCAATCTTTAGGGTTTTTTAGAGAAACCCAACTATACGGATATAAAATACATACAAAAATATTTGAACATATGAACTTTCATATAATTGGGCGATCTATCAATGACTTTATATTAGTGAAAGTTCAACAAATCTAACTCGTCAAAACATATAGTACTTATTTTACAAGGTTGTAATAAGGTGCTACATAACCTCAAATTAAATAAAAATTAACAATATCTTATATTTTTGTATAATCTTCTCATCCATACAGTTAAATTTTATTAAAAGATCAAGATAAAATATAACTTATAAACACACACACACACACACACACACACACACACACACATATATATATATATATATATTTTCTCTTTGCAACAGATTTTTGCCAGTTTTTTCACAATAGCCTCACATGTGAAAATCCAAAATCCAATATGACTATATTTATCATCTTTATTTTTGCCATTTTCTTCAAACTTGCCTTCTAAGTGGTAGTACTTTATATTTTCACTATTATTTTAAATATAAAAATTAATCACATGGGATCATAGTACTCAGACGATACATAATACCTATCGTACAATATGATACGAGAGCAAATCGATACAGAATCACTAACAAATAAAAAAATAAGCCATATTTTAACATACATCGCATAGTCATGCATAGTCGCATGTATCCTACGATGCGATAGGATACGTTCAATACATTAAGTTAGAAGTGAACCTAATAAGAATTAAACTAACACATTAAAGCCTTTTTTTTCTCATTAGCAGATACGTTTACTCAATCTGTACCATAATTCTTAAAATAGCTTTCTAAGATTTCTTATTTTTTGCAAAAGAACTTTTTTCATGATTCATAATTATATAGAGACAAATACATAGTTTTGGGGTTGTATTTTTTCCAATTTTTATTTTTGGGCTTAATTTTTCATCGAGTTTATACTTAAAGGTAAAATAAGCGATTCTTTTTTCTCTAGATCCTCATTAAATATTACTTAAAATTACTAATAAAACCTCTAGTTTAAATTATAATTTTAATATTTCAAATTTGTTTATAGGCTCATTTGATTGCTTTCACATTACACTTGAGCTAATATACTTTATTATTCAGTAAAATCAGTTCGCTCTATGATGCGAGAGATAATAATTATTATGTATGATTTTTGTAATAGTCCAGTCCCACATTAAAACATATGGTTAGATTAATGTATGTGAAGGATTGACTATACTAGTAATAGTACCAATAGTCTTGACCTATCGGGTGGGTTTGATGTAGGCCAAGATGACCTAAGTTGATGCTCTTGAGTCTTAATCTTGTTTTTGTCATAACTTTTGATCGGTTTTGAATTATAAAACTCATAATATATAAATCAAACCTTTTGACGAAATCTACAAAAATCATAACCTTCGGTCATGATGCACGCTTTTTTAAGAGAAGGGAAAAAAAAGTTAAGTACATATTTCACACAAGTTAAAAAAAGTAAAGTGGAAGAAAGAAAATTAAAAAAAGTTCAAAAATTTATCCTTTGTAGCCCCCAAAGATTACATAAAGTCATAAGTCCCTTTATTTTTTGTACTAACTAAACCCCACTAAATGACATACTTGCACTTTATTTTATCTCAACTCATCCGCAACATAAATTGTACTTTCAATCAAAGACGAAGCCAAAAAAAAATTTCGAGGTGCTAGAATATAATACTGTAAAGTCGAGAATAATTTAGTGAGGCTAAGATGACCCAAGAAGATACTATTGGACTAGTGGTTTAAGGCCTTATTTGGATGGATTTAATTCAATTCGGACTTGGAATTTGACCCGAGATTTGTTCCGGACTCGAGAATTGACCCAGGGCGTTACATATGGTATCAAAACCGACTCTCGAAAGCTCAGATCGAGAGGGAGGTCCGGAGGTGGGGACACGAAGTCAACCGGTATTGTCCCACAATGGCTAAAGAGGCAAAAATCTGTGGACCGTGTGTGTGATCAGTTCTGACAGGGACGTCAGAAATTTAAGTGAGGGAGTTTGTAACACCTCAAGCGCACATCAAAAGATATGAAAAAAAAATTGTATAAAGGAATTAAGTTACTAACAATAGTACATTCAGTCATGACCTTTTGGGTGAGCTTGTGGTGGGCTAAAATGACCCAAGAATATACTATTGAGATAGTGGTTTAACGCTTTGTTCGGATGGATTTGATTTGATTCGGACTTGAGATTTGACCCGAAATTTGTTCTACACTCGAGATTTGACCCGGGTTGTTACATTATATTAACAACCCGAATTTTTTTAATAATTAAATATTAACTGAATTTATTTTATAAAAGCATAATTAAATTGGAAAAAGTAAGTTACTATTTTTTTTTCTTTCTTCCTTATTTCGTTTGGAAAGTTAAATTCTTTTAGTAGATAATTAAATAATTGATTAAATTAAAATTGAAGAATCCATTAAGGTTTTGATAACTCCTATGTTGTTTCCCATTTATATTTAAAGACTGGAGATGAAATCATATTCTTATTCTAAGTTGGTTAGTTGAATTCCCGAGTAGAATACTTATATGCACTGCAGCCTATTAGAAAAATCATAATTAATTCATCCGATGTCAGAATTGAGTGAATCCAAAACCTATTTCTTTAGTTTTTCATTCTCTACAATTAAAAAGGGAAAGAGAAGTTATTTAACGTCATCTTCATGCCTTAAATTACTGAAAATCGCAACATGTCTTGATTCCCGTCACTATTTTTAGCCCTAGACTTGAAAATTCAGAAATCAGTCATATTAACTCTGAATCGAGTGATTCTTAAGCCTATTTCGTGTATCTTTTCAAGAGCTACAATATTTGTGAAGACATGAAGAGATTTTGAAGACTCTAAAAGACCCGAAAATCAGATTCTTTACCACTGTGTATTGAAGAAAGACGAACAAGGAAGGTAATTATTATTTTATATTTTGATTTTATGGTTAGTTATAAAGGTTTTTAAATTAGAGAATATTTTTTATCCAAATATAGACATGAAATTAGAAGTCATAATTAAAAAGATATAAATTTATATTAAGGAATATAATTTGATTGAATGTAAACGTTAAAATTTGAAAATCAGTTTCTATATTTTAAGGTATATTGTTTGGGTTATATATCTTAGTCTGACCGTTGGATCGTTATAATTTTTAGATATGTTATACATATATAAGCTAAGAATTTATTCACCAATTTTGAATCGTTAAAGAGTAACGTATGATTTGTTATGAATTTTAAGAAGTGACTGGTCTAGAATTTTTGTAGCAAATTTTTCAATAACAAGTTTTAATATTTAAAAATGTATAACTTAACGATTGTAAATCCGATTTGGGTGATTCTTGAGGCTAAATTGGAGTACTAGAAATTTATTTTCTGTTAAAATTAATCCATTTGATAAATAAGTTTTAAATAATGGGTGATAAGACCATAATTGTGGACTAACGTATTAAGAATAATTTGTCATATTAAGGTTTTAAGATTTCATAAGTTTTGTTATTGAATTTTAAGTTTTGGAGTATTACTAGTGATCTAAGGCGATAATTAAAGTCATTTTAAATGGATTACAATTTTTTATGGAATTATTAGTTTGGATTAAATTTAATTCGAGATAAATATGTATAGGTGGTGAATAACATTTTGTATTTGATATCGTTGACATTTGAGGGTAAGATTTTGTGTAGTGTGCTATATATGGTTTTGCATATCAGGTATGGATTCTGTACTCCTTCAATAATAATCTTTTTTAATTTTGATTTGTTCGTTTTGTTTTTCGTTTAGAAGTTATTTATTGTTTCACATGATTGTTCCTTCTCAAATTCATGTGATAGTTTCGTCTTGGTATTGCTACTTAGAACTAGTACATGTACTCTTTGAACTAATTAATCGTGTCTAGTATTTATTTGATATTTGTAGAAATGTACATGTCAATATATTTTGGAGACTTTGTGTTGATAATTCGTTTCGGTTTGACATGTACATGTTAGAACCCCTTTGTGTTGGTTTTGTGTTGCATGTGTTGTGATATTATATCTTTGTTATAATATACCGAAGAGTTTACTTGAGATATGACCACTTGGGGGGTACCACATGCAGGTCCTCTTAATACAGTGGCATGACACTTTCCGTTGGGGTGTGATCAGTCCACGGTGTCTCCGTTTTGTGCTTTGGTGGGAGTTGGTCATATGGTGATTTTGTTGTGGAGGCGTATAAGTCGACCCTAGCTTTTGTTATGTTCTGTTATGTTCTGTTGATTGGTGATGTTTGTGCCGAACACGCCTTTTGATTTTGCATACATCTGGATTGCGCAATCCGATGTGTAATTATCTGTGGCATTATTTGTTTTACCTGTGTGACAAGGTATATTTATATTTTGTTCTGAACTCGGTATGAAATAACATTCAACCCTTTTGATTCAACCTATCATTTCGTTGTGTTAGTCTTGTTCAATTCAATTAATTGAGTTAGTTATTTCAATTCATTATTTTTTGTAATCTATATCCGTATTGGGCAGTTGACTCGCGTTGTGTTTTTCTTCCAACAAGTTTTCAAGAGCGGTTTAGGGTTTAGGGTTTCGTGTGAAGAAAACTACATTTGACCACCTAGGTTTATGTGATTTTAGGTTTTGATTTTTTTGGAGAATTGTATTTAAGTCAATATTTATGTATTATCAACTAATTAATATTTTAAAATTATTAGTGTTTTGGTTTATTATTTTGAGGTTTGTTGTGCTTTGCACGTGACCTCCTTTTCCTATTCGAGAAGGGGGTGTTACACCAAGGACAACACGCTCGGTCCAAATTTTATTAACAAGTTTATACTTTCTAAGATTTTTTTAGATAGTAGTAAATATGAGCGTTTTATAACACACAAGGTGGAGTAAAAAGATATCATAAAATTTGATATTTGTGTAAATAATGTTGGATATTTTCATTATCTAAAAGTATATATAATAAATATATTATATGTTATCCATGTAACCAACAATTAATATTGGTTCAGTTGGATAAGGGAAGGTGTTGATATTAAGGACTTGGGTTCCAAGTCATGGCAAAAACATTTTTATAATATTTTTTTTAATAAAATTATAAAAGGCCAATGTAATAAAAAGGCCAACGGTAATCCCAACGGTAAAAAGGCAACGGTAATGTCAACCGTACTAAAAGGCCAACGGTAATATTTCAATTGGCAATCACAGAACGACAACAAATTGAGTTGGGACCAAAATTACAGAACGGATTCCATGTTTGGATATCAACATAACTCTTCAAATGGGTGTTTGGAAACCTATAAATAGGTTACAAATCCACCCAAAATACTGACTAAAAAATCATTCAATCATTCTCAAGTTCTTACAAAAAATTATCATTCTAAATATTTTTCTTGTTATAATTTTCTTCTTTCATTTATAGTTTAACACTAGATTTGTTCCTACACAACAAATTTTAGTGCAGAATAAAATCTGGGCCTTTCTTATCTTGGGAGACTAATTCGCAGTAAACGTGTGTAAAAAAGTGAGGCGCGAATATAGTCTTAAAGAAAGAGTGGTCAACCATTCGATTCAGGCTGGAATTTTGTTGTTCTATATCTTACTACAAAGCAAGTTACAACAATCTTAAGACTATATTACCATGGAGGACAACAATTTAAAAATTAGCTTGAATCAAATAAACAAACTCGAGAAGTGTGATGGATTATTCTTCATACGTTGGAAAAGCAAAATGTATTTTTGCTTAACGGTATTAAAAATCTCTCATGTGCTAAATAAAGAGAAAATTGAAGAAAATGAAAATGAAAATGAGACACCGACAGAAATGAATAATCGAATAAAATGGAAACAAGATGACTTCATATGTAAAGGGTACATTTTAAATGTACTATCCAATTCGTTGTACGATGTGTATGAAGCCAAATTCATGGAAAAGACGGCAAGAGAATTATGGGATGATCTCGACAACAAATACAAAATCGAGGACGCTGAAAATAAAAATTTTCTGTTATGCTGCAAGTACATGAACTTCAAATTATTATGAATCACATAGTGTCGGAAGGCCATAGCCTTGACGAAGGTTTTCAAATATCGACAATCATTTCAAAGTTACCATTTTCATTGAAAGATTGTCGAAAGAAATTGAAACAAAAGAAAGATGCAATGACTATGCAAGTAGTTTTTAAATTTCTCCAAGTTGAAGAAAATTCTCGAAACTTGGATAAATTGGAAATAGAAAACAAAAGTGTTAAAGCTCTTGTCATAAAAAATGCATTTAAACCAAGGGGCAACAATAAAAGAAAGCGTGGTGGTCAACATAGCACTTCCGGAAATAAAAAACTGAAAGGAACTTGTTGGAAGTGTGGTAAGCCAAGACATTTCAAGAAACAATGTACTTTGTACTTGAAGCAAATGCAACAAAAGAATGACCAAGCAAATTGTTGTATTTTATGTTAAATAAAATATTACAAAATTAAATAAAATATACATATTAATTTTTGGAGATTTTGTAACTATTCAATATATATTAAATACCTATTATTGGGGAAAGATTTGTTAAGGAAAAAAAATTGTACCGTTGCTAAAGTGACTGTTATGATCTTTGAGAGAGATTAATTCCTTTTACGTTTTATACGTTTTAATTTTCAGCAGTAAAATTGTTGCCATCTTTGTTAGTATAAATAAAGTTGAGTCTCTTTTGTTATGTGATACAAACAAAAAAAAAAGAAAAAAGTTGTTACCAACTTCAAAAGCTTCTGTTCCTCACCTTCAATAAGGTTGCTCCATATATATATATATGTATATATATATAGAAAATGGATCAGGTCCGGACCTCCCGGACGGGAGAAAATCCGGACCCAATTTTTTTTTTTTTTTTTGTAGAACTAAAAGAAAAAAAAAATTTATGGAACTGAAATTTTTCAATAATACAGTGTTTTGGGTGTGTTTTTAATACCTACACCAACCAATGTATGTACAGTCTGCCCAGACTGTACAGAAATGTTTTGGTATAGGCATCCAAATCACGCCCAAAACACTGTATTATGTAAAAATTCCAATTCCATAAATTTTTTTTTTTTAATTGTTTCAAAAAAAAAAGCAAAAAAAAAAAAAAAAAGGTCCGGATTTTAACAAAATCCGGGAGTCCGGACCTGATCCGGACTCTATATATATATACATATATATATTTGTATATATATATATATTAACTAAGCAGTCTTGAGTCTATTATCATTCATATAAATATATATATATATATATATATATATAAACAGTGGGTGTCGTATAAATGTTTTATTGTATATGTATGGTTTAGTTTTTGAGTTCGAGTAAGAGAAAATTAGAAGTTGTTCCTGGGTGATTCAACTATTTCAAGTGTTGATTAGTTGGGTGAAGAGTCATTGAATCCTAGAGTAAGATTTCGTCAGTGACCTTAGCACCGAGAAAAGTTCTCCGAGGGGCGAAATTTCTACTTAAGGACAGTGCACTGCACGCCTCTGCTCAACATAATTCGCTCTAAATCGATAAGTTCAATTTCTGCCCTTCTTTTATTTGATAGTTGAATCCTATATTTTATTCCGTTCACCAACACAAATATGGTAGACAATGAGGATATTGTTGCTATAATCATGGAGACTAACATGATTGGAAACGACATGGAATGGTGGATCGATTCTGGAGCAACCAAGCATATTGCCAAGAATAAAGCAATATTTAAAGCCTATGAACCTATGAAGGATAGTCAAGAACTATTCATGGGAAATTCATCAACTGCAAAAGTGATGGGTAAAGGCAAGGTGACTCTAAGTTATCATCCGAAAAGACAATCACTCTAAATGATGTTCTTCATGTTCCAAAAATTAGGAAAAACCTTGTATCTGTTAGTCTTTTAAACAAACATGGCATAAAAGTCTTGTTTGACACTAATTGTATTGTATTGTCTAAGGGTAGTATGTATGTCGCAAAAGGATATGAATCTAATGGCATGTACAAACTAAATGTTATTAATGAAAATTCATCTTTTGCTTATATGATTTTTACTTATAATGTTTGTCATGCTAGATTGTACATACTAAATGTTATTAATGAAAATTCATCTTTTGCTTATATGATTTCTACTTTTAATGTATGGCATGCTAGATTAGGACATGTAAATTATAAAAGTATGCGTAGCATAAGTAATCTTAGTTTGACTCCTAAGATTAAATTTTCTGATTTAGAAAAATGTGTTATATGTGTTAAATCTAAAATTACCAAGAAGCCTTTTAAAAAAGTAGAAAGAAATTCACAATTATTAGAATTAATTCGTTCTGATATTTGTGAATTTGAGGGCATATTAAGTAGGGGAAGTAAAAGATATTTTATAACATTTATAGATGATTGTTCTAGATACATTGAAGTTTATTTGTTAAGGACTAAAGATGAGACTTTAGAAAAATTTAAAATTTGCAAATCTGAAGTTGAAAATCAATTAGATCGAAGAATTAAAATTCTTAGATCAGATAGAGGGGAATACTTCTCTTATAATGATTTTTGTGAGAATTATGGTATAATTCATCAAACTACAGCCCCTTATAATCCTCAACAAAATGAAGTGGCAAAACGAAAAAATAGGATACTTGAAGAAATTATTAATACATTACTTCTTACTTCTAGTTTGCCTAAAAATTTATTGGGGGAAGCATTAATGACTGCTTGTTATATACTTAATCGTATGCCGCATAAGAAAACTCATATTACACCTTATGAATTGTGGAAAAAGAGAAAACCTTCTCTTGACCATTTAAAGGTGTGGGGATGTAGAACATTAGTAAGGTTAACTGATCCTAAAAAGCCTAAACTTGGTGTTAAAGCAATCGAGTGTGCTTTTATGCCTATACACAAAATAGCAAAGCCTATAAATTTTTGACCATGGAATCCACATATTCTGTTAGCCAAAATATAATTTTGGAGTCTAAATATGTTGAGTTCTTTGAGAATTCTTTCTTTAGGAAAAGGTCAAGAGAAGACATTGATAAAGAGGATCAAGAAATAGTTCATCATGGAACAAATGATGAATTGGAACTTACTACATCTACTGAAGAAATAGAACCAAGAAGAAGTAAAAGTGCAAGGATAGAAAAATCCTACGACCCTGATTTCTACATGTACCTAGTAGAAGGAAACAGGGATGCTATTATTTCTTCTAGTGTTTTTGTGACTGAACATGATTCTAGTGATAAAGATCCATCGACTTTTAGAGAAGTTATGTCCTCTGAAGATTCAGGTTTTTGGCAAGAAGCCATTAATGATGAAATGGTTTCTATCATGGGTAACAAGACTTGGGTTTTGGTGGATTTACCTCCTGATTGTAAACTCAATGGTTGTAAATGGATCTTTAAAAGAAAAAAGAAAAACAGATGGATCCACTGATAAGTATAAAGCTTAACTGGTAGCCAAGGTTTTAAGCAAAAGGAAGGAATTGATTACTTTGATACAAATGCTCCAGTAGCAAGAATTAGTACCATTAGGTTATTAATTGCATTAGCATCAATTCATAAACTTGTTATACACCAAATGAATGTTAAAACTGCTTTTCTAAATGGTGACTTAAAAGAGGAAGTTTATATAGAACCAGAAGTGTTTGTTTTGAAAGGTCAAGAAAGAAAAGTTTGTAAACTTATTAAATCTTTATATGGCCTAAAACAAGCACCTAAGCAGTGGCATGAAAATTTTGACCAAATGATTGTTTCAAATGGGTTTAAAATAAATGAATTGGATAAATGTGTTTATTCTAAGTTTAGTAAAGGTTTTGGTGTTATAATTTGTTTATATGTTGATGATATGCTTATTTTTGATACTAGTGAAAAGGTAATATTAGAAACTAAAGCATTTTTGTCTATTACTTTTGATATGAAAGATATGGGGGAGGCTGATGTAATTTTAGGTATTAAAATTATGCGGTCTAAAGATACCATTTCTTTAACTCAGTCTCATTATATTGAGAAATTGTTAAAGAAATTTAATCACGAAAATTGCAAAATAACCTCTACCCCATATGATCATTCTGTTAAGTTATTTCCAAATAAAGGAAATAGCATATCTCAGTTAGAGCATGCAAATGTAATTAGTAGTCTAATGTATGCAATGCAGTGTACTAGACCTGATATAGCATTTGCAGTAGGAGTATTGAGTAGGTTTACTCATAATCCAGGCCAGGTTTATTGGGATGCAATATCAAGGATACTTAAATATCTTAAAGGCACAATGAACTAAGCATTATGCTATACAGGATACCCAGCTGTGGTAGAAGGGTACACTGATGCAAACTGGATAACGGATTCGGATGAAATAAAATCTACAAGTGGATGGATATTCACTTTATGAGGAGCGGCAATTTCTTGGGGTTCCAAGAAACAAACCTTGATAACACATTCAACTATGGAATCTGAGTTTGTTGCACTATCAACTGCTGCAAAAGAAGCCGAATGGCTTAAGGATTTATTATTTGAGATACCACTTTGGCCCAAACCAATGACAGCTATCTCAATATATTGTGATAATGAGGCAGCATTATCACGGTCTTATAACAAGGTTTATAACGGGAAGTCCAGACATATAAGTTTAAGACATAGTTATGTAAGGGAGTAAATCAAGGGATTGTTACCTTTAATTATGTCAAGTCAAAGGGAAATTTGGCAGATCCTTTTACAAAAGGCCTAGGCAAGGATGTAATATGTAAGACTTCCAAGGAGATGGGTTTAAAGCCTTTAAATGAGAGGTAATCTATAAATGGAACCCAACTAAATACTAGACTAACATCTGGTATGTTAGTTCAATGGAAAAATATTTAGAGTAATAATCAATTATACACTAGACAAGTATGAATAAGAAATTCTTCAAAACCATCTCAAAGATAGTGTATGCTTGTATGGAGAACAAAGAGGGTAGGGTAAACCTTTAATGAATCTATGTCCGGTTTGGAAGATGCAGGTCATACAAGTGCATCTAATTAGATTCACCTATATAAGTGAAGGAAGTGGACCGCTTTCTGCGAGACATAAGGCTTATCTCTAAGTCACTTACGAGAGGTAAAAACAAGGTCATAAATGTGTTGGGTTTCCTTAAACTATAAGAGATATAGTATATGTCTATAGAGCAAGATATCACTGTAAGATTTTTTAGTTCAAAGCTAACGCTACTAAAAATTCAGAAATTTTGTGAAATAGACTATGTAAAGGTTTAAGTCAAAAGACACCTTTTACTTATGTATGCTATATTTAATAAGAGAAAGAAGAATGTCTAAGGAAAAGAATTGAAAGATTATGAAAATAGGGGAGGATTGTTGGATATTTAATTATCTAAAAGTATATAATAAATATATTATATGTTATCCATGTAACGAACAATTAATATTGGTTCAGTTGGATAAGAGAGAGGAATTGTTATTAAGGACTTGGATTCAAGTATAATATATTTTTTTAATAAAATTATAAAAGGCCAACGTAATAAAAGGCCAATGGTAATCCCAACGGTAAAAAGGCAACGGTAATAAAAGGCCAATGGTAATATTTCAATTGGCAATCACAGAACGGCAACAAATTGAGTTGGGACCAAAATTACAGAACGGATGCCATGTTTGGATATCAACATAACTCTTCAAATGAGTGTTTGGAAACTTATAAATAGGTTACAAATCCACCCAAAATACTAACCGAAAAATCATTCAATTCTTCTAAAGTTCTTAGAAAAAATTATTCTAAATATTTTTTCTTTAATTTTTCTCTTTCATTTATAGTTTAGCACCAGATTTGTTCCTACACAACAAATTCTATTACAAAATAAAATATGGGTTTGTCTTATCTTGGGAGACTAATTCGCAATAAACCTATGTAAAAAAGTGAGGGGCGAATATAGTCTTAAGGAAAGAGTGGTCAACCATTCGATTAAGGCTGGAATTTTGTTGTTCTATATCTTACTACAAAGCAAGTTACAACAAATAATACTCAAAAAATGAAAAGAGTGATATATATTAGTTTACCCATATTTCAAATCGACTTAATTTTTTTGAAACTCATATTTTTGGAAGAGAAAAAGTATTTTCTTATATTTTTTCGAAGAATATTACATGTACTTTTCTTTTTCAAAAATCTTGGGGGCCTAAAGTAAAAATATCAAAATTTTATAGGCTTAAATAAAGTTTCAAAAAAACCCAGGAGCCCTAAGCTAGCTCAGTCATCCTTTTGAGAACGGGGAGAATACTTATTTAAACATGATTTAGGGTTATGTGGAACACAATTTCATTATTATTGATTCTACAAATTGAATAAAATTCTACATTCTTTACTCCTAATGCAGGGGTTCTTGTGATTGCAAAATTTACACATTCAATTCGAATGTCCTATCTCAACCCTTCTTTTAGCACTTCAGGACTAAACACATAAATTGATTACATGTATCCGTACGTAATTATATATATATCTATCGATCTATATACATATGTATTCAGATACATTGTGTCACTCCCAACAAAAGTATGAATATATATAGCAGATATATAATCACACAAAAAATGAACGACACATACCTGGGCAGAGCAGATGGAGAGAACTGAGCATGAGCAAAGGCCAATTGGCGTGCATTGAATTTATAGGGGAGGAGTGTGTTTAATTAAGGTTATGTTTGTTTGATAGGACTATAAGACTATTAATCCAGGGTTGCAAAAATTATACTAGGAAATTCAAAGTGTATTTTTAAACTTGACACTTTTAGTGTATAATTATAATCTCAATACCGTCGAGTCATTTTATAATCTTTAAACTAACGCTATGTTTCTGAGCTTTAAACAGAAAAGAAAAGAATAGAAAACTTAAATTAGAACAGAAAAGAAAAGAATAGAAAACTTAAAGTTTTCCTTTGTATTGTTTCTGAGTTTTTAATGGAAAAGGATAGAAAATTTAAAATTAAGGACATGAGTTGTAATTTAAAATTTATTATATTAAAAATTGAGGATAATATGGGAATTATAAAAATATTACTTATTCTAATTTCTTTTCCGTCCAAATCATGCCAATTTTGGACGGAAAACTTTGGCAGGAAAAGTAGCCAAGTTTTCTATCCATTTCTTTTCTTTTCCGTTTATTAAAAAACTCATAAACATAAGAATTGGAAATAAAACTTAAATTTTCCGTCCATTTCTTTTCTTTTCTGTCCATTTTAAAACTCAGAAACAGAGCGTTATAGTCTCAAGTTTAAATTTTAAAAACAAACAAGACACTTGGATTAACAGCTTTAGGATTAATTAATAGTCTTGGTATTACAATCCCAATAATCCTAGTATTATAATCGTTGCAAACAGACATAACTCAAATGTTTTAGACTATGGATTATAAAATAACTTAATATATGGACTATTTAATATCATTTTCAAATATGTATTATAATTCTGATATTATAATTGTAAGATTAATAGTATTGGAATTTTAATCTCACGAAGGAATTATAATTCTTACAGAAAAAACATGACCTAAAGCTATGTTTGTTTGCATCCTAAAATTATAATTAAATTGATAGGATAATATATTTATAATTAAAAGTACCGATGACAAAATGATATTCAATCAATTAGAGTGAAAGTGATAATATATTAAAAAAATTGTGTTTTTTAAAATTTTAAAATAAAAAAAATATATCTCTATTCCTAATTTCACATACTCTCTCTCTCTCTACATGCATATTAATATTTTTAATACATTGATATATATATATATATATGAAAATATACAGAAATAATAATCAACATCTACTTTGAATTTAAACATTAGAAGCTTATATCTTACTACTAGCATAACTAATAAGGGGAATAAGAGATGATTTAGGAGTAATCCTTGATTAAGCCAAAAAATATGGAGTAGATATGGGAAGAGTAAAAGAGGAAGTGATGTGTGTTATTACTACATATTTTTTATAAGTTAACTAGCTATAACCCGTGCCTGAAGACACGGTGTAACGAAAAATTAAATTAAAATTTGAAAAATATTACATTATCTAAAGACACATATCACCACAACAATTAATACATACTCAATCATCAATACATATCCAACCACCAAAACATCGAGCTAGTTAACATCAAGAAATTTCGGCAAAATTTCTTTTAAAAATAAATATCCAGAAAATTCTAAACCTGTCTACAAAACTTACAATCATCATTACATATCCAAACCACAAAAAAAATTATCATTTCATACTCAAAATCATCATAACCATGTATAATTAGTTAACTTTATAAAATACGGAACACACAATCATCAACACATATCTAACCACCAAAACATCAATCTAGTCGCTACTAATTTCAAAAAATTCGACAGAATTTCCTTTAAAAATAGATATCCAGACAAATGTAAACATGTCTATAAAACTTACAATCATCCACACATATCCAAACCACCAAAAAAATCATCATTCCATACCCAAAATAATCATAACCATGCATAATTAGTTAAATTTACAAAATACGGAACACAAAAAAATACATATATGAAGAAATTAATACATACTCAATCATCAACACATCCAACCACCAAAATATCAAGCTAGTCGCTACTAATTTCAAGAAATTTCGGCAGAGCTTCCTTTAAAAATAGATATCCAAAAAAATTTAAACATGTTTACAAAACTACAATCATCCATACATATCCAAACCACCATAAAAACCATCATTCCATACCCAAAATCATCATAACCATGTATAATTAGCTAACTTTACAAAAGACGAAACACAATGAATACATACATGCAGAAAATAGAGAAACAACATGTTGAGTATAAGACCCTTTACTTTACAGCTTACACCATGTATCCTTCAATATATACCTGAAAATATTTGAAATTTAAAAATTATCGAAATATGTGAGTCAAAATTAAACAATTGTAAATCTGAAACATAATGAGAACACATATTTGTATGTAGGGCAATGAGAGAGAGCTCTGTGTGTGTGGTAGAATAGATAGAGGATTTGAAATTTGAATAAACTGGAATGAGGGAGAGAGCAGCTGACGTAAACTTGATGTGACATTTGTCTATTTTCTCTTTCCGCTCTGTTTTATATTATAGATTATAGTACTTAAGTAAATAAAGTTTTTAAAACTATTAATAAGGATAACTTAGTAAATATATATTCTCTCTAAATATATATTTGAAAAGTCAAGGCCATCTATCTAGAAATGGAATAACAAAAACTCTACGTGAACATGAAAATTTGACAAGAGTGTATTTAAATTTTACTTATTTGTATTTTGACTCCCAATAATAAATAAAAATACATCAAATACACCCATGTCTAATTTTTATGTCCCTTAGAATAGCATATAGAGTAATAAACAAAATCCTAAAATTTAGGAGTTGATTATTATGATAATGAATTTGATAAAGTTAAAACTCCCCATAATTGTGGGTCAATATAGGATTCTTTTATAAAACCACCTCCCATGACTTCTTACCGTATAATATCATAATCAAATAGAGTGTGGTATTTGATAAAACTTAATATTTAAATTGTTAGTATATGTTAAATGTTAATAAATTAAATTATTTGAGTCAATATACTTTTAATTATAAATATATTATCCTATCAATTTAATTATAATTTTAGGATGCAAACAAACATAGCCTTAGGTCATGTTTTTTTCTGTAAGAATTATAATTCATGAGATTAAAATTCCAATACTATTAATCTTACGATTATAATATCAGAATTATAATACATATTTGAAGATGATTTTAAATAGTCCATATATTAAGTTTAAAAATATTAATTTTAAATATATACGGTAATATATTTATAAATTGATAGGATAATATATTAAATTAGTAATGATAATATTAGAACAATTAACATTATCAGAATAATTTAGATTTGTAGTGATTTACGAGATTATAAAATTAAAATATTAATACATGATTAAAAATAAGTGGTTTTAGGAGATAATAATTAAGTAACAGTAGTATAAAAACCGTTTAGATTAAAAAAGTAGTTATTTAGGGGATTATAAAAACAACGTAGTAAGTTATAATTGATATTATTTGTTATTTTAATCTTGTTTTAAATATTTTAAATTTTATAATATTATGTTGTAGTATAATTATAAATGGTATAATATTATGTTGTAATATAATTTATACAGGTGGTGATTTTGTTATTTTGTTATATACGTGTATTATAATATAATAACATACATGTATGGTATAATTATGAATGATATAATATTAGAAAAATTATATTTAGAAAAGCAGTGGATTTTGGGTATTATAAAATTAACATTGTAAGTTATGATTGATATTATTTGTTATTTTAATGTATAATATTATGTTATAATATAATTATAAATTGTATAATATTATGTTATATTTATAGAGAGAAAAATAGTTTATATAAATAACAGAGAGTAATGATAATAGCTCAAAAATAGTAATTTTAGGAGATAATAATTAAATTAGAAAGGATAATATCATAAAAGTTGGCATTACCAAAACAGTTTAGATTTGTAGTGATTTAAAGGATTATAAATTCAAAATATTAATTTGGGATTAAAAAAGTAGTGATTTTAGGAGATAATAATTAAATTAGTAATGATAATATTAGAACGGTTAACATTATTAGAAGTTTAGAACAATTTAGATTTTTAGTGATTAATGGGATCATAAAATCAAAATATTAATTTTAGATTAAAAAGGAGTGATTTTAGGAGATAATAATTAAGTAGATATAATATAAAAACTGGAGTAATGGATGGACACATTAATTAAGTAGGACAAGTGTTGCAATTTGGGAATGACAAATGTTATGCAATGGTGTTAAGTAATGCAATTTAATATATTTAATAGATAGATACTATAATTTAATATATATATATATATATATATATATATATATATATATATATATATATAATGAGGGCAATTTAATTACTTGTGAATCATTTTATTTGTATGCCTTTTCTCCGTTTCAAATTTCAAGCAAAATCAAATCTATGGCTTGGCGCCGCCTCCTCTACACCACCGCAAGCAAAATCAATTCATCACCTCCACAAAAAACCTCTCTCTCCCTCTCCCTCCAAAACTCTAAACCCTCTTTTCTCTCCATCTTCGCTACCAATTTCTCCACATCATTCCTCATCACCAAAACCCCAAAAAAACATAAGAAAAAACGCAAGAAAACTGACGGCCCACGAACAAGCCCCATACAACACGAATACCCCCGGATCCCCAAATTCGAAAACATAATCCAACGCGACACCCGCTTCCGATTCCTCACAAAAACCAAAGAATTCCTCTCCAAACAACCCGAGCACATCCTCTGTCTCGATGAGGCCGGAAAACTTCACCGGGAGCTCGGCTTCCCCCGTGGCCGGAAAGTGCTCCGCTCTATTCAGCGCCACCCGCTTATTTTCCAAACCTACCGCCACACCGATGGCAAAATGTGGTTCGGATTCACGGATTTCATGGAGTCTTTACTAGAAGAAGAGCAGCTTATGTTGAATAAAATGGAACAGGATAGAGTGAATATAGTGAGAAAGTTACTGATGATTTCTGCCGGTAAGCGAATTCCATTGAGTAAAATCTATCATTGTAGGTTGTTATTTGGAATCCCGGAAGATTTTAGGGATAGGGTTTTGAAGTATCCGAATTATTTCAAAATTGAGCTCGAGGATGATGGGAAAAGAGTACTAGAGCTTATGAATTGGGACCCTTCATTGGCTGTGAGCGTGTTAGAGAAAGAGTATTTGGTTGATGAGGATCGAGTTAAAAGGGCCTTTAAGTTTCCGGTGAAACATGGGAAGTTGTTGGAGTTGGAAATGGATGATGGGAGGAAATTGAATTTGTTGAATACACTTCCTCTGGTGTCGCCTTATTCGGATGGGGCAAGTTTGGATCTTTGGACATTGGAAGCTGAGAAGTATAGGGTCGGGGTGATTCATGAGTTTTTGAATTTGACGTTGGAGAAGAAAGCTTCCATACACCATATAGTGGAGTTTAAGGAGGAGTTGAGTCTTACTAAGCATACTTATCAGATGCTTTTGAAGCAACCTCAGACGTTTTATTTGGGTGGCACCGAGATGAATTGGGTTGTTTTTTTGAAAGATGGTTATGGGGAAGATGGGGATTTGATCATTAAGGATCCCCAGGTGGTTTTCAATGAGAAGTTGTATAGGTACGCTGAAATGCAAGAAATTGAATCCGGGACTGAACTCAATAAGATATGATATGTTGCATTGACTTATCAAGTGTCTTGTTTAATTTGTACCTGACGATTTGTTTTAAAGAAACTTCCCCATAAAAGTATAGGAAGCAAGAGATTACAAAACTTTCAGAGACGGGGATATGAAAAATCAATAGTTCAATTCTCCATTGTACACAAGGTAAATTTAGTTGCTCCTTACCTTCAATTTGTTATGTTTGTGTATCAACAGATATCAATATTTATATCATTACAAGACTGTTTGCCTTCATATGTAACTTCTTGAAGCTGCCTTTTATGTATTCATGTGTTATATGATATACAACTTTTCTTTGTTGGTTGCTATTTATTTAATATGTTATGGTTCGGAGTTGAAGAAAGCGAATCAGTTGTCATTTTCAAGCACAAATACGACATATTTTGATCTCTGTTCTATTGAAACCTATGTGCACTATTCTTGTATGAATGCCGTAATTTTTTCCTTTGATTTAAGCTCTGGTAGTTGTTATGACATTTTATAGTCTAAAAATAAAAGTGGTATATTTTCCGGTGATAGCTTACTTCCGTAATGGGGTTTTGGCATTCCTATAGCGCGTTTGGTTTAATTTAGGAATTAAATCAAGAATGGAATCAACTTCCTTTCATTTTCATGAATTAATTAGAATTATTATAACTGTTTGAACTTTGATATGATTATATGATCATCTAAACATGATTAAAAATTTATAAGTGTAAAGAATGATCTATGCTAGTAATGGACAACAAAAGAACACAATGACACTTAAACTGTTGGAAGCGTGTATAGACCCGTATACTCCAAGTATAATTAAACAACACTCAATTAATTTGGAAAAGTTTTGAATACAAAGTTCACATAATAAAATCACTCACAAAATACTTGCAATAAAACAACAATACAATCTCTCTCTAATTGGTGTTAAACACCCATAAGATTTTTCTCTGTGGCCACAATGGGTATAGTCGTTTTTGAATTTTATCTCTTAAATGCTAATATACCATAAGACTATGAATTCTAGGTAGTTCCGAAGCGCCTCATGAGTTGATTCTTTTGTCTAGGAAAACTGGTTCTGGTCCTGGTCCTTCTATCTACATTTTGCAGTAAGGGCCGACATTGAATCCCCATATTACATTCCACTCCAAGCATGCATGGGGGAACACAAATCGTCACAAAGCCATCAGATGGGTTCCGATTGTAGTTAGGGCACCCTGGCCTGCTAGGGCAAATTTAAAATCCAATGAAATAGGGATTTAGGGTAATACTTTTATTTTCATTAAGATGGGTTTGGTTTGGCTGTTATTTTATAAGCATTTTAATAAATAAAACTTGTACATAAGCGCGGCATGATGAACAAGACAGTTGCCTAATGGTTTCTACATTTTGTGTTTTAACACTTGTATTTATGGTACCTTTGATTTTTCAGGGATAGGTCTTCATTCAGAAGACCTTGCTGCAGTCAATAATTTTTGGTCTCTGTTTTCAGATCATCCAAAGAGACCTGGTGATGAAAATACTTCACCATATAACATGGTTATAAATGTTTTAGACATGAATGCCTGTTTTGGTGGTTTTAATTCTGCTCTATTAGAAGCTGGGAAATCTGTGTGGGTAATGAATGTAGTTCCCACAAGTGGGTGCAACTATATTGATCAAATCCACGATAGAGGATTTGTTGGTGTATTGCATGACTGGTAATTTCTAACTTCTATTATGGTGCAAAAATTGATTTCTTGTAATCTGTCTAATAAGTATAGATTCTGCATGGAATTTTTGCTAGACAGATATTATTAGTTATCATACCAAGGAAATATATCTTGCTGTGTCCCATTTGTTAAATGTGAATAATAATGCATCAACGTAGGTATATTTCGTTGTTGGATTTTTAAAGTGTTGATGGCCCAAAACTGGGAAGTTCATCAATTTCAGTAGTTTTTTAACAAAACATGTATTACTTGAAATAAATTAGGTCACTTGTGTTTTTTTTTATACTGAGATTGCTTAGGGACTTTTGTCACTCCAGTTTGAACTAGTACAATTAAATTTTTTTAAGGTACTTGATTGGATGCATCATTGTTCATATATTTTTTTATATATTAGGGGTTTTTGTGGGGTGGGAGTAGAGGTAAATACTCTCTCCGTCCAATTTTGGTACTTACAATTGACATAAATTTGTCGTCGTATGTAGCTGAAGTAGTTGATGTCAGTTGGCATCAGTAGATTTTGATGATGGTCTTGCTCATGGAGCATCAATTAGGTGGAAGTATACATAGAATCACAAAATGAGTTGAATGTTTTACAAGGACTATGAATGCAAGCTAATAAATGTCAACCATAGTTATTCAGCTATATGGTTATATTGGTCAAAATGATTTATAAGATTCGTAAATTTAAATTTTTAGGCAAGTAAATCATACCTCTCTCAAATTAGGGTTTCGTGTGAGTTGAGGAGAAGAGAAATTCACGACGAGTACGGAGACAATGGAAGAATTGAAGAGGAGAAGAACAAGTAGGCAATTATTCTAGCAACACGTAGCATAACTCTTAGAGAGAAAGAGTGGGAGTTTCTTGCTAAGTGATCATGTGCCTGACACATGTTTGGGTCATGTGTTTGGCATGTGACCTCAGGTGAAATTCCAGAAATACCTTAGTTATCCAAGTAATGCCCAAATCGTCCTATCCTAGTAGTCGTCAATCCAATCCCTCGATCATTTCCCAAAACGAGTTGGCTCCATAAGTGATCATGTGCCTGACACATGTCTAGGTCATGTGACCTCAGGTGAAATTCCAGAAATACCCTTAGTTATCCAAGTAATGCTCAAATCGTTCTATCCTAGTAGTCGCCGATCCAATCCCTCGGACCATTTCCTAAAATGAGTTGGCTCTATAAGTGTAACACCCCCTTCCCGAATAGGAAAGGAAGGTCACGCACAAAGCACAACAAATCTCAAAATTAGTAAACAGAGCACTAATAACTTCAAAATATTAATAATGATATCCAAAAATCGAATCAACCTATACGGTCAAAGGTAACACTCTTATCACACTAGCCCTGAATCACCCCTGCAAACCTGCCGAAAGAAAAACACAGCATGAGCCAATTGTCCAGTACTAATATAATGATACAAAAGATATGCAATTGAAATACAAAATCAACATAGACAAAATATTGCCTCCGACGAAAAATAAAATCTCCAAAGATCTGAATAAAATATATCTGAACCAACAGAATTAACGAAACAAACAGAAGAGGAAAGAAATATTGAACCGAAATAACTAACTCATTAATTGAATTGAACATAACAGAACAAAACTAATACAATGAAATAATAGGCTGAATCAAATGGTTGGGTGTCATTTCATACCGATTTAGCTCAGAAATATACATTGCCACGCAAGTAAGTCAAAATAATGCCACAGACAAATCACACATTGGACCGCAAATCCAAATGTATGCAAATCGGATAGGTGTGTTTGGCACAACATCACCAATCCGTAGAACAGAAAACTAGAGTTAACCCATAAGCCTCCCACAACAAAACACCTAATGGCCCACTTCCTCCGGAGCCCAAACGGAGACGTCGTGGACTAATTACACACGGAAAGTGTCATGTCTCTCGTGCCAAACGACATGTCTGTGGTACTCCCACAGGTGGTTATAGCTCAGGTATACCCTACGATATATTCTAACAAAATATCACGTCACAACACATGCGACATAATACCAATAAAAATATATACCGTGTCACAACACATGCGACATAATACCAATAAAATAGATACCATGTCACAACACATGTGATACAATATCCACAGAAATAGGGTTCTAATGTATATGTTGAACCATATCAAATCATAATGTCTCCAAAAGAAGGTAACAACATATATCGATCTACAAATATCAAAATAAATATTAGACATGATAACCTAATTCAAAGAGTACAAATACGCATCCAATGTATCAACTCCAAAATGAAACTATTATATAAATTTCACAAGAAACAATTATGTGAAATAATAATAGAATTCGAAACAAGGAACAAATCAAAAATTAAAGAGTATTGCTGAATGAGTACGGAATCTGTACCTGGATTAAGCAATGTAATACTCGAAATTATATTCCAAATTCGACTCGTTAAACTCCTTCTGTCCGAACTAGTTAACAAAATGATAATATAAATATAAGTACACTTATAGAATATTTTTCCATTTAACCTGTTAATAAACTCATTTAATTATTATTATCAATATTATTATTGTTATTATTATTATTATGTTCTTGTAAATTCCTAATTTTAAATTTTGAAATAGTCCTACATAATACCATAACAAATATTATATTAATTGGATAAAATCTTATTCGAAATCTTGATTGCAAATTTATTCTACGTACAATCCTTATATATACATGTACAAAATAATTTTCTGTACCCACCGTTCTAAGTGATTAATCAATTTATATGTACATAAGTACTCACCATAATGTGCACACCTTATATCCACACATACACACATATAATACTACACATGCAACCAAATTCTAGCAATCTGTTTCCATTCCCAAAAATTTATAGCATTCATCTGTCAAAAATAACTCTAATTGATATATATGTATATTCTAATGATTCCTTCACCAAAACATAAGTACATGTATAATTGATATGCATGATCACTGAATCTTTCCGCATCAGTACATACTATTAATAAAGTAGTAAATAAATAAATTACTTACCTTGATCGGAAGATTTTTATTTTTTTCTTTTTCCTGTTTCTTTCCTTCAATTTCTCTCTCGCCGCCTCCTTCTCTTGTTCCTTTGCGCTATTCTCACATTTCGTCTCATCAGACTAACAAAGAGGTTTTATTTATTAATTCTCCTAATTATAATAGGATTAATATTACATACATAAATTACACCCAATTAGTTTTAAGACCCAATCTTATTAAATTAATTTATCCATCATTTATTAATATATTAATACTTATTAGCCCACGTAAATTAAATGACTAGTTTGACCCAACATAAGAAAAGCCCAATTAAATATTTAAAATATAGATTTAAATGTTTTTTTCCTGGGTATCACAATAAGTCTATTTTCTAGCCTATTTCCTTGGCTCGAGTTCATTATTCCGTCATTACACCACTCAAAGCTTGTTCTGCATGACTCGAATATGAAGGTGTGCCCCTCTAGGAGGCCAATCCCTAGGGTGGCCGAACCCAAAAATATTGATATCAGTTGATACACAAACATATTAAATTATGTCGTATTTGTGCTTGAAAATGACAACTGATTCGCTTTCTTCAACTCAGAATCATAACATATTAAATAAATAGCAACCAACAAAGAAAAGCTGTATATCATATAACACATGAATACACAAAAGGCAGCATCAAGAAGTTACATAATGAAGGCAAACAGTCTTGCAATAACATAATTATTGATATCAGTAGATAGTTAAACATAACAAATTGAAGATAAGGAGCAACTACATTTACCACGTGTACATTGGAGAATTGACCTAGTGATTTTTCATATCCCCATCTCTATAAGTATGTGTCTTGAAAGTTTTGTAATCTCTTGCTTCCTATACTTTTATGGTGAAGTTCATTCTTTAAAACAAATCGTCGGGTACAAATTAAACATGACACTTGATAAGTCAATGCAACATATCATATCTTATTAAGTTTAGTCCCGGATTCAATTTCTTGCATTTCAGCGTACCTATACAAACTACTCATTGAAAACCAGCTGGGGATCCTTAATGATCAAATCCCCATCTTCCTCATAACCATCTTTAAAAAAAACATCCCAATTCATCTTGGTGCTACCCAAATAAAACGTCCGAGGCTGCGTCAAAAGCATCTGATAAGTAGGGTATAATTCTATATCAAACTGAATTTTTTGTTAGTCCATGCCCATTGGCTTGTGGTGCATGAGGTACCAAGCTTGGATATTATTGTTATTTTCTTTTCCTGACCTTGGATATTATACCTTTGCTCATTTAGTTGTCTTTTTCTGCCGGTTTTCTTATTGATTAACAGCAAAGATAGTTTACCATTGTGTGTTTCTGATTATTTAATATCCAAGTGTTGTACTATACTTCTGGTTTATGGTGGTTGTTTGATTCTCAAATTCTTGTTGGTGAAACTTGTACAGGTGTCTTGCCAAAATATTTTAGCTCTTAATGGACTTTCGCTCAGTTTCGCTTGCCAGAGTACACCCAATTTATTGCAGCATTTGGATCTCAGAGCACTCTTGTAATTGTTGGAATGGATGGAAGGTATGACGCCGTCAACATTGAATGTGAAGGGAATTTGTAAAATTTTGATGCTTTTATTTTAACATGTATCAAAATTGTTTCTTTAAATTGCAACTTTTAACACCATGCCAACTTTTTCCTCTGTTGGCCGGACCGTCATTTTCTACAGGTGCAGTTTTGATCCGGTGAATGGAGGAGGGGAGATGGTTCGGCAGGAATATGTCCGTTTCTTGAAAACTGAAAGCAGGCCAGGCCAAGATAATGGTAGCTTGATAACTGCATGAGCAATGCTCTTCTCAACGTGTGAATATGAAACCGGAGTCGGAGAGGAGATAGAAAGTGCATGATTTTGTTTTTATTTATTTTATTTCTTCTTTTCTTTTTGTTATTAATTTTCAAGTAATAAATTCTCATATTCCATATTTACAAATGTTACCCACATTAGCAGATCTAAATTCCTTCTTTTTATGTCATGTCACCAAGTTATGTCAGGGTGTATTTGATAAAAATTGAATTTAAATCTGAATAAGTTGAATATGAATTTGAATGAAAAAAATTATTTGATAATTGACATATTTAAAACATTTGAATGACAAAATTTTATTATTTTATCCCTCTGAAAAAATTTAAAATTGTTGTAAATTTATTTAATATAATAGTTAATTTTTTTTTTAAATTTTTTTTATTTCATTCAGCTGCTCGTCTATGTTACTAATTCAGCTATTCACAAATGAAAAACAACTTATATTATAAATTAGTAATTGCTAAATACCTTAACAGTGAAAAACAACTTATAAATTAGTTTAACCAACTTGTAAGTTGGTCCCGAACTTAATTGGTGGCGGGGGTGGGGGCGGGGGCGGGGGCGGGGGAGAATGAAGGCTGCAAATCAAGCTCAGTACTAATAAGGTTAGGTTTTGAGTCTAATAGCTCTTGGGAAGCTCTGATCCCAAAAGTATATATGTGACGCCCCCAAAATTAGGTACACGTCACCCATCTTGGGTCGCCACTTATATGGTACATAAATTCAAATACAACCTAATTATACAGCAGTCGTGTAACATACGACAAAACATATGCTGTGAGTTTAAATACAAATATTGTCATCTAGACAATATCCACACGCAAATTAGTCCTCATTACATTTATTGTCACACTATCTAACAGAATAGTGAGGACTACTAATGCTATCATCTGGACCGTTACTCCGTTCCCCGACTATTCCCGGCTACGTTCTCATTTCCTGAAGAGAACAGTGAAATAAAGGGTGAGCTCAACTAGTCCAGTAAGAAATATTATGACTAAGATAATGCAGAATAAATTATCGTTAGCCTTCAACAGTGTTAAACTGATACAATATAACAAAAATTAAGTTTAACTGCAGCGGAACAAGAAATTCATTAGAAGAGTCAAGTAGAGAATAAAACCTACTATCTTCTATGATTTAAAAATGTTTTCATCAACTTTTATCACCTGTATTCACCTTAACCACTAAAGATTTTAATTAAGCTCATAATTCATATTTATAATAACATGAGTTAACAATTCCTTCTTGCCACAAGTCTTAATAGAACGTTACTCAATATCTTTACCCCAAAGGCTGAAGATATTCAAGTGTAATAACAATGATCAGACAAATCAGTTGTCTACCTTTGCACTACGTGCCAAAGATATTCAACTATAAAACCAATCGCTGAGACTAAGCTAAATGAATAATTCACATCATCGAATCATCCCCGCACTACGTGCCAAGGATATTCGTTAGTATCACCAATAGTCATGATCATGTCATAATACACATGTCCATCTTTGCGCTACGGGTCAAAGCTATCAAATAACAGATCATCTTTGCATTACATGCCAAAGATATTCAACAACATATCATCTTTGCACTACATGCCAAAGACATACAACTGTAAAACCAATAAACAACAGTATAATAAATAATAGAATAATAAAAGAATTTCACCATGTATGCATTACTTCGTATAGACAGGTTATTCCAACATAATAATAAAGAATGGAATAACAATAGCTCTCTTCATGAATACGAAAGAAATAATACTCCTTACTATAATAATAAAATCCCTTACGAATATTGAACGAAAATAATATTCCTTACGAATATTAAACGAAAATAATATTCCTTACGAATATTAAACGAATATAATGAATATTGAACGATAATAATATTCATATGACTATGAAAAATAATTTCTCTTCAGAATAAAAAAAAAAAATCCTTACCTGAAAA
The DNA here is from genome assembly GCA_020205505.1 of Panax japonicus. NCBI lineage: Eukaryota > Viridiplantae > Streptophyta > Magnoliopsida > Apiales > Araliaceae > Panax > Panax japonicus. The sequence continues at coordinate 1,249,205 of CM035098.1, read as the reverse complement.
TAAGAGTACTCCAACTGGTATAGTGAATATATTCTTGAAGAAAATTTTTAATTTTTTCTACGCTCAAAATTTTCTAAAACTCTAAAGAAATACGCTCAATATTATAGAAGGAGAATTCTCTGAACTTCTGGTGTGATTTCAATTCTAACTAAGCTTCCTATTTATAGGAAAATAGACTGCATAGTAACCAATCCATGAACGGTCCAGATTGATTTACTTTAATCTGACGGTCCATATTTAAAGCAAAATCTTTTAAATAAAATATAATATATTCTATTTATATAAAAAGATTTTTACTATGCAAATACTATGCATAACAAAATGTAATATATTCTATTTATAGAATAACTTTAATAAAGTATTCTGTTTTATATAAAAAGATGTTTCTGTTTTATTACGTTAATAATACTAATAAAATAAAACTTCATCATCACTTACTTTAAAAAAAATTCAAATATCACCCTTAACTTTAAATTTTTATCAATTTAACTATTCACAAAAATAGAAAAATTAAACACTTTTATTTCATAAAATTCGGGGTCTCACAATCTCCCCTCCTTATAAAATTTCGCCCTCGAAATTTACGTACGTACCTAATATTCGAAGAGATGAGAATACCTTGCTTCTTTTAAGATTGTACATTTCCGGTAATTTCCTCGCTATCATGATTTTCTAATTTCTCATCTCTTGTATTTCAAATATAATTCTAGAACATAGTTTCAAAATAAGGGTTAATTAACATATCACATATTATCCCTATACTCTGATCGACCAATTAAATACCAAATAACTTAGGTAGGTTATACTAGCGAAGGAATTCTCCGTCTCTCCCCTCCTAGTCCTTGTCTCACACCTCAGCCAGGGATCATATCTCTAAGCTTTGATACCAACTGTGACGCCCCCAAAATTAGGTACACGTCACCCATCTTGGGTCGCCACTTACATGGTACATAAATCCAAATACAACTTAATTATACAGCAGTCGTGTAACATACGACAAAACATATGCTATGAGTTTAAATACAAATATTATCATCTAGATAATATCCACACGCAAATTAGTCCTCATTACATTTATTGTCACACTATTTAACAGAATAGTGAGCACTACTAATGCTATCATCTAGACCGACACTCCGTTCTCCGACTAGTTTCGGCTACGTTCTCATTTCTTGAAGAGAACAGTGAAATAAAGGGTGAGCTCAACTAGCCCAGTAAGAAATATTATGACTAAGATAATGCAGAATAAACTATTGTTAGCCTTCAACAGTGTTAAACTGATACAATATAACAAAAATTAAGTTTAACTGCAGCGGAACAAGCAATTCATTAGAAGAGTCAAGTAGAGAATAAAACCTACTATATTCTATGATTTAAAAATATTTTCATTAACTTTTATCACTTGTATTCACCTTAACCACTAAAGATTTTAATTAAGCTCACAATTCATATTTATAATAACATGAATTAACAATTCCTTCTTGCCACAAGGCTTAATAGAACGTTACTCAATATCCTTACCCCAAAGGCTGAAGATATTCAAGTGTAATAACAATGACCAGACAAATCAGTTGTCTACCTTTGCACTACGTGCCAAAGATATTCAACTATAAAACCAATCGCTGAGACTCAGCTAAATAAATAATTCACATCATCGAATCATCCCCGCACTATGTGCCAATGATATTCGTTAGTATCACCAATGGTCATGATCATGTCATACACTTGTCCATCTTTGCGCTACGGGTCAAAGCTATCAAATAACATATCATCTTTGCACTACATGCCAAAGATATTCAACAACATATCATCTTTGCACTACATGCCAAAGACATACAACTGTAAAACCTATAACCAACAGTATAATAAATAATAGAATAATAAAAGAATTTCACCATGTATGCAGTACTTCGCATAGACAGGTTATTTCAACATAATAATAAAGAATGGAATAACAATAGCTCTCTTCATGAATACGAAAAAAATAATACTCCTTACTATAATAATAAAATCCCTTACGAATATTGAACGAAAATAATATTACTTACGAATATTAAATGAATATAATGAATATTGAACGATAATAATATTCATATGAATATGAAAAATAATTTATCTTCAGAATAAAAAAAATAATAATCCTTACCTGAAAAATAAGAGTATTATAACTGGTATAACGAATATATTCTTGAAGAAAACTTCTACTGTTTTCTACACTCAAAATTTTCTAAAACTCTAAAGAAATACGCTCAATATTATAGAAGGAGAATTCTTCGAACTTCTGGTGTGATTCAATTCTAACTAAGCTTCCTATTTATAGGAAAATGGACTGCATAGTAACCAATCCATGAACGGTCCAGATTGATTTATTTTAATCTGACGGTCCATATTTAAAGCCAAATCTTTTAAATAAAATATAATATATTCAATTTATATAAAAAGATTTTTACTATACAAACACTATGCAGGCATTATGCATAATAAAATATAATATATTCTATTTATAAAATAACTTTAATAAAGTATTCTGTTTTATATAAAAAGATGTTTCTGTTTTATTACGTTAATAATAATAATAAAAAAAACTTCATCATCACTTACTTTCAAAAAATTTTAAATATCACCTTTAACTTTAAACTTTTATCAACTTAACTATTCACCAAAATAGAAAAACTGAACACTTTTATTTCATAAAATTCGGGGTCTCACAATATATTTCACAAATTCTAAGAAAACTGAAGTATAACTTAATTATGATAATAGTAATATCTAATCAGAAAAGTGAAAAAGAAAAAAAGAAAAAAAGAAAAAAAGAAAAAACAAAATTAGAAGTGGTACTATGAATGGACTCTGTGTTTGTCCAATAAGCAACAAGGACGAAAGAGAATTCCCAAAATCAAATATATTTCCCTCGATTCCCCCTGCAGCTATGTAAAGAATACTTTTTTCTCACTTTACTGCACTTCCCTTTTTATCTCTCCTCTTTAAAATTCAAATACCTCCCAATTTGATCCAAACTTCCAAAATCCCTCCCGAATCAAAAGAAATAGTGTAGATTATTAGGGGAAATTCTCAAATTCAATGGAGTTTTCAGAATCCGATAGCAGCAGCAGCAACAAAAGTAACAGTGAAAATGGTCCGATTCCAAATCAACGCCGTGTTGGATTAATATACGATGAGAGGATGTGTAAGCATTTCGTTCCTCAGGGTGAGTACCATCCCGAAAACCCATATCGAATTCGCTCTGTATGGAACAAGCTGCAATCCGCCGGTATTCATCAGAGGTTGTTTACTCTGCTCTCTTTTCTCTTTTCTCTGTCTATATGTATATATGTGTTTTATTAGAGTATATAACTGTATACTTTTTTCTAATTTAGCTGTTTTGTGGTTCTTTAAAGATGAACTAGCTAATATGTTGTGTGAAAACTTAAACTAGTTTGATAATTTAATTTTGAGAGATACTTAAGTTCTTGTTACTTCCTCGTACTCGAATTTGGAGTGCAGTTAGTCCTTTTAGACATCCCGAATGTGAGTACGCCGTAATGTTACTTGCTTAATCTTATTAAATTTGTTCTTGGTCAGTAATTATGTTCAAGTTAAACATTTTCCATTTAAAAATGTTTGTTAACATAGAAAATATATGTCTATATTGCGAAACTAAAAGAGATGAAAAGGAAGAATAAATAAGTCATAAATACATTGTATATGGAAAAGAGTACATAATGTATGCCTGTTTGTGTGCGTAAAAGCATTTGTTGCAGTCAGAAACCCAAAAGGTGTGGTGGCAAGAAATGTGATAATAGTTTTAACATGAATTAGAAGAAGAAAAAACAGACGAAGTATTATATACTTGTTGTCCTGCTTACAGAATTTGATGAGGATTTATATGATCATCTATATTTTCTTCTGTTAATATTGAGATGTGTTCGTTTCTTATTCTGGAACTGAATTTACATGTTATAATTTTAATGCTAGTATATAACCTAAAGAGAAAAGAGTTATTGCTGTTATTGTTGGCATTTCAATATACATTCTCAAGCTTTGCCTAAATAGATTGTGTTACGTTTCTTTTGTGTTTTTTTTTTCATGTGTTGAAATGATACCAATGTTTACTGGGGTGCTTTACTTATCAAAAAAAGAAAAGAAAAAGGAAAAAGTTCAGTGTGATGCTTCTGTTTTTGGTCAATGCTTTTTTACTTAGTTTGAGTGTTATTTCCTGATGTTGATTGTGTGCTCTCTTTCAGATGCGTGATTGTAAATGCCAAAGAAGCTGAAGATAAATATATAGCTTTGGTTCACACCAAAAAACACATTGATTTGATTAAGAATATAAGTTCCGAAAAAATGGATTCTCGAAGAAACAGAATGGCTGCAAAATTTAATTCAATCTATTTCAATGAGGGCTCATCGGAAGCTGCTTATCTTTCTGCCGGCTCTGTCATCGAGGTCTGTATAGTTCAGTTTTCATTTGGTGGAATGAAGATATTACTGCATGATTTTGATTTTGTCCCTCAATTATCTACCGATGAGTCCATACTTGATTTTCACCACTTTTGATGCCCTAAGAACATTTTGTATTTTATTCGCTTATTATGTTTTGTTGGGAAAGCTTGTAGGATCATATGTTTCTGAATATATTATATAGATTAGAATATAATTTGAGATTTAACAGAATCAACTATTAGTATTGTCAATTTTATTTTTACATGAATCAAATGATCATCCGAACTTTAGAAACTATTTTGATAATGTTGGCGAATGTTTTAGTTTAGATTGAAATGGCTGGATATGTACTTTTTCGATCTATTTTAATTGGTTTTTGTACGTTGCCTGAATGAGAGTTTCGCTTAGTATTTACATATTTACAACTCAAGCAAACAAGAAACAATCATTGGTTCAACTTCTTCGGTTTAAATATATGGGTTCTTTTTGCTGCACAAGATTCCATAATGAAATGTTTCAGCTGCCTTAAATTACTATTATTTTGTCTAGTGCCTTATTTTGGTGTAATGAGTTTGATGTAATAGTGTGATTTTAAATATTTGCTCAGTAGGTTGCTGAGAAAGTTGCCAAGGGGGAATTGAGTTCTGCCTTTGCTATTGTTCGTCCTCCTGGACATCATGCAGAAGAACATCAACCAATGGGATTTTGTTTGTTCAATAATGTTGGAATAGCAACAAACTACCTCTTGAATGAAAGAGTGAGATCTAGTTCGAACTATTATTTAATTTATGTTTGTTCCAGTGCATCATCAGTCAGAAATTAGGATAGTTATTATGAACCTAAACGTAATACATTCTTCTGTATATTAACCTAAGATTTTTATTTATTGTTAAATGTTGTAGTTGGAATTAGGAATTAAGAAAATCTTGATTGTTGATTGGGATGTTCATCATGGAAATGGAACTCAAAAAATGTTCTGGAAGGATCCTCGAGTTCTATTTTTCTCAGTGCACAGGTACTTGCTTATAGAAAATTTATAGATTAGATTATTGAAAGTTTTCATCATTTTTAAATGTTCATTTTTGTTATTAGTCCTTTTGTTTTGGTTGAATTATTTTATATTTTTACGTGCCTTAGCTAATAGTGAAAAGGTAAGCAACTTTTCCTTTTAATTGGATTACGCATTTGGTCTTTTGTCCTGTTAATGGTATTGAATATTTTGTCTTGTTTAGGCATGAGTTTGGAAGCTTTTATCCAGCTGGTGATGATGGGTCTCATACTATGACTGGAGAAGGACAAGGTGCAGGATATAATATAAATGTTCCTTGGGAGAATGGTCGGTGTGGGGATGCAGACTATCTCGCAGTTTGGGAACATATATTGATTCCTGTTGCTAAGGAATATAATCCTGACTTGATTATAATCTCTGCAGGATTTGATGCAGGTTAGCTTTAGTACAAATTTCTATCAAATTTTAAGTCAATTGTTAAAGTTGTTTCCATGTTTTTGTTAATCAACTTATATCATATGCATTTTTGTTGGATACTACATAGTATCTAAGCTTTTACACATAACTTGATTACACCTTATCAATGGTCCTATAGAGGCTTAGGAGTAAATTACTTGTCGGTTATTCTAAAAATAAGGGTATCTCTGTAGGAGGTGATATGAGTTATACAATTTATGGTCTTTTGTGTTTGCATACCTTCTTAGCTGTTAGCATTAACACCATTGCAATATTGCATAGATAAAAGTGACAGTAGCACCATCACTAGGAACCTTAGATTGATGGTACGATGTTGATTTGACAGCTAAGAAGTTTGACTCCTACCATTTTACAGCTGTTTATGAAACCATAAAAGCGACTCTATTAGTATGAATAATTTTTAGGGCAAAATTGCAAAAACAAGCAATTAGCATAGCATGTAAGTGGACATGCAAATATTAGCACTAATTAATATGTTACTCTTGGTTATATGATATTGACTATGCTTACATAGGATACAAAAAAAAACTTGTGTTTTTGTCAAAGACAATTTTTGTTCTGAATGTGAATTTCATTTTTGAATTTTGAACTACAGAAGTCTTGACTGCTTGTCACTTTGTCCTGTGATTGGTTGAATATAATCTGTTCTCATTATATGTATTATAGTAATCTTGATAATACCGTCAAATCTGTGTGCATACACACAAAGACATGTAGGGAGAGATAGAAGGGGAGAAGGATAGAGTTTCCCTCGGATAAGTCATTAGTTAGTTGCATGCAAAGTTTTGAGCAGCATTTTGTTAGAAATGGTGGTCACAATGAGATTCATAGTCTAATTAATTGATCAAATCTAGATGCCTGGATAGGATGGATGTGTGCATATTTAAGCACTGTGTATTGTATGAAAAGCATAGTTCTTCAGTATCATTGTGACTTGCATACGCTGAATTTCTTTTCTTTTCTTTCAACTAGTGGTTTTCGTATCTTGTTTTGGTTTCTTAATTAACATGTTGACACCACCGACCACAACCACAAGATTGTCATCATTAAACTCAAGTTGTGAGCTCAAGTTTTCACCTTGCTTCGCTTGAACACTTCCTTACCTTCAAAATGGTTCGATATCTTGCAGCACGTCACTTTTTCATACCACCTTTAACAGTGACTACCTTCTTCAATAGTTTTGTTTAATAGAAAGATATATTTTTTGATAGGTAAGTTTTGCCCTAGGTAGAATTTGGAATCAACAACCTTGTTTAATTGAAAGATATTAAGAAGTTCATTTTTCTTTCTCTTCATTTTTGAGAGGTATCAAGGTTTAATCATTATTCTAACCTTTGTGGATATTATGTTTGGAGCAGCTATCAATGATCCTCTTGGTGGTTGTTGTCTTACACCGTACGGTTATTCTGTCATGTTGAAAAAGGTCAGCATTAAAATAGTTTTGACTTTGTAATTTTCATTATCTGGTTACCTAAATAATGCTCTGAAATCCTCTCTCAAATAGTAAGCCATATGGTAGTTCAATAGTTCTATTTGTGCTACTTTCATGTAGGAATTCCCTTTTGCTCTACTATTTTCTTTTGTGGGTATATCGTAGTCTTTTCAGTTTGGTAACCTTTTCTCTTCATTTGATAACTTTCTTGTTGCATTTTAAGAAATATTTATATTTATTGACAAGTACTATACTTTTTTGGATGCTTTATCTAGTTGATGGAGTTTGCTGGGGGAAGGATTGTTATGGCACTAGAAGGAGGATACAACCTTGATTCTATAGCAAATTCTGTACTTGCTTGTGTGGAGGTGTTGCTAGAGGATAAAAATATTGCTGAATCTTCAGAGGTTTATCCATTTGAGTCAACATGGCGAGTAATACAAGTGGTATATTAACTTTTTATAGCTTGTCCAATTCATTATTTATTATCTTTATTTACTTGTTGTAGCTATTTTGGTAGTGCCACAGGAACTAATTTTCATGTACAATTTTCTCTTATTGTATTAAGGGATTATAATCTGCCACCTAAGGCATTTCTTTCTCGCTACATCTTTTAACATTTGAGGCACAAATAATATCTTCAGGTCCGTGAAGAATTGAGTGCATACTGGCCGATACTTGCAACGAAATTACCTGAGAAGTTGACCAGTAGGAAAACACCTCAAATTCAGGTGATAATATTCACTCTTTTTTATATGTTAACGTCTTTGGAAAATCTGAAGCTGGAAATTTATGGTACCTTTGACCATGGTTCAAAGTATTGGCATGCACCGGCGTAACAATATCGGCCGATACGTATCGACCATGATCATTGTTTTAGTATATTTGTATTCCACACTTCTGCTACAAATAGGTCCCCTAGCTCTACTCTTAAGTATGTTTCCTTATAATGCTATCCTTTCTCATAGATTCTAAGTTCCGACTCAGACGGCGAGTATGATAATGGTCCACATACATTATTAGAGGATCTCGAGGAGGCTGTTCGGGATGTTATACAACCACTTTTGAAGCTCAAAGTCGATGAAGATAATCACGGTGAACAAATGAAGTCATTAATTATCTTCCCAGATGAATCATTCACTATTTTTTTTGCTAAATGAATCTTTCACTATTTAGTTTGTCTTCTAATGATATTTAATCGTAGCAGATGATTTAACCTCTGTTAGTCCCCCATGGAGATCAGAGCTTTCGAAGGTTGATGTATGGTATGCAGCTTTTGGGTCAAATATGAGCAGATCAAGATTCCGCTGCTATATTGAAGGTGGACTGGTAAAGAAGCTATGTTGCATGCCTCAATTGGTCTCGAAATCATTCTATAAGAAGTCTTCCTACTAATTTGAGTCACTTCTTAAAGATATTTTACCTCGACTCTTGTACATGGGTTACACCCCCATGGTGCCCCTTTCAATATAGTAATAGTATTACTTTAAAAAAGGTAGTATGAAGCAACTGTTCTTAAGGTGGGTGTACAAATATTTCAATCTACTCCCTCTTATCACATATTGAGTTTCATTTTGGAAAGAATGCTATTCATACACATTCCAAGACATATAAACAACATTTGACAATTGTCATATTTAGGCATTATACTCTCACTATGCGGAAGATAGAGTATTAATGCCAATGAAAATTACAAAGACGTGACTCTTTTTTCCTAGTGCACGAAGTATATTTAACTTTTGTTGTTCAAAGTTGTCTTTTAGCGTCTAAAGTTTAGTTTTGGAAAAGAAAAAGAAAGTATGTTATCCAAACATGCTTTTTGGCATGTCTTAAAAACCAACTACATACATTGTTTTGTAAGATGTCACTAAGTTTGGGAAGGCACTCTAGGCTTCTTTCCTTTATGTTCTTCCTTCAATATAGGATCTACATATTGGTCGATCTAGCTTGTAGAGAAAGAAAACAAAATTTGATTATATTTCCTGGAACACAATTATCTCACCACTCATCATTCCTTGCTCAACTAATAGCTTGTGTGAGTGATGAGTTTGGTTCGTGTTTTAGGAATTGTTAGAATGATATACATTATTGGGCCCTCCATCTAACAGTTTAAGCTTTTAGCTGGTTACTTAATATGGTATCAGAGCTCTGGGTGTGCAAGGTCTTGGGTTTAAATCTTTTCGGCTGCACAATTGTCTTTATATTAATTTAATAATGCAAATGCACTTTAATTTCTCCCTTCTCTATAAAAAAAGTTGCATTTGAGGGGGAGTGTTAGAATGATATACATTGTTGGGCCCGCCATCTAACAACTTAAGCTTTTAGATGAGTTGGTTACTTTATTATAAAGTGTGAGACAAAATAGACTGTTATTTTGGTGTTAACACATTTTTGAAGCCTTTTTACTTTCCCTTTTTATCCTTCTGTCCTTATTAATTCTCTCACGTACCATAATGTTACAATGATTAGCTTTTTTACCGCATTGTTTTAGTTTTTCATTCCTATATTTTCTGTCTACTCTCATATCACTTTTTTTTTAAATCACACACTGTGTGTGCAGGTAACTAGTTTCCTATAAACATGCAAGAAATATTATTCTTTGTCCATTTTGTTTTGAACACCTCTATTAATTATTTAGAGAGAACTTTATGTTCAAGGAGTACATAATTTCATATTAATGACAGGATTCAGTCTCCCGCGTTCTATAACACAATAATTCTTTATTTAATTTTTATATTTTTCTAATCCCTTGCACTATTGCACATTTCTAAAATGTAGACAGAAGGCATGCGAAAGCCATGTTCTGGTTCAATGGACAAAAGCCAGCCAAAAGATACTTTGTGGAAGACTTTCCCTCACCGTTTATTCTTCGGTCGTGATTTTTCAAGTACCTGGGGTTCAGGAGGAGTTGCTTTTCTTCATCCTGAAAGCAATAGCCAGTATATTACTCACATGCTCCTCTATCGAATTACGTATGTGATTCTTGTGACTTCTTGTTTCTTCCTAGAAATTTTCATCTGCATCATTTAGCAAGCAAGCAACCTTCATTGAATCCTCAAATATACAGCTTTACTGCCTGAAATATTTTTGAAAGAAATGAAAGCTCAACCAATGAGATGTGGTTCATCCGGACTTTCTTATATGTTTATCTTCTTCAATATATCAAAGTTGGTTTCTTATGCTGGCGTCTTCTTTACAGGCTTGAGCAGTTCAATGATGTTTTGCTTCAAGAGAACCGTTCAAGCTGTGACACAGGCTCTCCTTTATTTGATTTGACTGCTTTACATGCTATTGCAAACAAACAGTACATTTCTGTGGAAGCTCTAAAGGTATGCCTTGTAGACTGGTAGTGATACTCTTTATGTTTAACATACACTTCCAGACTCAGTGAGAGATGATTTGCAACAAAAAAATTCTTGAATATATGAAAATATAATGCAGAAACTTATCCCAACCTCGGCACAATTTCTTATAATAACAGTGTTATCTTGTCAGAATTAACAGTCAATAACTGAACTTTTTAAAAATAGTTTTGATGCATTATACATCATAAATACCTATTATATTACCCTTTATTCTGTCGCGCACCTGATCATCAGCATATACAGACGCCGAGTTTACGTGAGAAAATTAAAATGTTTATGTTATCTATGGAAAAAAAAAATCTATATCACCCAAGAAAAGAAATGCCTAGATCACAATTACTGGGTGTGACGGCGCCGGGTGTCGTGAGTTATATGCAAGCATGGGTGGGTTCATATTCTTTCCTTATTGAAGATTCAAAGGATGTTTTCTTGTAAGATTAATTAGAGAGTAGGGTTTCAGATATTTTTGACGAGTAACTTTGTGGTTAAATAAGTTGTAGGTTTTAGTGATGAGGTCACTTTTAAGTTGGCAGTTAAAAATTCGACGTGACTAAATGCTTTGCATGTGGTAAGCAACAATGGCACCGTTAAAGCATGTCATACACTGTTGGACTCATTCTCTAACACTTCTAGCTTTTAAATTTTAAAGCAACTGGTTGCTTAATTTGGTTTTAAGTGCTGGTTTTGCAATGTCTTTTTACTGCATGCATCTAGTCGTACCATCTTCCTTCAGTTAGCACTTTGTTCTATTTGTGTATTATGATGCATTGTTATTTGTCAATTCACGTGCTAATCAGCATTACATGTATATATTGTTTAGCCTTTTCTCTAACAACTTAAAGCTTTTAAACAACTAGTAACTTAATAAACACCAATATGGATATAGAGTAAACTCACTAGGTCTGGCAATAAGATACCAAAAAATAAATCCAAAGTCCAAACGCAAATTTCTCAATACACTAATATAGGAGGAAGTCAGGGTTACTTTACTTGCGTGGCTTAGTTTGTTTTGTGGGCAGACATTATGTGTAAATTTTTACATTTCAGTTGTTTCCTCGACTGTGAATGCTGTTTGACTTCTATACAGGCAGGCTGGTACCATAATGTAGTTTACTTGTGGAAGGAAAATGATATTCCAATCCTGACAATGACGTAAGCACATTTTCTTTCATACCTCTTTCCATTATCCGTAATTAAGCTATACAATTAGTTTTAGCATTTGCTGTCGTATAAAAGAAGGAAAATGATTTATACGTCGACTAATTTTATGACGTGTATGGATTGCAACCAATGTTTTGCTATCGTATGTAAGAAGAAAAATGATGGGAGTGGTTAACATGAAGTTAACTTTGGTCAATTGACCAATACAGTGTCGACACGCAGGCCGGGAGGTGATCTCTCTGCGTGTCAACATTGTATTGATCAATTAACCAACTTATCCTCATGATAACCGGATCCGAAAATAATTTATATGTCTACTAATTTTTAATGCTTTCAATTCAGTTGCCCCTTTTCAGATATTGAGAGCTTCAAAACCAGTAAACTTCCCATATGTGGTCCGAGCAAAGAATATGCCAATACATTGATTAAAGGATTGGTAGAAGGAAAGCAGCTTACACAAGAGGAAGCCATTTCTTATATAGAGGAAGCTTCTGCTAAAGCATTGTGATCACAAGTTATAAAATCCTATCCTTGGATCTTGTAAAATATAAATTATTTATATTATTACTATATAGGCCCATTATTTATGTGGAAACCCCCTATAGCTGGTAGCAGAAACCTAATTATTGGCTCACCTAATGACCACTCGGAGGAACCAGGTCTTCATGGTTTGTATAGAAGAATTAATAATTCGGATTATATGAATGTGCAGAAACTAGTCTGGTAGTGAAAATCAGGAGTTAATTCTCTGTAGTTTTTATTTTTTTTACCGGACAATGGCCCCTAGTTTGTGTCGAGATATATTAATTGCTAGGCATTTGAATCACATTTGCAATCCTGGTTTAAGAATTACTGGACCTGAAGCAGGTCAGGTCTCCACACAAGTTAAGACCAAGTCATTTAGCCACAATCATTTCAAAATTACACTTCGTGAGAGAGTATAAGACAAGTATGGAAGACAATTGATACTATATGACAACAAATTTCTGTTGATATTAAATACTCATGTGACATGAGATGATGGGAGGGTTTTAACAAAGGGTAGCATGTTATTAACTCTATTTTGTTGCATACAGTTCCATCTTAGTCATTTTTCTTTAGCAAATGCGAGTGGGCCTACGGTTTGAGACCCCTGATCATTCATAGAAAACACATATCATCCAAAGAGTGAAAAAAAAATGAAATATCACATATTAATCAAACTTCAAAATCCACTTGCAAGTATAAATAATTTATTACCCTTCATCAAAATTGTCTAGAGATTCAATAAACAACAACCTACACCGGAAATTTTTGCTAACTCCTCTCCTTGAATTCAGAAGGCATCCAGTCCAAACCTTTGGTTCGTTGAAGTTAAAATAAATGCACCTAGATATACACTGCTCTCAAGCTCTACTTAGTAAAGGCAAAACTTTCTTTTGTTCTCTAACAGTTTACTACATGAAATTAAAGTTTGCCTCAAACAAATGGAAAGTACATACTTGACAACAAGGCAAATTCCTTACATGTGCTCCATCATTTCCCCAATATATGCAATGATGATCAAGTTGAATAGAATTCGGAAAAGAATAAACCCCTGTGCCATAAGTATTCATTTAGACTGATTGGAACAATGGCTTATATGAGGGTACAGCATCAATAATGCTCAGATATCAACAGTGCTCATGATGATTTCAGCGTAGCATGACCGGTATCTTTCAAATGCTTATGTAGTTTAGTCCTGTATTGAAAAACAATGAAATCCATGAATGAACAATTAAAGAAAAGAGGAAGTATATGCAATATAGAAACTGCACAAAAAAAGAAAATTAAAGAGGAGCTTCATGATACCTTGATTTGAAGTCCGCTCCACATTTCTCACAAATATTGTCGCTAGAAGTTTTCGAGGATGCCTGAGTTTCAAATAGATAAATGTTTGAGATTAGACATGAAATAGTAGTATAATACAAGAGTCCAGCACATTTTTAGAATAGGAAATTGAATCCAAGTTCTACAAGTAAAACAAATATAAGAAATTTACATGGAAAAAAAATCCAACAAGTCTCACAGTGCTCCATTTGATACAAAGATTCAGCTGCCTAAAGTGAAAAGCAAACTTGCTGACTGATTGTGGAATCAATAGAATAATAATTGCAAATGTCGAGGTAAACAATGGTCAATGGAAGCAACATATTTACCAGAAGAATCAAAATGCCCTATCCCAACTATCTACTTTGCACCAAAAAATAAATAAAATGAACCATATACAAAATAACACAAACATTTGAAATTGGCAAAATGTGTTCACTGTTCAGCAAACTGGTTTATTTGTATGACAACATACTCTAGAGTAACAACAGTAGCCTAACATAGGCTCATAATACATCTAAATTAAAAGGCAGAGAAATGAGCTTTAAGTTTAAGAGGATTCATACCTTTTGTTTCCTTCCCTTGGATGCAGTCATTGATTTGGTATCTATGTCCTTCTTGGTGGTACCTTTCTTATCAACTGCTGGTTTTGAAACCTTGCGACTCTTTACTGACAGATCCTCATCTTTACCTTTAGTTTCATTTTCTACATAAGAATGAGAAGATGTTGTCTCCTCTGCAAGTGAACTGTCCACATGCCCATTTTTCTCTTCAGATAGACTACTGACTTTAACAGCATCACCTTTTATTGCTCCTTCATCTGCTCTATTCTCCTCAGCTAGACTAATGATTTCAGTAGCATCACCTCTCATTGCTTCATCATCATCAGCTCTTCTGCTCTTCTGTCTTCTACATCCTCTATTTCTTCTGGTACCCTTCCGATCATTATATTCCATAAATTCCATCTCGTCACCATCAACCTCAACAGGAACTTCCATGGATGAAGCTTTAGTCTTCCCCTTTTTATTTTTCCTACTCTTGTGGCCTGACAACATTGCTTCAAGCATACTTGCTTCATCATCATCCAATCCCAACTTCTCAGCAACCCCTTTCAACTCGCCACCATCATCAATATCAGCAAACACTTCCTCCTCGCTAGACTCACCTTGTGCTTCCTCATCGTCATCATCATCACTACCATTTTCTTGTTCTTGAATTTCAACACCATTCTCAAATTTCTCCATTACCTCGTCCATCCCTTCTTCGGCTGACACAAACCCATTTCCTTCCACCTCATTTTCCTCCCCTTCTTCGTTCCCATCCTCATTTTCCGTCTCCTCATCTTCAAATGCTTCTCTCAACTCAGCCACCTTCTCTTTATGCTTCTTCGATTGCTCATGATTCCTCCATTGCTTCTCACTCTTAAACTTCTTCCCACACGCCACACAATAAAATTCCTTCTTCTTCTCACCCTCCACCACTTCCTCCTCAAATTCATCCTCCACTTCCTCAACTTTCGCCCATTCCTGCTCCTTATAAGCCCTAGCCCTCTCTGCTTTCTCTCTCTCCAATTCCTTCTTCCTCTTTCTCTCCTCTTCCTTTTTCCTCTCCATCTCCTCATTCCTCTTCACCTGCATATCAATCACCCTCTTATCTCTCTTCTTTGCAAATGCGGCCAATCCACGGACAGTCTCATTATACTCCCTCTTTGCCTTTTTCCTCAGCTTCTTATTCTCCTCCTCCATCTTTCGTCTTGATCTCCGGTCCGGCCCCGCCATTGTATCATACTCATCAACCCAAACAAAATCCATCACTGTAGCAAATCCCAACCAATAACCATAAAACGCATTCACTTGCGAATACGGACTATTCAAATTCCCCATAACGGGCGCTTCTTTAATTGCACCTAACCCTAATTTATTTGCAAAATTCAAATCGTTTTGATAAATTTTATCGAATATATCACCATATACTTTATAAAATCCCTTTCCAGTATCAGAAAAACCGGAGAAAACGGAATTCGAGAAAAAAGAGAAGAGATTAGGGATCGAAGTGGAGGAATTTGAAGGATTCAAATTGGAGAAGAGGATTTGGGAACGGTGAGAATCGTACCAGGCGCGTTCGCGGGGGTCGGAGAGGACTTCATAGGCGTTAACGAGTTCTTGGAATGAAGCTGTGGCTTCGGCTTGAGATAAGCCGGACCTCATCAGCTTGTCCGGATGGCGTTGAAGAGCGAGCTTTTTGTAAGCCGAGCGAATCTCGTCGGCTGTGCAGTCTAGCTGGAGTCCGAGGATCTCGTAGAGGCATCGTTTCTCCGGCGATGCCGCCATTGTAGCGAGCTAGGGTTAGGGTTTTGAATTGCCGGGAGCTAGAAATATTGTTTTATGGAAGATGGTGAATTAAAATGATCGGTTGAGAAATAAGGGGGCGTTTGGCAAAACTGAAAATTACTGAATTAATGTAACGGGGTGTTTGGGACCAATCCTTTCTTAAAAAAGGATTTGATTTAATTTTATTTATTTTTAGAGATAATATTAAAGCAACATTTAAATGTAATTAGTACAATAACATAATAATCTATCTATTTCTTAAGTTAATTTATAAAATTCTAAAATTTAAAAATGATATAGATTTATTAACTTACATTCAAATAATATTTAATGATTAATAATTTTTAAAGAACTGACTTTGTTCATGTTTTATAATTAATATATTTGATACTTAATAATTATTATCTTTAAACACTATAACTATGTAAATTATTAGAATGAAAAAAATATAGATATATATATATATATATATATATATATATATATATATAAAGATAATTATTTATATATGTCTTACTACTATCTTGAATTATAAAATTTTGTGTAAATAGTGTGTTTTTTGAGAAGATTTATTTTATAAGTACTACATAAATATTTATCAAAATAAAAGTTAAATAATTGATATTTTATGATATATGTCAGAGTAATAAATATCGTTAAAAATTTAAATAAATATAAAAATATCGTTAAATAAATATTTATTTTAACAACATAATTATTATTCCGATATTATCAACTGTATATTTTATTAAAGAATTATTAATAGTCTTTCGTGTTTTAAGTGTGTGAACATTATTTACAATTCAAGTCACCTACTAGAAGGATGATAAAAAGTAAAATTAACGGTAGTAGTTAGCATGAAGTTAATTTTGATTAATTAATTAATACAGTATTGACACGTAGTCCGGGAGATGATATCTCTTTTTACGTATCAGTATTATATTGATCGATTTACCAACTTACTATGAAGTTCATAGTAACCGGATCTAAAATTACCCATTCAAAGTTAAATTTATTAACCCAAAGCAAACCAAAAAGTAAAATTATTTACAGCAAATGAGAAAGCAAAATTACTTGATTTACTACGACGATGTTGATAACAAAAACTCCGTGTATATGAAAATTGAACCCGAACGTATTTGAATTTTACATACACTCGGGTCCAATTTTCACGTCCGCATAGAAGAGCTCGGTTGATAATGATAAATTTACGCCGAATTACAATTGCAAACCTTATCAATACATGAGATTTGTATAAATTATAAAAAAATCTCACTTATCATTATACGTCTCTCTAAAAAAATTACTATTATTGAGATTTATTCACGTAACCGATAATCATATAGTTTATGATAGGTATTTGAGGGTACTTAATTATTTCCTTGTACCAAGAAATAGTCCTAGACTAGACTAGATTTGCCATGCATATGGGCATACTCAATTATCAAGCATCTTCAATGGGGTTGGGGATTTATTTCTACATTATGAAGAAAAGAGAAATCTCAAGCATCTTCCACTTTGTTTTTTCATAGTTTTATTAGTTGTAAACAACTAAGAGAAAATAATAATATATTTGAGAGGCACTCATCATATCTTCTTCTTTGGGATTGGGACATAAATCAAATCATATCACATACCTATTCTTTGGCTCAGTTCATGTGGCCATGCATGAGAACTGGGACTAGCAAAGCAGGGCAGCCCATGTGCAACATAACTTTTTCTTGGTAGCACTACTCTCCTTAAAATTCATGCTTGTGGAATTCATACAAGTGATTATGATGTTTGAAATTGATATTCTCGCATGACTTTATGATATTTTTACATGAAAATCGTCGTTATTGGTGACAGTTTTTACCGTCGTCGCTATAGTTATATTCTTTATTCGTTCCAAATTATATGATTATTATTAATCATATAATTAAGACGACTCGGGTTAAAAAATAGTAAAAACAATAAAACTTATAACGAATAATACTTTTTAAATAGTTTAT
Organism: Panax japonicus; assembly: GCA_020205505.1. Taxonomy (NCBI): domain Eukaryota; kingdom Viridiplantae; phylum Streptophyta; class Magnoliopsida; order Apiales; family Araliaceae; genus Panax; species Panax japonicus. Next base: position 1,231,149 of record CM035098.1, on the reverse strand, counting down.
TAAAATTACCAACCCCGTAAACATTTTAATAACCATTACATTTATTACTTTCATTATTACTTTGTAATTAAATAAGAAAAAATGGTGGGTTTAGATTGGTATAAACATGATTAATTTGGAGTTCAGTCGATTCTCTTATAATTATTCAGCATGTTTGACAACCCACCAACAATACAAAAAACGTTTTGTATATTTAAAATATTTTAAACTTCCAAAAATCAATTATTTCGGAGCTTCAGAACTTCAATAATTCATAATAAATAGCCATTTTATCAGAAAATTCGAATCTCATGACTTTTTATAGGAAATTTAATTCTCTACAACTTTTTAGAAGAAAATTTTTCCAAATTCCAAACAGAAATTGACCGAAATCCCTGTGGGATTTTGAAATTATTTAATCATTATAAGTACTAAGTTTACTCATAAGGATAATTTTCCAATAAATATAAATGGAAGTCATAATTTGATAATGTTAAAAATGATATTTTATAGTACAAAGACTATTATGAAAATATATATATATATATATATATATATATATATGGATTAAATTGAAAAAAAAAGAATATATATATATATATATATGGATTAAATTGAAACCAACTTTAGAGTACAAGGACGAAAATGATTGTTTAGCCTACACTCTTATAATTTGTAAAAAGTGATACTGTATTTTAAATAGTTTTACATCATAGTCAGTAAGGTCTTACTCTAATAGTTAAGGTTGAGTTCCTATAATGTTTATAGATAAGTGGAGCTTTATAATATTTGTAATATATGTTTTTAACCACGTGTTTATGGATTGAACGAGATTCAAGTAGGTGAAATGGTTGAATTTGTTAGCAACGTTAAAGGAATAGCCTTGAATCTTGAGAATGAGAATGTCGGGATGGTTGTCTTTGGTAGTGATACTGCTATTAAAGAAGGAGATCTTGTCAAGCGTACTAGAACTATTGTGGATGTTCCTGTGGGAAAGGCTATGCTAGGGTGTGTGGTCGACGCGTTAAGAGTACCTATTGATGGAAGAGGGGCTCTAAGCGATCACGAGCGAAGGCTTGTCGAAGTGAAAGCCCCTAGAATTATTGAACGATATTTAACTATCATAATACGATAACACTATTAGAAAAACAAGAATATGTGACGGAATTTTGTGACAGTTTTTAAAAATAATCACAAAAGATAGTAATTTGTGATGGACTTTTTAAGAAATCACAAAATAATAGTATATATGATGGCTCTTAGTGATGACTAATCTTGCCATCAATGTATTATAATTGTGATGGCCATATCAATCACACCAATTTTTTCACGCAATAATATTTTATGACGGTTGTGACAATCATTAAAAAAGATAAATTTTTGTAGCGACTTTTATTTTCAATTACAAAAAGAAGGTATTTTGTGATGGAATTTTCAAGCCATCACAAAATAATAAAATATATGATGGCTCTTAGTGATGACTAATTTTACCATCGTTATAAAGTATTTATGATTACCATTGCAATCACCAAATCTTATGTGGAAATAATTTTTTTAGTAAGTCAACTCATATATGTTTCCTTTTATATTTTGTTTTAAAATTGTTATCATGATCTAGACTTTGGTGTAGTGATAATACTTGTTATTTAGTTTACAAATGGGAGATGGTTCGAATCCTACATGTATCATTTGATACAATTAATATAGATACAATTAATACATTGAAATAAATTATATGTAAATAGAGATTCGCGTTCTTACATTTGATCCCTAAATTGGTTTTTTTGTGATAACTTTGACAATCACAAAAGATTACGTGTTAATGTGATTGTATTAATCATCACAAAAGCACTAAGCGTTTGCGTGATTGCCAAAACCATCACGTAAAATCTTTCATGATGGGCGTTTACAAGACGACCATAGTGATGCTTAAAGCCATCACGTAAACCTTTTGTGATGATTTTTCTATTTGTTGTGATGAATTTTGGCCATCATAAATGACCATTTTTTTAGTAGTGTAATTCTAACCGTAAAATATGTTACCTTATTTATTACTAATTATTTCATTCGTTTTAAAATTAGAGATATAATTTGACTTTTCAACTCGAACAATGACATTGAATTTTAAAATTTGCATGACTGATAAAAGTTTAGAATGAAATAAATTTTGTGATTAATAGCTTTTGTTATATATTATTCAATTATAATAAATGTATTAACTAAAATTAAATAAAGTCACATCAATTTGAACTTTAATATATTGATCTCAAAAGTCAAATTATATCTCTTTATAAATAGAGTAATAAATTAGTTTATTTTGAAATAACTGGATTGTCACAATTTAATACTCCCTCCTTCCTTATTAAATGCCTTTTAAGATAAGTTTTTATTATTTTGTATGTATCACTGTAAAAAATTGTAAAAAAATTAATTACTTAATTTCTCATATTATTAACATTAAATATAATTTTATTTCTCTATCATCTTTTCTACCAATTTACACTAATAAAATTAAATTCTCTCTTTTCCCTCTTTTATTTTCAATGAAATATATCCAATATATTTAATTTAAAAAAACATTAATTACATATTTACTATATATTTAATTCTAAAATAATATAACACTATATAATATTAAACTATTAATTTTAAATAACACTATATTCATAGTATAGTTTGTTATGGTAAAAAAATTAAAACCTTATACTATTTAATTTTTTATATTTTAGTCAAGTTTTGATTGTCACATATAGATTATGAAAATCTACAAGTTTAATACCATTCCAAAAATGAGACCTTATTAATAAACATTAAAAGAAATGTTATTCCATAAGAAGAATATATTAAATAGTGTATAAAATGACAGAATTATTAATTAGAGAAGCTTATAACTTGTGTGTGCAGATAATGGGGCAGTGGGTGTGGATGATTCCAATGAAACCGAACCTGCAAAAGGTCACACCCATCGTCTTAGAATCTTTGGGTCCATTCCATTAGCCGCAAATCCCACCACAACTTGTGTTAGGTGGTGAGCTACTCCTAATTTCTCGTTCCCTTTCACACTTCATTAGCTATTCAAATTGAGTGGTAGTTTTTTTTCTTCCTGAGAAATTGGTCATTTTCATTGATGGGTTGTTCAGTTTGTGGGTTGCATTCAACTGGGTTTTGTTCAGAATTTCTGTTTTGAGTTCATGGAAATTTGTTTATTGGGTATTTTTGGGAGAAATTGGTTAGTTTGGACCATGGGTTTTGAAGTATAGAGATTGCTATCAAATGGGTGTCTGATAGATTTTTGTAATTTTTTCTCAGATTGGTATTTGGTTTGTTGCTGATCTGATACGGGTTTGATTTATATAAAGGTTTTCCGAGTTAGGGATTTGTATTTTGATTTTGGAGAAGAGGGAAATAGAAAACAGTAGCTCTGAGGGATTGGTGGTAGCTTAATTTTGTTTTCTGGGTGTGAGGGTTTTGCTACTTGTGATAATTGGTTCTTTATTGAGGTTGAGGTATTGTTCTTGGTTTTGAGCTGTGCTTCTTTATTCTTTAAAAAAATTATGCTAAGAAATTAAACAGGGGAAAACTGGTCTCGCCCATTCCTGTGAAGCAGTTGCTCTATTTCTTTCTATATTTGTCTGCATTTGTAGTATTGCTTCCAAGGTTTGTGGTTCTTGGGTTCTGGATTGGTTTTATTCAGATTGATGAAAAGTTTGTTCTTTGGGCTTCCAATGCTGAGAATTGAAAGAAAGTGGAAATTTTTTATTGAAAATTTGGTTGGTGATTTTTGAACAAGGGACAGAAATAAAATGGATGTTTGGGTTGTTGTAGCAGCTGCTGGAGCTGGGTACATAGCCCAGCACTGGAAGAATCTTATGAAGGGTGGGCAAATTATATCTGACTCATCCTCTGGCAGTTCTAGTTTTGCCAATCCCGAATTGTCGTCATCGATGCAGCAGTTTCAGGACAAGAGCTGTCATTTACACAGATTGGGCCATTGTAAAAACCTTGGTAATGATGTTTCTGAAAGAGATCCCATTTCTCAAAATGCTTCTATGGCAGAAGTGTCTTCTTCTAATGGGATTGATGGAGAAAAAGTGGTAATAATGGAGAATTATGAGGATTGCAATGTACTTTCTCAAACATGTTTATCTCCTAGGTTCTTGAGCAATGACAACCTTGGTGACTTTGGTGAGTGTTCTTCTGATTTACCGCTTACACCTTCTACCAGAGAAATGAGCTCTTCTTATAATAGAAGGATTCTTAGAAGTAAACGAACTAATGCGCAAGTCATTAAACCACTAAATTCTCTACAAAGTTGCCTCATGGCTCAGTTATACAAGAAACATGCTGAAATGGAAGAGTATATGCTTAGTTCCATTCCTTCACCGTCTACACCAACTGTGAGGCCGCTTCTTGTGACTGACGGAAGTAGAATAATCAGCAGAGCAAGTGGTCTATCAAAAAATGTGAGAGCAAGACCTGGGGAAGGTAAGCTGGACAACGAAACTGGCTCAAAAGAGAAAGGGGCTGTCTTTGGAGTTCCTCCACTACTGATTCCTGGGAGGAATAGGGAATTTAAGACAAGAAGGGATTGGAGTAGAAAATTGAGCAATTCCACCAAAGTGATTGGTACAAAATACTCCAATTCAAAAGGTGATATCTCATTGTCTGAATAATTTTTGTTTATCACATGCATAAATGCTTTTTTAATAAAATATAAAACCTTTAAATAGCCATAACTATTAAAATCTTATTATTCAATCATTGAGATAATTATCATCTATGTTTGACTTTAAAGTAACTTGTGCATATGACACTTACCCTTAATCATCACAAAAGTGAATGAAGCAGTAGCTGCTTCATCAATTGTCTGAGAGAACTCTTGCCCTTCTTATTGCTTTTTTATCTTTATTAAAGGTCACATGCCCCAAAAGAAATAGTTGAATGAAGATTGGTGAGGATAAAAACAACTATTACCATGGTGCAGATCGACTCTTTTTCTCCCCTGTTTTCACCAGTTAAACTGATAGGGGAAGGTAAACAATCGTATTGCTTTCATTCAGTTTTCTTTTCCTGTAATCTTGAGAGTCCCTTTTTTCCTTGAAAAGGATAAAAGAAGAATATTAGAAGGGAAGTACAAAGAAAAGGTAGTACAAGAAGTCCTTACAGCAAGGTAAATCAAGGTTTCAGATTATTGTTTCTTTCTATATATTAAAAGTACAATACTCTTAAGTCATACATTGTTCAATCCACATATGCTCTTGCTAGGAAAAAAAGAAACAGAAGCACAAAGGAATATGATAAACAATTCAAATTATACAAGAGCCTTCTTGAATGTATTTAAGAAATAATATAGTGTTAGTGTTGTCTAATGAGCTGAATGGTAGAATTTTTGTCAATTTTATATTTAGCTAATTTACACATAGAAGGAAAGGTTGGTGTTCAATTGGCTGCTACAGGGTTTGGCTAGCATACTTTTTTGGCTTGATGTGGTTATGATACGAGTTTTAGTAATTTTGATGTATCTCATACTCTAACATCGTCATGTGGATCAGGATCATCTCATGGAGCACTTCTTTTCTGTTTTGGGATATCTGTCGGCATAATGTCCTCTTTATTGTCAAATAAGCGAGAGGTAGACAAATTGAATAATTTGCTGAAACAAACAGAGGACTTGGTTCAAGATCTACAAGAGGAACTTGAGTTGAAAGATTCATTAACCGTTAAAGAGCTTGTACGTGATGACTATGAATCACAGGATACACACGAAGATACCTACAGCAAAGAAGCACTACTTGTGTTTTCCACTGAAAATAATTTTGATCAATCAAACAAAAAAGATCAAAAAGAAGATCGTGATGAGAAGACACAAGAGGAATCTATGAGAAAAATTGAAGCAGAGCTTGAAGCCGAACTTGCCAGGCTCGAAATAAACATGAATTCATCCACCCTAGATGGACAATTTTCCAATCTAGTCGAGGTAAGCATGCCTTTTTATCTGTACATTTTTCATAATTACTGCTTCATCTTATCTAATGGCATTTATAAATATTGCAGGTGGATTAATTTAATTAGAACAGAAATTAGTTATGTCCGTTATGATCTAAAAAGCTTCAGAATTCCATTAAGTTTATGTAGCACGAGAAGCAAACGTTTTTAACCAAAATAATTAAGACGAATGGACGTTTTCACTTGAATGTAAATATAGCTGCTTAGTGCCCTTGCAGCAGAGTTGGCTGGTGGGTTAAAAGTATTTTTAACTCAAAAAATGTGGATTATGATAAAAATTCTTATCGCTGTAGTTTTTTGGGTGCAAAAACACTTTAGTGAGAAGCTAAAATTTGTTTTTTTTCCTTCATACTATGTTTATATTTAAGCTTGAAAAAAATACCAAAATATATCTAGTCATCTCCTGGAGTGCTTTTAAGATTATGTACCAAACTTGTTCACCAACAATACTTTAACCTATTCAGATGCAACTTGTCTTCCCACCTAGGGGGTGGCTCGCTTATATATCCTGAAATAGAGGTCAGATGCAACTACTGAATGCAGTAGTCAGGTTGCATAGGTCTTGTAGTGTGCAAGCTTACACCATCAGCTACATTCAATTAGTGTAGATAAAACCAATACTATAGATAAGTATCAAACAGATGCCCGATGGATTTCAACATTTAGTATTTTCATATTTTATGCTCTCAACTTTTAACTTTCTCAACTATCAAGTAATTATTATAGTCTTCGAAGAAATGCTTCCCATCTTTTTGCATTTAAATTTGAGACAAGTGCAGAAAAACACTTCCCTATAAGCTATGATAAGTAAAGTACAAGTGGTTTTTTCTGGTGGTTTTGAATATGAGAAAATGTCCAAGTTTTGAGGTAGTTGAAATGTTGTAGGGTTTATGGATTGAGATGAGCTACAGTTGATTTGGTTGTATAAATGTAGATCAATGAAAAAACAGAAAAGTTGCTCAGATTTCTGGACGGCACGTATTCTGGATTTTAGTTTTAAATTAAAGGGCCAGGGAAACGGACTCAAGTTAAATAGGTTGTTAGGGTAGAGTTCTTGGGGCTTCTCAGGAAATTTGTATAGTATCCCCAAAATAGTAATTGAATAGAAGAAATGTAAAAAAAGAAGAAGAATGACCTCTAGAAAATCTTGTCTAGACTCTTACGCAGCACTGAATGCGTGTTTTATATTCCAAGCTCAACTCCATGAATATATAACACGTGTGCCTAACTTTTCCTTTTTCTTTGTTGCTAAATTTAAGTCTGGATCAAAATAGTGGGAGACTCATATGCAACTCATATGAGATGCCAACTAGAAATCAAGAGCAAACTATACATCCAAACAAGAAGAGAATTATCAACAATCTTAGCTTTCTGAAATTTAACAAAAGAAACTAATATGCATTTGACTCTATTAAGAATAATAGAAGAGAGGATCTCAGATGGTAGCCTTAGGTTGGAGTGAAGTCTAGAATTGCGCTCAGTACAAATGGAGTAAATTGTCGTTGCAATAAGTAATTTCAAAATAAGCTTGTGAACTCTTTTTTTTAAATTACTAATAGCCCAAATAAGCAAAGCATGTCAGTTGGTAGGCACAACCTCCATAATTGAGAGAAGACAAAAGGATGGAGCGGGAATACTCACATTCAAAGAAAAGATGAGCATGATTTTCATTGTAAAGAGTGCAAAGACAACATCTAGGATCCACAATATGATAATATTTTGCAATGCGATCAAGGGTTTGAAGCTTTTGTAAAGTTGTCATCCAACTAATTCAAAACGACTCCTATTTTTCCTCAATATAGATAATTTCTAAATCAATGTTGTTTCATATTTAAGAGAAGAAATATAATCTCAATCCATTTCTCTACCCAAACAACTTGCATTATTGTACTTGGTCTCACTTTCATACTACGACTTTCTCCATGTACTAAATTAATTTGTGGAATGAATCATAATATATTTCTAGAAAATCCTTTTCCCTGAATAATGTTCTAAAAGGCGCTAGGCGGGAGGTGGGGAGCCTAGGCGGAATTTTTTTATTTTAAGTCAATTTTAATATTTTATCTTACATTTATCCAAACAAAACAGTAATATAAAGCAAAACAATTTATAATAAAGATAATAAGGGTCTTTGCTTAAAGTTCAAACACATATCCATATTGTTAATGTCAAAGTTCAAACACAAACATGCAATTGTTCAAAGTTCAAACATATTTTTAAAGTATTAGTTTTATTCATAAACAAGATTGCTATTAAATAATAAAATTTAAAATTTCAAGAATTTAATTCAATATTAAAACTTAAGAAACTAAACATAAATTTAAGAATTATATTGAATTAAACTAAATATTACAAATGTATCACCATTTATATAATTTTTTGAAGTTGGTAGAAGTTCAAAAAATTACAACTATAATAAAATTATCCATTTTGACATGATATTGTTCACTTCTTGTTGTGATTTATATGCTACAACCAGTAAATCATTAGAAAAATAAATATATCAAGCTCTGGTTTGGATAGTTCTTAAAATATAAAAAATCTCTCCGCCTAGCCCCGCCCGCCTCATTTCCTGGAAGAATTTTTTTGCCCCCTTGGGCCAACGGGGCCTAGCACCTAGGCGGGGGAACCAAGGGGGGCCTAGGAGTACCTAGGCGGGGATTTTTAGAACACTGTCCCTGAAAGGCTCACATATGCACTTAGTTTGTTAGTAAATACTGAAATACAATGGGGCTCTTTGTTTCTAAATTTCTGTTAGCAACCAAACAGTACTTTCTCTTGGACTTCTTGTCTTCTTTTAAATCATAAATACATAGAAGCCAGTGAACTTGCACCTTTTAAATTTCATATCAAAGATCTTCCAAGTGTTTTAGGAGAAAAGATTCTCCCTTACTTATCTTGTAACTGGATCCTTAAAGCTAAAGCTTTCATGTGGTGTGTGGGTGTGGCTGATAAGGATATCCAGAATTGGAGAGGCTTAAGCTTTAAAGATTTTATGAATTCCTGATACTTTTTTGGAGAATCTGTTGTATCTGTGCTGGTTTCTGGCTTTCTGCACCTAGAGATTTTGACTTCTCTCTGTTAATTTTCTGACTTGTTGGATAAATGAAGGAACAGTAAGGTGTATGGTGTATCACCAATTCACCATTTTGTTATTCTTTGAGTCATCCTGATAAATATAGAGAATACACCGATAAGGAAAGTGAACATTTCTTAAAATAAAAAACTGTAAAATGTTTTGTCTTACAAGAATAAATGTTTCTTATATAAGGTCTCTTTCCCAAAACTACGCTGTCCTGATTTTCCTATTGTTTATTTAAAATAAACACTCATCTCACTCATCTTATTCATATCTCTCTCACGCCTATGTTCAATTGATCTAAGGCAGACGTCTGTAGATGTTTATACCATCAGTATTTACATGAAGAAATTCATGACATTATTGGGCAGTGCGGGAAATGCAGGCTCCTAACTCCATACCTAGTCATTGTCCATAGAAATATTTTTACTGATATAATGGTTTCTGCTTTAGTTTTCATGTTACCCCACTGATTCTGTTTATAGAAAAAAAATCCAATTTTATTTTTGCTCTCTTATTTTAAAAGAATAAAGAAAAGAAAATATTAAGAGCATTTTTGGTTATTAGCCAATACTAGATATAAAAATATTGCTAGACCAAAACTTGTTAGGTTCACTAACTTTTGTGGTCTTGGTTTAGCTACAAGGTGTATTTTGTATGGGCATGAGTACGTAATATTCTCATTGCTGACAAATGTTTGAACATCATTTTTTTTCGTGACTTGTAAATATTTACAATTGAAAGGGAGTGAAAGTAAGGCAGCCATATACACACCAATTATACTCTGAATAGCAGCACAGGTCAAAAGGTGGTGTTAATGGTATTACAAAATTCCTTGGATAGTGGATTGGATTGTTGATCTATAGAAACTCTTTTTTAGCCAACAAAACAGGTTGTATTACAGTTTTAATATGATTTAGTTAGGTTAGGTTGGATTTTATAAATTCCTGAACTTTAGACATTCATTTTCATAAAATATTTAGTTATTAACAAATAAGTAAATATTTATCTTGCCTTTCTGGTAGTTGTGATCCGAAGGATTTTCTTCTTCTTATTATTACTGTTTTTGGATACTCTACTGGTTTAAAACAACAAAAGCAGGAATCAAACAAGTAAAAGAATGCATGTGATATTATTCTATTAACAATGGTAAGACCAAATTATTACTTGGTATTTCTTCTCCATTTTGATGTATAAATACTATGCAACCTTGTTAACAAGTATAGTTCTCCTAGAGCAAGTGTCTAACCACTTATTGACAAGACTATTGTAGTGTTTTTTGTTTTGTATATTGTCCAAATTTAGCCTCTTGAGAAGACTAAATTGCAACTGTTTTACAAGATTAAAATTGTATCTTTTAATACTTTGCAGCTTGACCCGGACTCTTTGCCAGACATCGCTCAGGGGGAGTTGAGAGCTGACATGTTTGGTAGACAAGCCAATAACCAACCTTATGCAGATCGAGATGGAAGCGGTAGCTCCACTCCTCAATTTATTAACTATGCAGTCTCCCCAAGAGAATTGACCATACGTTTACACGAAGTCCTTGAATCGAAATTAGAAGAACGTGTCAAGGAGCTCGAGACAGCACTTCAAAACAGCGGAAAAAAGGTTCTGTACACGGAAACAGAGCGTACAGAATCTTGGAGAGTGTTCTCAAATAGCGAAGCGGGGTCTTCCTCAATCCAAGGAAGTCCAATTGCTAAAGAAGAGGATTTAGCAGGGCAGCCTGTGGTTATTCATCTATCAGATGATGCTCTACATGCATACAATGAGGCATATGACGAGTTAACCAAGGTAGATGGATCCGAAGAGGGTTTGCCTTGTGGAGTGGAAAATGACCATCAGGAGAGCTTGCACAATTTTGATCAAGATTTATGTTGGACTGAAAATGGTGCCTTGCACAGTTACAATTCGCGCCATTCAATCTCTAACAGGAGTGGATCACTGGCATTCGTTCATCGAGGGGAAGAAGATCACAGTACTAGTGGCCATGAAGATGATAGTGGCGGCGACGACGAAATGGAAAGGTATTTGATCAAGCAGATTTTAGAGAAAACTAGGCAAGGCTCTCCTGCAGTTTTAAAGGCTCGAAAGATTTTGTTTTCAATGGATGAAAGTGAACATTGACTTTAAAAAATGGTTTTGCCATATATAGAAGCAAATTCTTATTGTTGTATAGTCTATTATTGAAGGACTCGAGTTCAAAAATTTATTAGAAAATTACTGTCCTGTTAGAGATTTGATGCAACATATATCAAGCAAAAATTTTATGTGGACATGAAAATTGGTCGTGAGTGTATTTAAATTTCACTTCATTGTATTTTGACCCCTAATGGTGGATAAAAATATAAATAGATAAAATTCAAATACACTCATAATTTTCATGTACACCTAAAAGAGCTCTATATCAAGAGTAATCTGGATCAAGTTGCATTTATTTCCAGCAGACATTTAGATGATGAGAGCTTGGCAAGTTTTTTCTCTTATTACCTGAAATATTACCACTACTTTGTTTCACAAAAAGAGTAACATTTGCCAATTTCTTATGTTTTATAGAAAGAATTTTTATTTTTATTTTTATGGACGACACAATATCTTCAAATTTATTTTTATAATTTCATTATTATGTCATTACTACTAAACAAACAACCTATTATTATTAGGACATATGGAACTAACCTTTATATTTGTAAATTTTGTAAAACAAAGGGTCTCAGTCACCACTAGTATTTATCATCAAATATGGACTTTTCTGTCAAGAATGAGACTTGTACAAGATCCAAAATAGCATAAAGACCAAAGATTATTGCATCTTTGAAGAGCAATATAGGATTTATGGCAAAATAACCTCAAATACATACTGCACCCTTAAAAATACAAGAAAGATTATCGAGTCTAATATATATATATATATATATATATATATATAGAGTCCGGATCAGGTCCGGACTCCCGGATTTTGTTAAAATCCGGACTTTTTTTTGCTTTTTTTTTGCTTTTTTTTTTGAAACAACTAATAAAAAAAAAATATTTATGGAATTGAAATTTTTACATTATACAGTGTTTTGGGTGTGATTTGGATGCCTATAACGAAACATGTCTGTACAGTCTGGACAGACTGTACATACATTGGTTGGTGTAGGTATTAAAAACACACCCAAAACACTGTATTATTGAAAAATTTCACTTCCATAATTTTATTTTATTTTTTTTTTAGTTGTTCTACCAAAAAAAAAAAAAGAAAAAAATCAGGTCCGGATTTTACTCCCGTCCGGGAGTCCGGACCTGATCTTGTTTATATATATATATATATATATATATATATATATATATATATATATATATATGTGTGTGTGTGTGTGTGTGTGCATATATTATAGATTTATAGTCCCCAAGCAATCAGTATCCTAAACAACTACAAGCAGAAATTACTAAAAAAATGCATCAAAATTGATTTTACAAAGTCAAATTCAGAATGCATAAAATCAAATAGTTCAGGGAAAATAGGTAAGAACCAATTAACAAACACCGTCCATCCTAATATGAAAAGAAAGCAGATTGTCACTTCAGCTTTTTACAATTTGCTTCAATTTGCACCAGCATCCCCACCTGCTAGCAGCAAAATCATCGCCACCTGTGGTGCCAAAACCGGTGTTCTAGTTCTCACCACCGCCCGCAACACCAAAATTCTGAGCATCATTTCCGTAACTGACATTGCTCCCAGCACCAGTGCCGTCTCCAGCTTCATAACCCGTATTGCCCCCTCCACTACCATAACTGTCACCGCCACCATAACCCCCTCCATTGCCATAGCTATTACTGCCACCATAACCACCACCAGCAGCACTGCCATAGCTGCCACCACCTCCTCCACCATACCCACCGCCTCCATAGCCGCCACCACCTCCACCATACCCACCGCCTCCATAGCCGCCATCACCTCCACCATACCCCCCACCAGAACCATATCCAGGGCTTCGTGCCCTCTCAGTTGCGTAATTCACCTTTACCATGCGACCATGAAGATCCTGAATGAAAATTGCACAAAATTGATGTGAAGTTGTGAACAAAGCATCCCTATAATCTATAGAACTTAAAACTGTGCCTCATGTTCCTAAATAACACATGCATCTCCAATATTTATTGTCAAGATATCACTATTAAGTAAACTAAGTCCAGAAATTAATAAGCAATCAATCCATCAACCATTCCTCGCCAAATATAATATCAAATATTAATAGGACTGAGCATTGACAAGAAAAGGGCAGAAAAAGAAACGAACCTGTCCATCTAAGGCCTGGATAGCACTGGAAGCCTCCTCCTGGGTAGTGTATGTAACAAAGCCAAATCCTCTGGATCTACCAGTTTCCCTGTCCAGTATGACTCTTGCTACAAAAAATATCACAATCGTAATAATTAACAGCAACTCCTTCCTACACCACCCAAAACATACCACTTCATAGTTCACACCATATATCTATATAACAAATATCAGGTAACCTTAACATTAAACCAGGCCTATAGCCAATTGACTCACCAAGAAAACTGGCTCAGTTAAGTACTCAAAAGGAAATTATCCCAGACATCAAATCAGGCCCATCACAAGGGACTGACCAGAACACTAGCACAATGAAGTACTCATAAGGCAATTATACTTGCATCAGTAAGGTATTTCAAATATTTATATTTTTACATCTTTTTAGGAAAATGAAATCCAATGACAAATATTAATTAACTGTTAAGAAATTATTTAAATATATAACAAAGATGTACCATTTTTTGATAAAAATTAAACAGAACATGGTACTACTCCCTATTTAAGATCAGATACAATACTTGAACAATCTACATACTTTAGCCCCTATCAATCCAATTTTGAAACATTCAATTCAATATCAAATAACCATATATTTTTTACACACATTTATAATTCATTTGTAAATATATAGATGAATCACAGCATCGTGTTAATATCCTAAAAAGGGGTGTATATATATAGCTTCGAGTATGTTCCCATTCAAGCACTGCTATGGTCAATAGTTGCATATCTGTTTTTCTAGCAACAAAAATAAAAAAATTCTCCCATTCCATGTGAAATGATAATTAAAACATATACAAGTATTTAAGAGAGAAGTTTGTGCATCGAAACTAGGAGCAAATGCAAGTCTTGCAAATTAAATATTGTCCATGGAAAAATACACCAGTATCAAAGTCATCAAGAAATAATAATACACCACTGCCACCAGAAGAAACAGAACCAAAAAGAACATATTGTGGGGCACACATGCAAATATATATTCCTCTAACCTTTTGTTTAAGTTGTACTCCACACAAAACTAACTGCCGGAAACATACGATATCCGCATAACCATTTTTAACTTTAAAAAATATGCATGCCATGGGGGCTTATGGGTGCAAGGGACCCTCCTCAAATTTTAGATAATTTTGTTAGTATATACTTCTAAGGGTAGTTTGTGAAAATAAATAAAATTAACCATTCCTAAATGAAAATCTTTTAATCATAAGATATTGACAACTTAACCTAATCTCTAGTCTAGTATAAAAATTAATACCTTCTCATTATCTCATTCTCTAAAGTCTCATTGAAAGGCTAGATCCTCAAATGTTAATAACATAATCTTTTTTATTTTCAAATTTTATATGTTGTGTTTAATTTACTTTATTGAATGTTTGAATTCATTATTGAGCCACTTTGCTCATCTTTTTAGTTCAATTTTTAAATTTTTATGTTGTGGTAATTTTTTAAAATTGATTAATTATTATAAATTTTATAATTAAATGTTGTGTTATTTTACTTTTAATCATTTATATCTATTGGATACTTGAAGATTTTTTTAATGTTTATATTACGGCTGAGGACAAGGGCTTAATTAATTGTATTAATTTGCTTATCTGTTAAATACGCTTATTTGATTATCCCTTCAAGACTTTGAGTTTAATTTTTCTTAAAAAATTTTATAATAATTTTATTGTTATTTTAAAATGAAATTTAATAATTTAAACTTTACAGAACCTTAACAAAAATTCTGTGTCGATGTTAGAAACCTCAAAACATCTTTTAGCACAGGAGAATTTGAAGTCTCAGCTGACACTGACACTAAATCACTAATATTATACTCTAGCATACCTTCTTCAACTGCTCCATACTTTTCAAAAGCTTCCCTTAGACTGTCATCATTAGTGTTATAGGAGAGTCCTGCAATGTCCAATAAATATTGAAGAATAACTACAAACAAGAAATCATAATGCCCTTTAAAAGGAAAACTGGATGCACCTCCGATGAATACTTTTGCAGACATGCATCTTATCATTTGGAAGATAGATGGGCTGGATGCAGATATTTCTCGGCTGATGTGCTTATTACTCACGGTCTGCCTTAGTAGACTCCCGGCTTTACTAAAGAAAGCCATTGCAGTACCCTAAAATAGATTTCAACAATCCTTGTTAGAAAATCTGAATCCTAAATTTATAGTTGCTCAGGACATTGTACAGCTTCCAACAAAGAAGAATGATATAGGTGCCACCTCCCACGCTCCCAATAGTCCCCCCATCCCCACCCAAAAAAAAGTCTGTACCTTTTGCAAAATGAGAAATAAAAATTAGAGATGAATTTCTATATTTTGGATTAAAAAGTGACATGAAATTTCTAACATGTCTATTACTTTTATTCTTGGAAGACCAACTACTATCATACCACAATCACTACATTCTTAGCTATGGTGAGGACATGTTTAGAAAAACAAAGTTCTCTTTAAGAATCAGCATTTTACAAATGTATCACTAATTTTGTAACGGAGCAAGTAATTAGTAAACAATACTTCATTTTTTATTTCTACCCAAATAAAGCATTTAGCATCAGTTTGGCTCAGCCAACACTAAACTGAAAAATGTTAGGAAACAAACAAATCCACATAAAATAAACTTCCACATGATCCCTCTTGTTTTAACTTTCAATGCTGCAAAAAGTCAGTAGGGTTCTTTCATTTTGTTTTTCCTTTCTCCTCCACAGTTTTCCAATACACAAATACAAGAAAACTAAAAACATTTCTACAAAAAACTACTATTTCTTAACATAAGGAAAAATATCAAAAACCAAATAAATCATGAAGAACTTTCTACAAGCTATAAATCATCAACAAAAACAAAACACAAAGAAACAGCAGAATCGTATAATAAATATATTTCTACACAGTTGAATCAAAGTATCAGAAATGACAGATATTGTTAGGGGTTCGTGAATAAGCTAACCTTTTTGCTCTGTCAACTATTCCTGAGAGAAACCCTAGTAAGTAAGAGAAATGAAAGAAAAAAAATGTTTTAGGGTTTAAGGAACTGCGGAAAGGACTCATATAGGCTGGTTTAAGAGATCGTACACCGTTGGATCTTGTAAATAAGTTTAAGCCGTTCGATGACATGTTGTGACGATAGACACTTTAGGGTCTTTTTGACTTGGTTATGAGCTCACTCTTTTTTCTTTTTTTCATTTTCATTTGGCTCCCTCTAAATACACTTTCTATCCAATTTCGTCTCAATAATTTTATTGATAATGATTTAAATACATTAATTGGTAATTCATAATATTAAGGTTGATAGAATTATTCAAAATATTTTATCGTTAAAATTTGAAAATATTTAATTATTAAAATATTAGAGGTCATTTATATATAGGGACTAATTCATAGTCAACGTTGCAAGTATAATGTTACCCTTACAACAGATCTCAGCCATGCATTTATCTGCATATCGACGTTAATATGTAGGTGTCCGCAGTTTAGTTCTGTAGATGGGATAATGGTCAAAAATATTTCTCTTTGTTTGTAAAACTTAAATTGTGGACGCTAGATATAACTCCCTTGGAAGACGATGCCGTTTTTGATTGGCCCGTCCACAATATTAAACTGTCAACGCTGACTCTATTAATCTAAACGACATTGTTTTTAGTAAATCGTTAGTTATCATAATTAAATGGGTAAATTACATATAATAGTACATTTTTAGAAATAATTACAAAAATCATACACCTATAAAATAATTACAAAAGTATTACACTTTTTTGTTTTTATTTTCAATCTTAACATAATTAAAGGTCCTTAAATTAAGTGATTAATATGTAATGGCTGACATGACAATATTAATATAATTAGGATTCCTTAATTTAGGGGATTAGTTTTAGTATGTGCCATTTTCTCTCTCATCTCCTCTTATTCTGCCATTTTATTATTTTTTGCCATTTTCTCTCTCTCATCTCCTCCCACTTTCATTTTCTGTACGCTACTGCACTTCTATTATTCCATTTTCATATTTAAAGACAAAAGCTGAAGAGTGAAGAGAGAAGATGAAGACGCCATTGAAGAGAGAAGATGAAGATGTCATTTTGCCATTTTCTCTCTCATTTTTTTCTATTCTGCCATTTTTTCTTCAAAAGACGAAGACGCCATTTCTGCCATTTTCTTCTATTCTGCCATTTTTTCTATCTCTTTCATTCTTCCAATTGTTCTTTATATTTCTTTGTACTCTGCTTTTGTAAGTACTTCTATTTTACATCTCTCTCTCGCACTAATTTTTAAGATTTTCTCTTTAATTTCAATCATTTGGGGTTTATGATCTTAATTTTATGCAAAATGTGCGTTTGATTATGAATTTATGATCACTTTTTTTGTTGATTGGTGTTTACCTTAGTATAAAAGTTTGGTTACCTCAATATAAAATTTGGTAACCAAACTTTTATACCAAAGTAATCAAGCTTTTATACTAAGGTAACCAATTTTTTATACTAAGGTAACCAAACTTTTATACCAAGGTAACCAATCCACCTCCACACCATCAGTTTTTCATAGTGCAGTTGGTAACCAAACCTTCACACCAAGGTAACCTTGGTATGAAGGTTTGGTTACCTCAGTATAAAAGTTTGGTTACCTTAGTATAAAAGTTTATTTACCTTAGTATAAAAGTTTGGTTACCTTAATATAAAAGTTTTGGTTACCTTGGTATAAAAGTTTGGTTACCTTAATATAAAAGTTTGGTTACCTCAGTATAAAAGTTTGGTTACCTTGGTATAAAAGTTTGGTTACCTTAGTATAAAAGTTTGATTACCTTGTTATAAAAGTTTGGTTACCATGACATTACTAATGATCTTCTCCTCTGCAGTATCTTGAGAATTTCCTTTTACTACCAGAAAATGGTTGCTCCCGCCATTACCGCCCCAACCTCCACCGTCTCTGTAACCACCACTTGAGCCACCACCGCCATCTCCTCCACCACCGCTATTGTTACCTCCTCCATAGCCATCATCGCCGCCTCTGAAGCCACTATTACCACCTCCTCCGAAGCTGTCACCTCCTCCAAAGCTCCCACCTCCTCTGAAAATTGCTTCCGCCACCTCCTGCAAAGTAGAAAATTTGTGCAGTCTTTCCTATGAAATTTGAATTTGTTTTTGTGGTTAGATCCCAGATATTTGAATTTGAATTATTAGTTATGGCAGATATTTCTCCTTAATTTTAGGTTTCCTTATTAATATGAATTGCGTTATTTTTGTAATTATGTTGTGTGTGTTTTATTTTTGTAATTACTTTCTAATTGTTGTATATTAGTGTTAAGGACCCTAATTAAATTGCGGACTCTGAGTGTTATAAAATGGTCAACCTTCACTTTTGAATCTTATCTCATTTTGATATTTTTTGTTTCTTAAGTAGGCTCATTGGATGAAAAAAAAAATTAAAAAATAAGTATTAAACGGCAAACAATTTTTTTGTTAAGTCCCCTGTGTAGGCCTGGCTCCGCAGTTTAATATTATAGATCCTAATTTTTAAGCTTCCCTATACGTATTGATTTGACTCTGTAATTTAATATTGCGAATTCTAAATTTTTTTAAGGTTCTCTTGTATGAATTAATCTAACTCCTCAATATTAAATTATGAATCTTATTTTAATTTTTAAGGTTCCCTCCGCATTATTAAATTACGGATCCTAATTTAATTTTTAAGTTAACAAAGTGATCTGAGTAATTTAGTCCTCAAAACAATCGACAATGAGTGAAAAAAAATCCAAAGTCTCGAGTACAAATCATAGATGCCATTAATCTCATGCTTATGCAAATAGGTAAATTAATTAGTATAAGTTCACTAATGACATTTTATTTTGTAAAATACTTGTACGAAAATTTTGTTAAAGACACTTGATCGTTCACACTTTAGTTGTGCGGACGGAAAATAATATATTTAATAATTTAATATATTATACGAATTATTTAATATTTTTAAATTTACCATTCACACTATTAAAATGCGGATCGTGCAAGGTTTTTGGTCAATTTTGAATATGCAGTTTAGTAGTGCGGGCACCCCCAAACTAAATTGCAAACGAAAGATAATTTTAATGGTTAGATTGTAATTAGACGACCATGATTTGGTGCAAGGATAAATTGAAATTTACAACGTTGATTATGGATCGATGGTTGTGAATTCAAGAATAATTTTACGAGTCAACTTAGCTTAGGAGTAACCAAAATATTTTCATTAATTCATACAATTTTATTGTTTTTACTATTATAAGAAGTATAAGTAATAGATGATTTTGTATATATTTTTAGTATTATCTTCATGGTAACTAAATCATTATTTTGTTTTTGATAATATTTTTTGTAGGATAAATATTAACTTAATTTGGTCTACTAAAAGGGCCTTAAAGAGCTTAGTGACAATGTCACATGTTTTTATGCAAATAATTTTTGAAGCTCCAATTTAGGTTTATAACACAAATATAATATTCTTTTACAATAAAATACAAGGTCATTATATTTAAGACCATAAACTTAATAGTAATTGACCTGGTGATCAAGGATGTTTGCTATTTTTTTTTATTTACTGGGTTTAAATTTTGGGGTTATCGCCTGAAAGACAAAAATTCTAGAATGCATCAGACCGATGTGGGAGTGCGTCCTTAAGATTGTTCGAGAAAGAACTTAGTGATCGTCCGGAAAAGGACCTAGTCTTGATTAACGTGTAAATTGATTTGAGAATAATTTTACTGTTTACTAAAAAAAGTACTCCCTCTGTCCCATAGTTATATGCTGATTTTTTATTTTGGGATGTCCCAATATATAGGTTACTTGTTATTTATAAAATTTAGTTGGTTCATTGTTTTACTTTTATGTTCTTATAATAAATATTCAATCATTACTTTTTTTTTGAAGAAACAACATTCAATGTCATTATTGTTATCATCACATTTAATGTTGTTGTATTCTCAATAAAAGAATTCAATTTTTTAGGTTCAATAAATGAATTTGGAATAACATAAACGTTTTGTGATTGGTTGAAAGTTTATGTAAATTAAAAATTCATCTCTGGTTAAAGTTCTATTTTAATGGTCAGTACACGTTGATCAATTAAGTTGAGAGTTTCAATGTGATAAGTAAGGAGTAATTAATTTATTCATTAATTCCATATTAAGGGGTATATGTAATTTTTTTTTTGTTAAAATGACCACTTTAACTGATTTTCTTAAACTACGTGCCAAAAGAAATCATTCTATAACTATGGGACGGAGAGAGTAGTAAATTGATTTGAGAATATTTTTAGGAAATCGTTAAATCCACAACAGAAAATATTATTTTCACAACAAAAGTGTCGCTATAGATTCTATAGCGACGATTTTCATCATCGCTATACATCTATAGCGATATTTTTGTTGTGAAAATAACAAAAAGTGATATTGATTTAACAATTCCCTACTTTTATCATTCACTAAAAAAAGTGCACTATCACATGTTTAAGTCTGTTATTCATAAATTTTATATAAAAAAAATAAATAAACTTACAAAAATTTGTGAATCTCTCATATTTTCCTTGGAGAAAACCTTTTCAACATAGAGATAAACGAAAAAGGAAATTAATAAAAAGAAATAAGGAAAAGGAAAAGAAATCATGTTATTATCCACTGAAAGTCCACCTATGATACCAAACACACTCCATGGTTACTCATCAAGCATATTCCTTCTTTCAATCAAACGGCAGAGAACTCTTCCCTTATAAATGATATACCAAAAACCAAACCTTCATAAAATTTTCCATCTTTGAAAATTACGATCTAAATCTTAGAAACCCAAATGGCCCAAAACCCAAAACCCCGAAGCATTCTCGAATCACTGGGTGAAGAAATCATCAGAATTGTAACTCCAGTCTCAATTTGTATGTTCTTGGTAGTTCTTCTAGTTTCCATACTGAACAATGACTCAAACTCATCATCTCCATCAATTACCACCATAGCCACTATTGCTTACACGGAGGACAATTCAGACTCAATTTGGGACAAATTTGAAGGTGGTCTATTGAATTCACTTGTGTTTGTTGCTGTTGTCACTGTTGTTACATTCTTATTGGTACTCCTTTTCTACTTTAGATGCACCAAATTCTTGAAATACTACATGGGTTTCTCTTCTTTTCTTGTTTTGGGATTTATGGGGGGTGAAATTGCTTTGTTCTTGAACCAATATTTCAGTTTTCCGGTGGATTGTGTTACATTTTTGTTGATTCTGTTGAATTTTACCGTTGTGGGGGTGTTGGCTGTGTTTATGACTAAAATGCCCATATTTGTGACACAAGGATATTTAGTTGTTATTGGGATGTTGGTTGCTTACTGGTTTACTCTTTTGCCTGAATGGACCACTTGGATGCTTTTGGTTGCCATGTCATTGTATGATCTTGCTGCTGTTTTGTTGCCGGGTGGGCCTTTGAGGCTCTTGGTTGAGCTTGCAATGTCCAGGGATGAAGATATCCCGGCATTGGTTTATGAGGGTCGGCCAGTTACAGTTAATGATTTGGCTCCTAATAGTAACGCAACTCAAAGGCGGTTATGGAGAGAGACGCGGAGTGTTGATTATAATTTGAATGAGAATTCAAACACTGTGCCTAACTTGGATTCGAATGTCAGTTCAGTTTCGGGTTTGAATTCATCTCTTGGGACGTACGTTACTAATGGAAGTGGTCAAAATGAAAGTAATTTGGTCAATGCTGAAGAGGGGCAAGTTTCAGGAGGGATTTCTGAGCTTACTGCACCATTAATTGAGCGTAGAATTAATGTGCAGATGCATTTAGCGCAAGAGGTGGTGCCAACTGAAAATTTGGTGCTAGAGGGAATTGGGTTGGGATCATCCGGTGCCATCAAGCTGGGGCTGGGGGACTTCATCTTCTACAGCGTGTTAGTCGGTAGGGCTGCAATGTATGATTTCATGACAGTTTATGCATGTTATCTTGCTATTATAGCTGGTCTTGGCATTACTCTGGTGCTCCTTGCATTTTATCAGAAAGCTTTGCCTGCTCTTCCGGTGTCCGTTTTGCTAGGTGTGTTGTTTTATCTGTTGACTCGGCTATTACTTGAAGCTTTTGTTGTACAATGTTCTGTGAACCTTTTGATGTTCTAGAAATATTATCTTTTTAAATTGAGGAAGGAATTTAGAGTCTGTTAATGCAATTTGTATCACTTGTTCAATTGTTCTTATAGTTACCCTTCATTTTAGTAATATAAAACGTGTCAAAAACTGTAATGTAACAGCTTCCTAACAACATTTTTTTCTTCTTGATTTTAAAATTGTTGTCATATGTTTCCAATTAAATTACCACTTATTACTAACTTTAAACAGGAGCAAAACCAATTGAAGGTGTATTGAGAAGAATAGCAGTAATAACTTTATAAAAGATTAACCTAAATAGGAAGGGTAAGAAAAAGAGGTGACTAAAAAGCTAAGAAGTGACCTACAAGGAAAACTGAAGCAGGTTATTGGAGAATTCTAGCAGTTCACATAACATGATGCAGGCTAGTGAAGATCCCTACCTAATACCTACTAGATTTCTCTAAAAGCGACTATGCGGTTGCATGAGTTTTTAAATTTATTGAGACGTTCATGGTTTCTAGCCAGATCGGCAGTTTTGGAAGCATGAGACAGTTGGATTCTCGATTAAGTTTAGAGAAAAGAGTTCCCAATTATTGTGAACTATACTTGTTCATTAACATGAATAATAGGCTCCATTATGAAAGTTTGGAAGATAACTGTTCTTGAGAAAGCACAACTTAACCTAGGAAACTTTATACTTTCATTAGTTTACTTCCAGTTACCAGTATATGTGGAGTAGGAAACTCCTATTTTCAAGCTTGATTCCAAACTCTATCTAATAACTGTGCTCACTTTATATTTCTCATGATTTTGACCTGTAATTTATTTTTTAGATCTAATTTATTTGGAACAGTGTGTATAAGAATATATAATTTAAACATACTTTAAACAAGTAAGCAGTTGCTTCACAAGCTGCAGCCAAAGTCAAAAAAACATAAATAAAAAAAACCAACATAATGGAGAAGGTAAAGTACCTTAACGGCATGAAAAAAGAAAATGATTTAACATTGTTATTTCAGCACCTGTACTATTCTTCACTTGTACTAGTATCGACTCAACTAGTGCAATGCTCCTCTGGGGTGGGTTGTGTACCCTTGGGATTAATCAGATGTTCTAAGAGGGCCTGATACCCTCTATTCCATTTATAAAAATTATAAAGAACTAAGAAGGAAATATTAAAAATAGAAAATTTTAAATACATTAAGATCATAAAAGCTGAAATAAACTGTTAGTAATACATTTTCAGAATCAATCATCAACACACCATCACTTGAATAAAAATTAACCTCATTGCATCAGATTAGCATTACTATAAAGTAACTCAGTGAGAAAACTATGTTTTCTGGTGCCGAGTGATGTTAGGCCTTCTTAGCCCTTGCCTTTTCACCGTATCAAGGACAACCTTTGACATTTTAATCATAGATAGAAGGATTTTTTGCATATGAACGTGATATCCCTTTGCGCGGTATGTGCTAGTCTCAATCAGCAAACCTGAACTGAAATATTGTCATGTATTTAATTGTATTTTGTTATTTTTCTAACCAAGAAGTCAAGCAGCGTGAGAGAATTGTACATGTTGAATGGGGATATTCATTATAAAATGAATTCACATACAAGAAGTTCCTTGGACATTTACTTCATTTGCTTTTTGTATATCAGCACTAGTCTCTCTGCCTTTTGTTAAAACTCATTCACCACTAAACGGAAAACTAAACTAGTGTTGGAAAGGAAAGATTAAGAAGTAACAATCATTTCATCAAGTTCACATCTTTAATTGATATCTTGTATTGTTGTTTCTCTCTTCTCTGCGTCTGTCTACTGTAAATTCACAGTACAAGTAAAATGAGTGTATTCGTTTTTTCTCGCTGATGCCGAGAGTTTTCATATATAGTGGCTAGTAACACGAGTTTGATATCTAGTACTCTTGGTGGTCCTCATCTTTTACCCATCATTAATACATTGATATGTTTGTTCGGGTGTAAAGCAAAAGTTTCTCTAGATGAGTGAAATTATCAATACTTGAAAGAGATGATGAAAATAGTAGAAATATAAAAAAAGCATGGAAGGAGGAAGCATTCTAGCTTCACGTCACCTCCTCCAGATATGCAATGTTTTTGGATACCCTTGAAAGAGATGCATGATATAATTTTGTCCAAATCATCTGTAGTGTACTTGGTGTATTTGTCCCTTACAGATGTTGAGCTTCTACTGATGAAGGTTTGGAATGTATGGATTACCATGTGCAATATTTTTGTCGTCTGCAAGCAAGGAAGTGCAGGGCTCCAAGTGTTTCTCTTGTAGCTTGTTGCATGATGCCAGAGTTTCTCAGTACGATTTTCAGATCCATTCGTAGCCAGAAAAATGTCCTAAATTTAGAGTCGTCGACTTTTTTGACCATGTAATGGATGTTGTTCATCATGAAGATATTCTGTAACGAAAATAGTTGATATTGCCAGAGCAAAAATAATGATGTTACCGGGGCAAATATACATTTTGCGACACTTTTACAGTTGTTCTAGTGACACTTTGTTGCTCTGGCAACACCATTTTTGCTCTGGCAATATTAGCCGCCTTAATGAACCATCATTATACAAGTTAGGTTTGACGATTCAGGTTGATTTTGAGCATCAATGTCAGTTATAGTAAGACTGAGCCGCTGGCCACGAAACATCTAAAGAAATGTTTTGTCTGTTCTCTTCATGAGTTGGATTCTTGGCTCCTCAAGAAGCAACCTGAGGGTATCAATGTCTTCCACACACAAGACATCTATATCTTGGAGAACATTTTGCAGAATCTCTATGGTTAATGAAATCCTATAGCCATTTATTTGCTTAAATTCAAGAGGCACAACATTGAAGCCTTGGTAGCTTCAAGAAAACATGTTGAGCTGATAGATTGAAATAATTTTTTATATTGTCAAATGTCAAATTATTACTCCATATAAGATGTTGAAATAACATCAAATTGTGGCCCACATTCTTGAAAATTAGATTTAAAAGATTCAATTTTTAACCCCTTTATCTTTTTAGTTGGGGCCATTTTTAATATATGATGGTGATGGTTGAAAAAGGGGGGTAAATTAAATGTAACAAGTCACGGAACAAAACAATTTGCACATTTTAATTAAAAAAAATAAAAAATTAAGAGTAATATTGTTGTTACTATTAATAGAAAATTAATTTACAAATTTATTTGTTTGCATCGTTCCTGAATAAATTAAAGGGGAGATGATAAATGCACTGCCAAATATACATTATATTTTTAGACTATATTTGTTTGGAAGAATTATAATATCGAGAATATAATATATGATATTATAATTTCAAGAGTATTAATTCTAGGACAGGTAAATTAGACAGAATAATTGTACTGGAAGAACAAAAAGAATTTGTTCTAGCGAGTAGCGAACAGATGAATTGTACTGTCAAATTGTTCGCCTGAACAAATTCATCTTGTTCTTTTGGTCCAATTATTCTGTCCGCATAGAGTTATTTTTAAACAAGACACTTCATATCAATAATCTTATCCCAAATACCCCAAGTACGATCCTTGCAAACAAATATAAAATAAATAATGAAAAAATTGAGGAACATAAAAAGCAAGATTAGAAAGGGTTTGAAAAGATGATGCCCAAAGGGTAAGAAGTTAGTTGGTGTTTGGTAATTGGCGCCCCCAAAATGACCAAGAATCAGTTATTTGAGAGAGAGAGGGAAACGCCTATATCGTAGGCTGACCCTTGAGTCTATTCCACTTCTTTCTCTCTCAGATAAACCCCCTCAGTTTTCCCTTCTCTCTCCTCTCTCTAAATTCATTTTCTTTAACCATTTTCTATTGATTGGCAGATTCAGGGGAGGGTGGGGGAAAAGTCTGCTGATTGGCTAATTTGGCCATTCAGCCAACTTTGTATGCATCTCTTCTATTCTATTCTCCTCTCCGCATAAATTTAGTCTTATGGTATGAATTCTACGATTCTTTTCATTCATTTTTGTCCTATGGGCTTGGTTTGTTTATTTAGATTAATATATAATTTGTTCTGGACAATTTTATCTCCCACATTTTGACAATAATTAATTTTTCACAACCCATTTCCATTCCGAAAATGAGAGTCCCATTTGACTTGTTTTTAGCATGTCAAGATTTGATGCATGGAGAGGAAAAATTTGTGACTGGGAAAATTCTATAAGGAAACTCATATTGGGATGGAGGGAGTATTATGGATATATATTTGTATGTGTTGGTTATCAAATGGAGAGTTTGCCTGATAATTGGACTTGCTTTCCTAATTAAGCTTATTTTTTGAAAATTTTTAGTCTGTTTTTTCTCGAGCTCCCCTAATTGATATGTTTTGTTGCTTTCATGTAATTTGTCTTTCTTAATTATGTAAGCATATCAACAAGGGGTCAAGTGTGCATATTTCTACAATAATATGGGAATTTATCCAAGTTTGTTTGATGTTGCATTCTTGGAAGGTCAAAAATCTTTATATCAAACTTAGTTTGTTTTCTCTAGCAGAAATCCAGGTGATTTTGACATGGAAACTTGGAATACTGAATCAAACCAGGCATTTTCGCATATGGTGTCAGAACATGAGACCAGGAAAAATGGTGATTTAGAAGTACATTCTCCTGCTGCTATCAATAAACTTGATGTAGCAACCTCAGGCAAAAAATTAGATTCCTCACCATCTTCTGATTCTTCTGAATCTCCATTGGAAAATCCAGTCCAAGAGGACAACAATGACACTGATAAGTCCCCTCTAAGCACTACTACATCGGTTGAAGTGAAAGAGGATGCTGAATTAGACTCTGGATATAGCAGTGAAGATAATGTTTCCGAGATTTATACTCCCAAACTTGAATCACCCGATAATCAAGTGCCAGTTTCAGCTCAATCGCCAGAATTTACTGATCCTCCTATTCTTGACTTGAGGTCAGATAGTGAGGCAACAACAGTTTCACCTCCTACCCAAGTGATGAAGCGCGATTCTAAATATAGGATACCATCTTCTGTATTTGCTAGAACCAAGTCTAATGCCCCGGTGGACTGGAGTGTTGCTTCTAACGAGTCCTTGTTCAGTATTCAGATGGGAAATATGAGTTTTATAAAAGAAGACCTTTTTTGGAAATCTGGGGAGTTGGGCATGAAATCCGGAGAGCTAAGCATAAAATCTGGAGAGCTGGAGATGAGATATGGGGAGCTGGGAATGAGACCTGGAGAGCTGGATATGAGATCTGGGGAGCTGGGAATGAGACCTGAAGAGCTGACCACGCCTGCAGAACCTTCTACATCGGTTCAGATGTTCAGTTACTCTCAGACCCTGAATACTGAAACAACTGACTTGAGGAAAAGTGCCGAGTTAGGTGTAGCTGTTGAGACCATGAAGGAGGTCCTTAGGGAATGTGCCGATGATCAAAAAGAAGAAAAATCTGTTTCTGAAGGGCGAATTGTTCGTAATTCTGATGGCAGCACCAGTACCAAATCTTTTGCATTTTCAGCGTAAGCCTCCTAACCACACTTGAATCTTTTCGCCCTACTATAAAATGCATGCTTTTTTTATAACTGAACTGATTTTACGCCTCTGTATATCTGAAGATGAGTTGCGCATGTGCTACATACAAAATGCAATATCTACATGGTCGTAATGATAATTGCTTTCCTCATTCTAGTTAACAGATGGAAATGAACAATGAATAAAAAGTAACTATTGTTTCATATATGGTAGATACACTATTGAGTAGGTGTTTGATTAATTTTTTTTACTGTATTTCTCGACATGTTTAAGTTTAGGATGGGGGACAGACAGAAAACTGAACCGATTTTCCTTTCCCTTTTCAAATGAAGGGGTGTAGACAAAAGTAATTCATTAGCAGTAGGTAGCGGATCAAAGTTAAGGGTGCAGTCGCAGTCAAATACAACACAAGAACAAGAGCCCAAGAGTCCAGCAGCAGCAGCAGCAACTCCGGAGGCTGACAAGGCTGGCTGGTTTTCATGGTTCTCATGTCGCCCATTTTGCTGATTAGAGCTGTTGATTTGCTGGAATCTCCACACCCGGTTCTTGAAGCACCAAAAATGTTCATTCGAGTTTGCCTTGTATCAAAGAAAGAAGGGAATTCCTCCACCCTGCAACAAGAAAGAACCAAGTACTTGTTGAATCAAAAGTAGAATGAATTCTTCTATGTATGCATGTAGCCATTGGGTTTTGTTTGACAATATGATTTTAGTAGAATTCTTGAATCTTTCTCAATCATGTTATTGGATATTTTCGGAGTAGGGAATATTGACTCACAAGTTGGATACACTGCACAACTTGTAGAAGGATGTTAATATGTTGGACAACAGGACTAGTGTACTTATACCTCCATCTTACAACTTACAACTAGTTTTACTTTCTCATCTTTTTGTTCTTTGTCCAATATTCGTTGAAGAAAGTAGGGTGGGTTTGTTTGAGTTTGGTGGTTTTGGGGGATTTGCTTGGGGGAGGGGGTAAAGATAGAAAGATTTAATGGTGGCGTTCTTGTTTTGCCATTTTCTTTTGTTGGGGGTGTAGAATGTAAGATTTTTTTATTTTTTTTTGCTGATTGATAAATTTCATTTCCTCAAAATTTCGTTATGAAATTTAAATAGAGATTGGCTGGCAAGTTGTGCTTCATAGATAGATAGAACTTCTCTTTTTATTTAAAGAAAATTGTTCATAAGTTCATAAAACACAAGATTGAAGTGGCAATGCTTTGCACCAAGGTTGTTTTACAAGAACATTAGAATATAAGGCACCACATCATTGAAGATAGTTACTAAGCACGGGCGGTGAATTATTTTTTGGGCAAAGGTGCAAAAAAGCCCCTGATGTTTACACGTATGTCCCACTTCCACCCTAAACTAATTTTGTTTCCAAAAGTACCCTTAACGTTTCAAAAAGCAGGTCATCCGTGCCCTTGCCGTTAACAGAATACAAACGAGGTTAAAATGTGATGACGTGACATGCTTAAATTAGGACAAAGGTTCAAAAATGTCCCTGATGTTTATACGGATGTCCCACTTTCACCCTAAACTAATTAGAATATTATCATATAAAACATATTCTAAATAAAATAATATATATCATTTAATCAAAACTAAAAATACAAAATTCAAAATAAAGAAAGCATAACATATTTACATCATTTAATTAAAATACTAAAATTCAAATTATTTTGTTAATTAATCAAAACAACAAAAATTCAAATTACATCATTAAAATAATCATAATTGTAACACCCCCTTTCCAAAATAGAAAGAGAGGTTACTCAAAACACAACAAAACTGATGAGTTTAATAGCAAGGCTCAAAGCCCCAAAAGAATAGTCTTAATTAACTAATAAATACCACAAATCACCCATAATAAATCTCAAACTGTCTCAAACCACAATCTAAAATAATTATTACAATTCCAAGTAACTGACACATCAAGTCTAAACAGAATATTTCTAAATCATTGGAACGAATGGAGCTCTCATCACACTTGCCCTTGATCCCCCTGATTACCTGCCGGAAGAAAAACACAGCATGAGCCAAATGCCCAGTACGGATATAGAATACAAGAATAATGTAACGGAATAACTAACACAATTAAATGAAATGAAATGAAGCGAACTGAAACGAAACGAATAAAACTAACACAATGAAATGATAGGCTGAATCAAATGGCTGGGTGTTATTTCATACCGAGCTCAGAATATAGTAATATACCTTACCACACAGGCAAGTCAAATAATGCCACACAGGCAATCAAAATAATGCCACACAGGCAATCACACATCGGACTGCGCAATCCAGATGCGTGCAAAATCGGAAGGTGTGTTTGGCACAAACATCACCAATCCGCAGAACAGAACAGAACAGAAAACTAGGGTCGACCCATACGCCTCCCACAACAAAACACCAAATGGCCAACTCCCACTGGAGCACAAAACGGAGACGCCGTGGACTGATCAAACCGCCACGGAAGGTGTCATGCCTCGGTGCCAAGAGGACATGCCTGTGGTACCCCCACAGGTGGTTATAGCTCAGGTATACCCTACGGTATTCTAACAAAATATAATGTCACAACACATGCGACAAAATATCAACACAAAGGGGTTCTAACATGTACATGTTAAATCGAACGAATCGTCAACACAAGTCTCTAAAATATACTAACATGTACATCACTAAAAATATAAAAATAAAATTTAGACATGACACACTAGTCTAAAGAGTACAATGTGATTTCTAATACAACGCCAAAATAAATTTATCACAATAAATTGACAAGGAACAATTATGAGAGACAATACTAAATTTCGAAACGAATAACGAAACGAACGAATTAAAAATAAAAGAGTCTTGCTGAAAGAGTACGGAATCCGTACCTGGATTAAGTAATGTAATACCCGAAATTTATATTCCAAAAATACTCCTTAAATTTCCTTTGTCCGATCTAATAAAAATAATAATAATACAATTATAAGTTACCTATTAATTATAATTTATATTCATATGAAATTAATTCTTCCAATTACATCAATTTTATAATACAACCCAAATTAAATTATAATTATCTTCTGATAAACCTTCTTTTTCTTTTAATATATATATATATATATATATATATATATATATATATATATATAAATCAGAACCGTAATATATATATAAATATAAGTATATATAATATAAACCACTATTACATGCATTACAAAAGTATCACAATTATATATTCTAATATCATAAGTCAGTGCTGCAAGCCGAAGGCTTGATTCGATTTTTTTTTTTTATACATGTGAATTAGGAATTAGGATGGCAATTATATAATCAGATCAAGTTCCTCATAAAGTAAATACATATAGATATACTATAGTCTATAGATGCCAATTCTCAACCGCCTTTCGCCGCACATGTGATTCCTTTTATCCAAAATAATTGATTACACTAATATACACAAAAGAAATAAACATACCTTAACTAACTCAGTTCGTTTCCTTTTTTTTTTCTTTCTTTCTCTAAAATGCGGCTGCACCTCTTCTTTTTCTTTTCTTTCAGGCGAATAATGGCTTGAGTATACAATAGGGTTTGCGTTTTAGTTATTTATTATCAATATTTTATTAATACTCTAGTTCTAATAGGATTTATTATCCACATATAAATTAAACCCAACTAATTTTAAGGCCCAATTATTTTTAAAACCACTTGACCCAAATAAAATACAAGGTCCAATTAGAATGTTTTTTTTTAAACAAATAATATTAATTATTCATTATTTATTTACCGGGTATTACATCACCTACCCCTTAAAAAGGATTCCGTCCCCGGAATCAAAAGAATGAACGTACCTAATTTTCAAAGAGATGCGGATACTCCGCTCGAATAGACTCCTCCATCTCCCAAGTGGCTTCTCGCTCCGAATGGTTCCTCCACAGAACCTTAACAAACGGAATAGTCTTCCTCCTCATAATTCTCTCTTGACGATCCAAAATCGCCTCGGCTTGCTCATCACAAGTAAGATCCTCCCGAATCTTATCGAACGGGTATTGCACCACATGCAACGGATGATAATGATAACTCCTCAACACTGACACATGGAACACATTGTGCACATGAGCTAGCTGTGGAGGCAAAGCTAACCGATATGCAACCTCACCAACCCTCTCCAGAATCTCAAATGGTCCAATATAACGCGGACTAAGTTTTCCTTTCAATCCAAAACGTCGAATACCCTTCCAAGGAGAAACTTTTAGAAACACATGCTCACCAGGTTCAAACTCTAAAGTCCTCCTATGCTTATCAGCATAACTCTTCTGCCGTGATCGAGCTGACTTCAATTTCTCCTTAGCCACCGCTACCTTCTCTGTAGTGATTTGAACTAACTCAGGCCCTTCTATGGCCCTTTCGCCAACCTCATCCCAACAAGTTGGTGCCCGACACTTCCTACCATACAGTGCCTCAAAAGGAGACATTCCAATACTTGCATGCCAGCTGTTGTTGTAAGCAAACTCAACTATGCTCAAGTAATCATCCCAATTACCCGACCACTCAAGTGCACAAGACCTCAACATGTCCTCCAATGTCTGAATAGTCCGCTCGGATTGCCCATCAGTTTGCGGATGAAAAGAAGTACTGAAGTTGAGCCGAGTACCCCAAGCTCGTTGAAACCCTTTCCAGAACCGTGAAGTGAACCGTGGGTCCCGATCTGAAACAATAGACACCGGAGTACCATGAAGTCTAACAATCTCCTGCTGAAAGATATGTGCCAACCTATCCACCGAGTAACCCTCATGTATAGCCAAAAAGTGTGCCGATTTTGTCAATCGGTCCACCACTACCCATATGGCATCATTTTTCCTGAAAGTCTTCGGCAACCTAGTCACAAAATCCATCGTGATATCCTCCCACTTCCACACTGGAATGTCTAACTGTTGCAACAATCCACTAGCTCGTTGATGTTCTATCTTCACTTGTTGACAAGTGAGGCACTTCCCAACATATTCAGCCACGTCTCGTTTCATCCCATTCCACCAAAAATTCTTCTTCAAATCTCTATACATCTTTGTAGAACCTGGATGAATAGAAAATGGCGAACTATGAGCCTCAGCCAACACCGCCTCCCGAATGATTGGATCGGATGGTACACACAACCGCTCACCCAACCGAATAACACCATGGTCATCAATACGAAACTCGGGCTGCTTGCCCTCCTCTAAATTCTGCGTCATACTCCACAACTCCCCATCTTCCTTTTGAGCTTCCTTGACTCGCGAGATAAGAGAGGGCTCCACTCTCATACCCGCCAAATGCCCATCTGAACCTCGTACGTACAACTCCAAATCGATCCGCTCCATATCCGAAATAAGCTGAGGTTGTGTAATAAGGGCAGCTACACTCCCTGAACTCTTTCGGCTAAGAGCATCTGCAACCACATTTGCCTTCTCTGGGTGATACTGAATCCTCGCATCATAATCTTTTAGAAGCTCCAACCAACGCCTTTGCCTCATATTGAGCTCCTTCTGAGTGAAAATGTATTTAAGACTTTTGTGATCGGTGAAGATATCACAAGTCTCTCCATACAAATAATGCCTCCAAATCTTTAAGGCAAAGATCACCGCAGCCAACTCTAAATCATGTGTGGGGTAGTTCACCTCATAAGGTTTAAGCTGCCTAGAAGCATAAGCGATCACCTTACCGTGTTGCATCAAAACACACCCCAAGCCCTTCTTAGAAGCATCACTATAAATCTGGTAACCTCCTGTCCCCGACGGCAATGCAAGTATAGGAGCTGACACAAGTCGTTTCTTCAACTCCTCAAAACTCTTCTCACGCTCCTCATTCCACACAAACTTTGTCCCCTTTCTCATCAACTGGGTCAATGGTAAGGCAAGCAAAGAAAATCCTTCCACAAATCGCCTATAGTACCCTGCCAAACCCAAGAAACTCCTAATCTCGGTCACTGTAGTAGGTCTCGGCCATTTAGTGATAGCCTCAACCTTCGCAGGATCCACCTTAATGCCTTCAGCAGAAACAACGTGGCCCAAAAATGCAACCTGTTCCAACCAAAACTCGCATTTAAAGAATTTAGCATATAACTTCTCTTTCTGCAAAATTCCTAACACTGTGCGAAGATGCTCCTCATGCTCTTCCTTAGACTTAGAGTAAACCAAAATGTCATCAATAAAGACAATGACAAATTGGTCCAGGTACTCCCTAAACACCCGATTCATTAAATCCATAAACACCGCTGGGGCGTTAGTCACACCGAATGGCATCACCAGAAACTCGTAATGTCCATATCGAGTACGAAAAGCCGTCTTAGGAATATCCTCATCCCTCACTCTCAACTGATGATAGCCCGATCTCAAGTCTATCTTTGAAAAATATTTCGCCCCCTGAAGTTGGTCAAACAAGTCATCAATCCTCGGCAATGGATACCGATTCCTGATGGTAATCTTGTTCAACTCCCTGTAGTCTATACACAGCCTCATAGACCCATCCTTCTTCTTCACAAACAAGACTGGAGCACCCCACGGCGAAACACTCGGCCGAATCACACCACAATCCAACAGTTCCTGCAACTGTTCCTTCAACTCTTGCAATTCCAACGGTGCCATCCGATACGGTGCCTTAGAAATAGGCTCCGCACCAGGAACAAGCTCAATAGCAAACTCCACTTCCCGCTGTGGTGGCAACCCCGACAACTCCTCAGGAAACACATCTGAAAAGTCACGAACAATTGGAACATCCTCAATACGAGACTCACCCTTAGAGGTATCCTTCACAAATGCTAAATACCCCTCACAACCCTTTGCTACCAACTTTCCAGCCTTCAAAGCTGAAATCAACTTCAACACCCTACTCGGCTGAGAACCCTGAAACACGAATTCTGGAGATTTCATATCTCCGAATATAACCTTCTTCGCCTGACAATCCATAGTGGCTTGGTGTTTATCCAACCAGTCCATCCCAAGAATGACATCAAAATCGTGCATACACATCGGAAGAAGATTAACACTGCGGATCTTATCCCCAAAACTGATCGGACACCCCCGATACAAATCAGAAATAACAACAGATGTCCCCATCGGGGTAGCAATAGACATAACAGAATTCAAAGACTGAGATGGCACACCCAGGTGTCGAACAAAAGACTGAGCAACAACGGAATGAGTAGAACCCGTATCAAATAAAATAGACGCCTCACGATTGCCAACTAAAAGAGTACCAGAAACAGTACCTGGTGCACCTGCCGCCTGGTTATATGTCAAGGCAAACACTCGACTACCCTGGCGTTGACCTCCATTGCCACCATTATCGCCACCTCCACCATTTCCACGTGGCCCAGTACAATCCCTAGCAATGTGACCCATCTGTCCACACAAGAAGCATGCACCGGTGAGTCTGTGGCACTGCCTCCCCGGATGAATAGCCCCACAAATAGCACAAGGAGCTATCGGAATAAGATTCGGGTTACCCCCACCAGCTGGTCCCGGATAACGACCCTGATTTTGTCCCTGCTGACGATTATGCCCCTGCTGACGATTCGGTCCATACCAAGGTAGCTGAAGCTGACGATTTTGCCCCTGCTGAGGCATCTGCTGATAACCCCTGTTCTGATTCTGGCCACGCCACTGCCCTTGCTGGCCACTACGATTCCTGTTCAACTGACCACCCTGACTTCTCCCATGCTGAACTGAAGCTTGACCCTGTTGGTCATCTCTGTCCCTCTTTCGACTCCCTTCCGGTTTAGAAGACCGAAAGTCCTGTCTCTCCATCTCAATATTCTTGGCCGCATTGGCCACTGCTGACACGTCTGCGAACTTGGTATTAATGAGATGCTGTCGATACCTGTAATGGATCCTCCACTTGAATTTCTCTGCCTGTTCTGTTGTGGTCCCTGCTGAGGTTCCCGCAAATCCTGCCAACCTAGTGAACCTCGTCATGAACTCTGTGATGGACTCATCATCTTTCTGTCGAATAGACAGATACTCTCTGGCATAGGCCTCTTTATCAGCAGCTGGAAAGTACTGCTGATAAAAGACCTCACAAAACTCAGCCCAATGAAGTGTCTCCATGTACCCATCACCCTTGGTTATCTTCAGTGCTTTCCACCACCTTTGTGCATCCCCTTCCAGCTTGTAGGCAGCAAGTAATACTCTCTGATTATCCGAGCACCCCAATACATCGAAAATCTTCTCTAAGTGGGCAATCCAATTATCTGCATCAATTGGAGTTGGAGCTGAACTGAATGCCTGTGGTTTCTGCTTCTGGAACCTCTCCAACCACACATACATTGGAACCACCTGCTGATCAAGGCCATCCACATTTCCTTCCTCTTCGTTTATTTGTGGACCATTATTTCCCGAGTGCCCCTGGTCAGGAATTTCTGGCGGCGGCTGCTGCATTGCCTGTACAACCTGCGCCACCAACTGAGGTAACGCCTGATTTACAGCCTGATTCACTAAGGTAGCCAACTGAGCATTAATCTGATCATTAGGTTGCTCATTGGACCGACCTTCACCTCTTCCCCTGTTGTTACCTCGCCTCCCAGCAACTCAAGCTGATCTTCGAGCCATCTAAGAAAGAGATCACGAATATAAACAAAGCATATTAGAGATAAATTCGAATATGGCTGATATAATAGCTGAACAGAGAATCAAACAGAACAAAAACCTAACCCAGAAGTCTACCCATAACTCACAGGTCAAACCTAAATAGGTTTTCTACAAGAAAGAACCTAAGCTCTGATACCAACTCTGTAACACCCCCTTTCCAAAATAGAAAGAGAGGTTACTCAAAACACAACAAAACTGATGAGTTTAATAGCAAGGCTCAAAGCCCCAAAAGAATAGTCTTAATTAACTAATAAATACCACAAATCACCCATAATAAATCTCAAACTGTCTCAAACCACAATCTAAAATAATTATTACAATTCCAAGTAACTGACACATCAAGTCTAAACAGAATATTTCTAAATCATTGGAACGAATGGAGCTCTCATCACACTTGCCCTTGATCCCCCTGATTACCTGCCGGAAGAAAAACACAGCATGAGCCAAATGCCCAGTACGGATATAGAATACAAGAATAATGTAACGGAATAACTAACACAATTAAATGAAATGAAATGAAACGAACTGAAACGAAACGAATAAAACTAACACAATGAAATGATAGGCTGAATCAAATGGCTGGGTGTTATTTCATACCGAGCTCAGAATATAATAATATACCTTACCACACAGGCAAGTCAAATAATGCCACACAGGCAATCAAAATAATGCCACACAGGCAATCACACATCGGACTGCGCAATCCAGATGCGTGCAAAATCGGAAGGTGTGTTTGGCACAAACATCACCAATCCGCAGAACAGAACAGAACAGAAAACTAGGGTCGACCCATACGCCTCCCACAACAAAACACCAAATGGCCAACTCCCACTGGAGCACAAAACGGAGACGCCGTGGACTGATCACACCGCCACGGAAGGTGTCATGCCTCGGTGCCAAGAGGACATGCCTGTGGTACCCCCACAGGTGGTTATAGCTCAGGTATACCCTACGGTATTCTAACAAAATATAATGTCACAACACATGCGACAAAATATCAACACAAAGGGGTTCTAACATGTACATGTTAAATCGAACGAATCGTCAACACAAGTCTCTAAAATATACTAACATGTACATCACTAAAAATATAAAAATAAAATTTAGACATGACACACTAGTCTAAAGAGTACAATGTGATTTCTAATACAACGCCAAAATAAATTTATCACAATAAATTGACAAGGAACAATTATGAGAGACAATACTAAATTTCGAAACGAATAACGAAACGAACGAATTAAAAATAAAAGAGTCTTGCTGAAAGAGTACGGAATCCGTACCTGGATTAAGTAATGTAATACCCGAAATTTATATTCCAAAAATACTCCTTAAATTTCCTTTGTCCGATCTAATAAAAATAATAATAATACAATTATAAGTTACCTATTAATTATAATTTATATTCATATGAAATTAATTCTTCCAATTACATCAATTTTATAATACAACCCAAATTAAATTATAATTATCTTCTGATAAACCTTCTTTTTCTTTTAATATATATATATATATATATATATATATATATATATATAAATCAGAACCGTAATATATATATAAATATAAGTATATATAATATAAACCACTATTACATGCATTACAAAAGTATCACAATTATATATTTTAATATCATAAGTCAGTGCTGCAAGCCGAAGGCTTGATTCGATTTTTTTTATTTTTTTTTATACATGTGAATTAGGAATTAGGATGGCAATTATATAATCAGATCAAGTTCCTCATAAAGTAAATACATATAGATATAATATAGTCTATAGATGCCAATTCTCAGCCGCCTTTCGCCGCACATGTGATTCCTTTTATCCAAAATAATTGATTACACTAATATACACAAAAGAAATAAACATACCTTAACTAACTCAGTTCGTTTCCTTTTTTTTTTCTTTCTTTCTCTAAAATGCGGCTGCACCTCTTCTTTTTCTTTTCTTTCAGGCGAATAATGGCTTGAGTATACAATAGGGTTTGCGTTTTAGTTATTTATTATCAATATTTTATTAATACTCTAGTTCTAATAGGATTTATTATCCACATATAAATTAAACCCAACTAATTTTAAGGCCCAATTATTTTTAAAACCACTTGACCCAAATAAAATACAAGGTCCAATTAGAATGTTTTTTTTTTAAACAAATAATATTAATTATTCATTATTTATTTACCGGGTATTACAATAATACTCCAGTTTTAAAAATCATAATACTAAATAATATTTTTAAATTACTAAAATATTAAAAATTGATAATACTCCATTTTAAAAATTGATAATACTAAAATATTTTTAAATTGATATGGTTTAAAAAATTAATATTAAAAATTAATAAAATAATCATAATACTCCAGTTTTAAAAATATTAATTGATATAAAATACTAATTGATATAAAATAACGTTAACATACTAATTGATATAAAATAACGTTAAAATACTAATTGATATAAAATACTAATTAGTATTAAATAACGTTAATATTTTTATATCGTTTAGTTTTAAATAACGTGATCAACGTTATATCTTTATTTTTATATCTTTTAGTATTTTATATCAATTAGTATTTAGTATTATGATTTTAATATTTTAATGATGTAATTTGAATTTTATTATTTTAATTAAATGATGTAAATATGTTATGCTTTTTTTTAAATTTTTGTATTTTTGTTTTGATTAAATGATATATATTATTTTATTTAAAATATGTTTTATATGATAATATTTTAATTAGTTTAGGATAGAAGTGGGACATCCGTATAAATATCAGAGATATTTTTGAACATTTGCCCTAATTTAAGCCTGTAACGTCATCACATTTTAACCCCGTTTGTCTTATGTTAACGACAAGGGCACGAATGACCTGCTTTTTGAAACGTTAAGGGTACTTTTAGAAACAAAATTAGTTTAGGGTGGAAGTGGGACATCCGTGTAAACATTAGGGACTTTTTTACACCTTTACCCATTATTTTTCTAATGGTTTAAATTTTTGAGGACTCAACTGAAATTTGTAAAAGTTTTGAATTGTTTTCCTAATGATTTAATTGTTTACATAATATTATTAACTATTCTTATGACGATGACATCTGCTGAAAAAAGTTTTTTGAAATTGAAATTGTTGAAAAATTACTTGTGGTCGACTATGACACAAGAAATGTTATATGAGTTGACAATCATGTGCATCGAGAAGGATATGATGGACAAACTTGATTTTGAACATTTGATTGAAGATTTTGCCTCTAAAAATACTATAAAAAGTATATTTTAATTAATGTATTCTCATATATTTTGTTGTAGTCGAACTATTATGTTTTAAAAATGAAAGACACTTTTTAGATACAATTTGTATTATTTATTTATTTAAATAAATACAATTTTTTCATCATTGATAGCTGAATTATGAACCGATTAATATAGGTTTAAAGTTTTTGTTTTTTTTAAAACTAATTTGACCCACACACCACCACCACACATACTTATATGGGGGACAAATATTAAAATGACATGATACTCTAAAATTTTAAAAGTGGATTAAAATTATGCCACATTTCATAAGATCCTTTTTTGAGGGACACAAAATAAGTAATGTTATTAAGAATTGACAAATTAGTAATGTTCATAAATTGAAAATAAGAGTACTGGGCCTACTGACATGTTTTTGGTATATATAAAGAAATGTAAAACAAATAATTAGGGGCGAAGGAAATGCCATTATTTTCTCTAACTGATATTTATATCAAATCAAATAGAATCACTTTTATACATTCATATAGACACTTTTATTGTGAAAATAATATAAAATTATTGTGAATTTAATAATTTTTTATAATAATATATATTGGACATGTCTCTATATATTTCAATTTTACCAAAACTGACCATGGTCTATGGACTAATAGTCAACTAATATGTATATACACAACTGTGTATTACACAGTAGAGCTATGACGACAGATTTTTTGGGCTATAGCGACGGTAAACTGTCGTTATAGCCCAGAATAGCTATGACGACAGGTGAAACCATAGTTATAGTCCAAAAAATCGTCGCCATAGCCTACTGTGTAATACACAGTTGTGTATACACATTTTTCCCATATATATATATATATATATATTTTTTTTTTTTTCAATTGTTCATATTTGGATATTTGATATAAATCGTAGGGGCACACTAGGTATTTACTCCAAATCTTCAATTCTGACTGGCGCGAACGGGAAAGTAAACGGAGTACAATTTGCCGCGGAAAATAGAAAGTTATTCAAAGCTCGAATTCATTAACCCGCGCCAAAATCCCCCACCAATACAAGAACGAAAATGGGGCAGCAAATTCTTCATTCTTCAAAAACCCTAAGAGGAGAGAGAAAATATTGTTCTTGTTGATCTTCTATTTGTTTTTCTTTTGCCTCCAGAAATTGTTTACTTATAGAGAGAGGGAGCAAGAAATAGAGAGAGAAGAAAATGGCGAAATCAGTAAGCCCAGATGCGATTTCAACTATTCTATCAAACCCATCTCCAGATTCATCTGATATTCCCGAAATTATAGTTCAAGTGCTTGATCTCAAACTTACCGGAAATAACAGATTCAGGTGATTCACCTTCTCTTTGTATTTTACCTTCGTAAGGTTTTTGGTCTTTTCTTTTGGATTATGTGGAATGAAAATGTAGATTTCTCTTTTCCATTTCTGTATATGGTGTATTTTACATGGTGGGTTTTTGGGTTTATATAAGAAAAAGTAAATCTCAGTTGTATTTGAAATGATACAAATATTTGCATTTGGTTGTAGTGATTTAATAGATCTGAAAAGTTTTGCATTGACCCTGCAAACAAATAGATTCGTTGTTAAATCTAAGGAATGAGTTATCTTCATTTCACAGCGGAATAGATTTTTACAATCAGTAACAGTAACAGACATATTTTACTGGGTTTTTGGTTCTCTTTGTTTAATTTGGTCTTTCTTAATCTATAATTGAAAAGGCATTTTGAGTGTTGCAGGTTTATAGCTAATGATGGGAAGATGAAGCTTGATGGAATGTTCCCATCTAGTTTGTCATCTGAAGTAATCTCTGGGAACATTCAGAACTTGGGACTTATTTGTGTTCTTGATTATACACTCAATGATATTCCGCTTAAGAATAAACAGTGAGAATTCTTTAATTACCCATCATTAGTTTAAAAAAATTCTTGTACTTTTTTTGGCATATTAATTTAGAGGAAATATAATGTGCTGTTTTTGCTGTTTTAGGTATCTCATTGTAACAAAATGTGAGGTTGTGTCTCCCCCGCTTGAAGCAGAAATTAACATTGCTGTGAAAAATGAGGAATCAGGGATTTCATTGATGCCTAAACAAGAAATGGAGGTCAAGAGTGGTGTAAATAGGCAAGTGCCTGGCATCATTTTGAAGCCAAAGCAAGAAGTGGTTACTAAATCAGCTGCACAAATAGTTCATGAACAAAATGGAAAGTAAGTGTTCTGATATTGTACATTGCTATTATATGTAATTATTAAAGCCAAGGAGCTAGTAAACATTGTATAATTTTTAATGTCCAAGTATGTACAAGTGTTAAAATTTATAGTTTGGTCTTAGAAGTAACACTTATGTTTTGTGAATTTTAGTATGGCCCCTGTTGCACGAATGGCAATGACTCGAAGAGTTCATCCACTTGTTTCTTTGAATCCATATCTAGGAAATTGGACCATAAAGGTTCGGGTTACAAACAAAGGAACCATGCGCTTTTATAAGAATAACAAAGGGGAAGGCTGTGTTTTCAATGTAGAGTTGACAGATGAAGATGTAAGTCAAAAATACTTTTAACAAATATTATGTATTATTTTCATCAACTCAGTAATAATGTGTGTTTTTAGTAGGCTGTAGACTTATTGAGGCAGTGAACTAATTT
This sequence comes from Panax japonicus, assembly GCA_020205505.1. Lineage (NCBI taxonomy): Eukaryota > Viridiplantae > Streptophyta > Magnoliopsida > Apiales > Araliaceae > Panax > Panax japonicus. The sequence continues at coordinate 1,188,649 of CM035098.1, read as the reverse complement.
TCATGGTACAGGGTACACAAATTCAAGCAACAATGTTTAATGAGGCCGCAAGGAAGTTCTATGACAAGTTTCAACTGGGGAAGGTCTATTACATATCAAAGGGAACTCTAAAAGTTGCTAACAAGCAGTTCAAGACCGTACCAAACGATTATGAAATGACTTTGAACGAGTATTCGCTAGTGGAGGAGGCCAGTGAAGAAGCAACTATCATCCCGGAAACAAAATTTAATTTTGTTCCTATCGATCAGTTGGGACCATATGTCAATCTGAAAGAGCTTGTTGGTAAGATTGCCCACTTGTAGACTTTGATTTATTTTCTTATGTTATTGACATCTTTCAGAAACATGATTTTCTCCATGGTTATAAATTGTAGATGTTATTGGTGTGGTGCAAAGTGTATCTCCTACAATGAGTATTCGAAGGAAAATTAACAATGAGACTATCCCAAAGCGCGACATAACTATTGCAGATGAGACGTAAGACTTTCTTTTTACAACAGATTTTGCCCCTTTGTTGTTGTTGTTGTGTTAATTATATGGCATACTATTTGCAGTAAGAAGACTGTTGTGGTTTCCCTATGGAATGATCTTGCTACCGGTGTTGGACAAGAACTGTTGGATATTGCTGATAAATCTCCCATAGTTGCAATCAAATCCCTTAAAGTTGGAGACTTCCAAGGTAATCTGAATTTTCTAGAACCATGATAATTTAACCCAAATAATGCATATCATAGATTCAAAGTGGTAATAGAGCTCTTTTTGTTTTGTTTTGTTACTATAGGTGTATCTTTGTCGTCATTGAGCAGAAGCGTTATTGTGGTAAACCCAGAGACACCTGATTCAAAGAAGTTGAAATCCTGGTAAGTTGCTGACCAATAACTGATGAGGTTATTTGTTGTTTTGATAACACTTCTTTAGTCTTATACCCATTGTTCTTTGCAACAGGTATGATTCTGAAGGCAAAGAAAGTTCAATGGCTTCTGTTGGTTCTGGCTTGAGCCCCTCAACAAAGAGTGGAGGTCGATCCATGTACTCTGACAGAGTATCCCTTTCCTATATAACATCTAACCCAACCTTGGGTGAGGAGAAGGTATTATAGCACTGAACTTCTGAAGAATTTAGAAACCACAAACCTCCTAATCTGGAGTAGAATTGACAGTCTAAAGTTCTTTATCATCAGTTCAGTTCTTAACATGCAAAAAATAATAAATGATTAGTAGGAGATAAAAGCAGATCAGTGAATATATCTGAATATGCGAATCTGTTAATGTTGCAGCCTGCATTTTTCAGCACAAAAGTTTATATAAGCCTAATCAAACCAGATCAGTCAATGTGGTATCGAGCTTGCAAGACATGCAGCAAGAAAGTTACTCAAGCTATTGGATCTGGGTTTTGGTGTGAAGGATGCCAGAAGAATGATGACGAATGCAGTTTGAGGTTTGAGAAAACTCCTGCAATTTTTTACCGTATAAGTTTTTTCTAAAAGCTGTTTTTGCAAATGCCTAATCTAAGTGTTTTTTCCCCTTCCCATTTTCAGATATATAATGGTTGCAAAAGTTTCTGATGCAAGTGGTGAAGCTTGGGTGTCTGTTTTTAATGAACAGGCTGAAAAACTAGTCGGGTGCTCTGCAGATGAGCTTGACAAGTTGAAATCACAGGTAAAAACTTTACATGCAACCAAATTGATGACCTTATTGCTTCTTATCACTAGCTGCTCTATTCTAGCTATACATTATACATCCCTTGTGAAGACAGTTTCTATTATTTGCCTTTTGTTGTTTGTTGTACAAACAAATCTATTTTTTTATGAAAATGAATCAAGTTTAGTTGTGATTTTTTGGTTTTAGGAGGGAGAAGGAAATCCTTATCAAATGAAGCTAAAAGAAGCTACATGGGTGCCTCACCTTTTTCGAGTTAGCGTTACTCCACAGGAGTACAATAATGAGAAGCGCCAGAGGATTACAGTGAGAGCTATTGCTCCTGTTGATTATGCAGCTGAATCCAGATTTTTGCTGGAAGAGATTTCCAAGATGAAAGTTTCTTCATAGTGAATGCTTATGAGATATTTTTTGAACCTTGACATCAGATTAAGTTAGGAGTGAATGCTAATGTTTATCAAACTAGTGCTTGTGAAAAGTGTTCTCTAGATCACCTTATTGGGTTATTTTGCAAAATTTATGTTGCATTTAAGCATCTATAATCTTTTTATCTAAATCTGCATTAGTTTATTATGTTATTTGTTTTATATAATCCAGTTTTGTTGTAAAATTGGTTGTTAAATTTTGCATCTAGATGTTGCCATGGTTTGGCAATTTCCTAGATATGAATCTTTAGTTCAAAAGATCCTTGGAAATTCACAGACTTTGGGTTGTTCAAGAAGAGATTACCAACACAAAAAGAATATAGGGGTAGTGGAATTTGCAACTCCTTGCTGAATTCTTTAAGGAGCTGGATAGCCTGAATTGGAGTATTTTATCATGTCAAATATTGAGTATTGCTCTAAATTGTACAAATTATGGCACATATTACAAGATGTCTATATAGTGAGAGAGATTGAAAAGGGTCCCTATATGAAGTTATTAAACCATTTACTAAGAAAAAGTTGAATTTCTTTACCAGTAAAAAGTAAAACATTGTATTCCCTCGGATCAAATTATAAGATTAGTATTAACTTTTTAAAAGTTAATTTTAAATATTTTTAAATTTAAATTAATATAAATTCATGTAATTTATGTCAAAATGTCATTAACTACTTAAAAAATACTAACTAGTTATAATTTTTTGTTTTTAAAACTTCAATAATTAAAAATATTTCGAATTAACTTTTAAAAAATCAATACTAATTTTATAATTCGGAACGTAGAGGGAGTAATTAGTAGTTAATGAATAATAATAGCATTTTAGCTAAATATAAAAAAGAATAAATTTAGAACTACCAATGTTGTTGCCTAAAAAAATAAATTCATTGTTCTTGAGGGTCTGCGGCTGCGCATATAAAGTTATACAACATTTAAACAAGGTTGAAAACTGTAAGGAGTTCAGTTCGACATGACGAGTTTTGGCAAAACATGTACTATAAAAATGACTGCAAAATAAATTGGAATTTTTTCACGAGAGTTGTAAGAAAGAAGCAATGATAATAGAGACTAAAAACTGCTAGTTTTTTTATTAATGAAATCAATGCTCAATGAAATTTATAAGCATATTTTTCCATAAAATTACACGGGAAGATAAATGAGTACCGTGGACATTTGACCATGCTATGTCTTCCCGTACTTTGAGATCATCGACGTAATCTTATGCAACAAGGTAGAAGCATCATCGCGAGAATTGAAAGGGGATGTCCATTCTTGGTATCTGTGGAGGCTGCCGGTGAAGTCTGTAAAGAGTCCATCCACACCTACCGTGTTTAACCAGTAATCATATTCGAGATATGGATCTTGACTATAGTTGAAATGTAAGAACGAGTTCTCATTCCTGAAGGTGTATGGGTGCACCTGAAAGAAATTAACACGATGAGCTAATATCTTAGCATGCATGTATGGAAATGAAAAGACAAAACCATAGTCAAGCAAATCTAAAAGGAAAACAGAATGTGTTGAGGCAGTTTATGAAACAACATCGAATAGGATTGTGATCTGTGCAAGCCAAGCCAGTAAGCCAACATGACTGTTTTCATTTATATCTAATTTTCCTACAAAAAGTATTACACACACATATATACACACATATATATATATATATATATCCAAACCATAATATGAATATCAGACAATATCTTTGAATTTACTAACAGATGACCAAATGTTATTTCAAAAGTTGCAAAATGCTTTCAAATTATATATGCGTTTGGCTGAGAGACTCGATTACACTGTCAAAAGATTTATATCCGTCTTTCAAGGTTCCTGAAGAACTTCACTAAAGCAATACAAAGAAAATTTAAAAAGATTTTCATAATTAAATAAATTGATGCATATTATTAGGTGATCAAGTGTCCCACGTACCCATTGCTTGCCTATAACCAGCAAAGTTCATTATAGAGATTTAATGACTTCAGAGCGTGGAAAATCAACTATCAAGTTGACGTGATACTTCCAAAGAATTCACCAATTGCACTTCAATTTTAATGTTACCCAAAGAAGCAGCATCTATGCCATGGTGCAATGGAGGTTATTTTCATTCAATGAACACACCTAAACGTATACCGTAGTTAATGTATTTGTTTAGTAAAATTTCTTAACCTAACCTCGGATTGTGGGATTACTCAATTAAGTTAGGTTTTGGGTTTCCTAGTCTTTAACTAGGTGTTCTAGTCTCCATGGGAGTTAGGACTATGTTTTGAGCTTGATTGTAACATCCTTATTTTTTTGCATTTTAATATACAAACAAATTTAGCAAAAAAAGAAAAGAAAAAAAGACCCTAATTAACATATAGAAGTTTTCTATTGAGTCGGTTCTATTTGTATGATGTCTTCCAAGTCTGAATACATATCAAATCATGACCACAAATACTAATGAAACAGAATGAAATATTATGAATATTGATGGGACATTGCATATCTTGTCAACTTATTAAAATTAACCACAGGATAAGGTTCAAACAGCACAAGTACCTGTAAGTCATGGGCATGTGCTCTGGCGACAAGGTCAGTAGGTGTTTGCAGATAATTATTTAATTCAGGACACAGTGTATCCTTGCAAGGTCCGATGCCCACTACGTATTCCTTTATGAAGTCAAGGTAACTATCCGAAGTAATTTCCGAAAAAGACTGCAAAAATCTTTCTTTATTTTAGCAAAGAAATCATGAATTAAATTGGAATAAACAGTTACAGTGCATTAACAGACATCAAAATTAGTGATTATCGGCATATTCTTTTATCAACTAAATGATGAAAAAGAGTTAAATATTAGATGGAATCTGTGTATCTGCTGGTTCACCACAACATTCTGGTAAATCTAGGTTGATGAAATTTCTCTTTGCATATTAGGACTGATTATAGTAACCTCAAGAGTAAAGCAGAAAAGAGAAACCTGATTTGTGTCTTGACGTGGAATAGTTACATCATCAATTAAGAAGATCTTTGGCAGATCCGTCTGGTTCGAAATGTAAATAAGTGATGTCGGGGCAAAGGACTGAATAAATGCAGGTTGTTTTAACCAGTGCTTTGACAAATATGAGCCTCTGTATCCATACTTCTCAAGTGTCTCAACAAATTTGTCTTCAAATTTCTTACCACCTGGCCAGTTTACCTGTTGAACGCAACAGCAAAAATTTAGAAATGAAGAAAGCACCATCTATGATATAATATAGTTAGTTGATCCATCAGCAATTTTCTAATTTAAAGCAGCCATTTTCTTCTTTCTAAATATTTTGTAGCGGCATTGAAGGAAACATGTTACCCACATGCTGGTTGATCAGTACTGGATTTTTAATCTCTGGATATATTCCAACTACTCTGGGTGCATCCAGTGCAATTGAAATAAACTCTTCAAAAGTAATGAGAGAAAATTTTCCTGCAGAGCATTGAACAAAGAAATTGATTATAACAATTGTTTATGACTGGAAAATATACCATAATCTTTATCAATCACTAAAAGGGAATAGCAAGCCATAAGTAAAAAATATACATAAAGTTAGTAATCATTAAGTTCTTGTACTTTCTTTAGAGAATGTAGAATGATTATTTCCGGTTTGATTTACATTGACTTAAATTACTTTATTAAATTCATACTAATTAATCATGTTTATAAAAAAAATGAGAAAATCGGCACGAGGACTTTGATAAGTTAATGAAGCAAATATAAGAAGAAATAGCTCCAACTGTGATGAATCCAGTTCAAAAAGATATTATTCTAGACAGAGTGTGATTGGGCTAAGGCTGTTTTCTACATATTAAAGAATAACTTTCATATGATAAAAACTCAGAATAAGAACAAAGATACCATTACCATTTAAGAAAAGGTAATAGTCAACTGTTCACATAGGGGACTTGTATAAAAGAAAAATAATCCAATCGTAAGACAAGTAGAAGACAAAAATGCAAAACTGTACCTAAGTTTATCGCTTTGTGGAGATATGGTGCATGACTTTACAATATAGTAAACCACTACCTCGTGGTACAATTAGTAGTGCAAAACTGTACATTTTGGGTTAATTTTGCACTACTAATTATATTTTAAGAGGTAAGATTTTGCACTAGAAAATGTTCATGGTGAGGGGAATTTTCTATGTTAGAGTATGACAACTTCCAATTTTAAGCTTTTCTTACTATGAATTGTGTCAGGTTGCAATATCAGCATATTCAAATAAGATTGCAAGATAAATGTTGATAATAAGAAGGTGATAAAAAGATCCAAAACCAAAGAAAAGAAATAATTCAAAGTTCATGATTTGAGGAAACTGACCATTATGTTGTTGGTCACGGAATGGGTACCTCTGCTTCAACCTTAATGACTTTAGTTCGTTGAGAGTGAAATCAACTGCATTTTGATTAAACAAATTTCAAACATTTTAATTAAATGAAATCCTTGCAAAAGTGGTGCACAGAAAACTTACAAAAGGAGGGGGACAGAAGATAATGAGATGATTATGCTAATACTTGTATACTCATACGCAAAGCATAGATTCATGTAACAAGAAACACCATGGTTAGCATTGATTGTAACGTAAATAATGCTAAATAGGGTGGTGTCTAACCAGTAAAATAGCCAGTTGTGTTGATTCCTTGTACATCGTAGGTCCTCTTTCGATTTGCAAACTCTGTGTTTGGCTATATCAGTCATGTCATCAAGGAATACATCATGGAAGCATATAAGAGCACCATCTTTGGAGGCTAGAATATTTGTTTCTATGAAGTCTGCACCCTCTTCAATAGCCCTCTGCAAGAATATTTAGTGTTAAAGGCACATTAACCATATAAAGAGGAGCTATATCAAGTACGAAGAAAATGCAATACACTTCAAATTTTAATCTGTATTAAGTGTAGCAAAGCATACACATATGCCAACTAAGCAACCTGTGATAGAGCTTTAAGGACCAGATATCAAGCTCTAACTTGGTGTTAATTGTGGTTACAATCACAGTCTATTATATATTTATTTTTTTGTCCACTTTCTCGAAGTCTACATGTATGTTAAGCAACTAAACTAAAGGGAAAAAAGCAGAAAATGAAACTTAACCCTTCCCAAATTGCTCTATGTTTTATTGCATCTTTATGTTGAGTTGGATGATTTGAAAATTCATAGATCTCAAACATACAGGAAAAGAAATATACGGATTTGCAAACAGAGAATTATATACCATGTATGAAAGAAATGTACCATATATGCAGCAGCCGTTTCTTCAGGAAATTCCCCATTTGAACCTCGGTGTGCTATATTGAATGGGCGGAAAGTTTGAAGGGGCTGTTTAGTTTTATCATTCCTTCTGCTAGGGAGTGGATAAAGAGGTCTTGCAGAACACCCAATAAGGAGTAGCAGAAAAATTAAAGGGACAACACCTGCAATATAGTTTGTGCATTGCCAAAAGAATTTCAGATCACTCAAGTTTACAGTAAATGAACAATGAAAATGCACAAAAAAAATACCAGCAACACACAGAAGGTGAATGCAGCAAATCACATTGATGCAGTATTTAGACGTTTCCTCTTCTTGACTTTGAAATGAAACAGCACTACATTTACAAGTCATAGTGTCTAACAAATGAAAAGAAATTCACAAGGCATCTTTTGAAAAGATCTTCATCACCAAGCATCCATGGGTCTAAAACTTCCTAATTGTGAAAAAAAGAAGAAGAAAAGGGGCGGGTTGTCTAATATCGTTCCTCCTCCATCAGTTGATACTTCAAGGAGGCTTTACCTGGAATGAAAGAACAAAAATGGATTCATGAAGGTTTAATTACTGAATCGCTTCCCAATGGTATGTTCCGATTTCGCTTAGAAAATAAAGATATGATAAGCCAATTGGTTTCAGGTTGGATACTTTAACATAGTTTCAGAGCTAAGGCCATCACTTTCTTTCAACAAATAGATTACAAATTTTCTTAGACCGAAAACAAAGATTCCAATGCTACATCATATCATAACTTAAAAGCACTTTCAATTACAAAAGCTGCTTCTCTTCTATAATAACCATTTTATCTACTACAAGAGTAGCAAAAAAGCGAAGGGAGTCCTAAATGGACGACCAAACGAAGGTCTTCATTGAGTTTTGTTTATACTGGGAATGAGGGGTTGACTCCGTGTACCCTCCCGTTAGCCCAAAGTGCTAGGGAAGGCGTACATCTGGGGTAGTGAACGAGTGACCCAATGGGATAGGTCTGCTTAAGTATAAGCTCTCCCCTTTGCATGGACCGTAGGCTACCCAAGGAGTTCTGCTTTGAGTTCTTAGCTCTAAGTGAGGACACCCTAGGTGGGGGATCCAAACGAGCTAGGAGTGAGTAGTTCCTTCCGAGTTAGGGCACTCTTTTCCTTTTAACAAGAGGGAGCTCTACTCCTTGGGATCCGGTTAGAATGAAGTTCATTTTTGGGTAAGTTGGTCAATTGACTAATAGAATACTGACACATATAGTGTCTCGCCTGCGTGTCATCATTCTATTGGCCAATTGACCAACTTATCCAAAAATGAACTTCATGTTAACCACTTCCTACTCCTTGTATGCACGGAACGCCTCTCAAGGAACCTCCCCCGAGGGGGAAGTGTAGCAGGGAGATAGTCGTATCCGCCTCACTCTCCCCAAGGCCGCTATTCCCGAAAGGAATAGAGTAAGGCCTTGCCTATCCGTAGCTCTGAGCTACTGAGCTCTTTGCCCAATTAACCACTTTAGGGGGTAATTGAATAACTTCTCATATGAGCTCTGAGTTACTGAGTTAGAGCTATGCTCTTCCCCTCATTGTATAACAACTTAAGCAAATCAGTAACAGAATGCCACAAAATCAGTAAATCACCTCACTAAACCAGTCATAAATTAGTTGCTGCCTATAAATTTTGAGACTTGGATCAATGACAAAAAAAATATATAATCAACTAAATTTTACCCAGAAACAATTTGTTTTAGCATTCGAATTCAGATCACCCAATAAAAGAGAAAAGGGTCTAATCTAATTCAAAAAAAATATAAACATCTAAACTATCGAAGAACAACAGACCCATGTATATTAAAAATACAAATTCAGCCATTTTTATACGTAAAATGAAAACATAAACGAATTAAAAAAATCTGGGTTTGGGTTTGGATTGGAAATGCTTACCGGATGAAACCATGGTGTTGACTCCTCTTCTCTTTCTGTTTGCGTGTGGTTTTTCACTTCTTTTCTAACTAAACGATTAGACATTCATATTCTCTAAATATACTTGTATATATGTAATGTACCCGTTAAGGACGGGTCCAACCCAAGATGATATATATCAGATGATATCGTCCCATGATAAGCTATTTGTTGGATTGCAGATTCTTAGCTTGCGGATTTACATGCTTTTTAAAGAATATTCATTTTATGGAATATGGATGATGATAAGAGTGAGATGACAGATAAAACTTTAAAAAAATATACTAAAATACTACTCCCTTGGCACTAAAATAAATATCAACATTAATCTTATATTTTAAAATGGATGTAGTAAAATCATTTTTCATAATTTTATTAAGAAGTGAAACTATCTTTGGCATTTAAATTATTGTATTTTTAATTTTCCCAATTTATTTTGTTCTTTTTCGTTCGCAATAAGTAATTGAATGCTAAAAAAGGATAAGGGAAGACGAAAGAATATGAGAGTGGTGACACGTGGTTGAGAGATCATCCTTTCGTTTGGGTGTCAGCATTGTATTAGATACGAAGTGAACTTATCATGAAGTTTACTTCACCGTAATCGGATCTAAAGAATATGGGAAAGATAATTTGTAAATATTTTTGTCTAACAATTAGGAATAATATATATTTTTAATCACTTCCCTTTAGATATAAATATTTATAAATTCACTTTTACCTTATATTAATTTAATAAAATATGTCACATGATAAAAATCATTTACTATCTCACGAAGCACACTTTAACAACATCAATAGCCTTGGAGGTCAAAATTCAAGTAAGGGAGACCCGGGTTTACATAATCCTGAATGGAGGATAACAGAATCCTACCTTCCAAACAATCCCGTATCAAGAAGATGAGAGAGAAGATCCACACAAAGCCTGACACGTGGACAACAGCTAAAGCAGCAAAAGAATTCAATCCACATCTTTCTTTGTGCATCACTCAAAAGTTCATATTTGAGGCTTTTATTTATTAATCTTTAAGCTGTCAAAATACACAAAGAAAGGGAGATAGATATTCATGGCACTTCTAGTCCAATCCATGGCTACCCAGAAGCCTCTTCCATCAGCTACTAAAACTGTTGGCTCCAAAAAGGTCAGTAAGATTTTCATTATAAGTAGCTTTGCCTTTTTTAAAGAAAAAATTTGAATCTTTAATTTATTACAGTTAAATGCCAAAATACAACTTTATTTATTTAATAAACCCAATAACATTCCAAATCAGAGCCTTTTGTATTTCCACCTAAAGCTGGAACAGAAGAAGTATTCCACATTGCTATAATAGAATATGGACTTGTTCGTTTTTGGTGCGTTTGGGAGGCTGATAAGTGATAAGCCCCAAACTCACCACACCAAAATGGTAGGGGTGAGTTTGGAGCTTAAAAGGTGGATTTGTGAGTTGAGACTTCAAAAATTATGTCTAGAAGAACAAGTTTTTTTAGTGTGTTAAGAATAAGATTGTTTTAGTGTGTTTGTGAGTTTGGAGGGGAGGGGAGGGGAGGGGAGGGGAAGAGAAGTGATTATAATTATCTCTTGTCATGTATTTGAGATTTAGAAAGAAAGGGAAGTGGAGATTTTAATTATATTTTTCTTGAGTTTAGAAAGAGGGAAGTGAAGGGAAAACATTTTTTATTTTTAAACAACATTATTATTATATTACTTATATATTAATGTAATAAATGATATGATTTATTTTGAAAGATTACTTTAGGTAATTATGTAACTGTCTCTTGAAATTCTCCCACTTTTTTGAACTAGAAATGAAATTAACTTTACTTTTAAATCTCTTCACTTCCACCCTAAAAAAACTCGAAAACACCAGCTTAAAAAGGCAACTAAATTCACTTTTCAATTACCCAAAAACGAATAAGCCCTATATAGTTTCAGTATAAATTGCCGCTAAAACTAGAGACTTTTGAAGAAAAATTCATTTTTCCAAGCTTTATCCCTCCCTCACATGAGGAAGAAATGTATTAGTGGTTAGTGGTGAGTGGTGACATTGTAGACTTGTAGTATTCATTTTATCTAGATTACATTTCATGTCATTTATAGTCTAAATGTTTTGCCCCACAAGATTTCACAATTTGTGATAGGTAATGTAGTAGACCTTGTTATCTTCAGGCCACAACAGTCTTTCCTTTGGGCGAAAAAGGCCCTCGAATCAGTTCTTCAACCTCCACACCAGCAATCAAGCTCCTAACAAGGGTGGAGCAATTGAAACTCCTAACAAAAGCAGAAAAAGCCGGATTACTTTCAGCAGCAGAAAAAGCTGGCCTTTCCCTTTCTTCAATAGAGAAACTCGGCCTGCTCTCAAAAGCCGAGGAGCTTGGAGTCCTTTCAGCAGCAACCGATCCAGGAACCCCAGCAGCCCTCTTGAGCCTGAGCTTGGGGCTGCTGCTTTTAGGCCCTTTTTGTGCCTACATTGTCCCAGAGGAATACCCCTGGCAAATAGGACTGCAAGTTGTTGTTGCTGTGGTTTGTGTTGTTGGTGGCTCTGCTGCTTTTGCAGCTTCAAATTTTGTATCTGATTTGCAGAAATTAAATTGATTTTTGGGATAGGTATATATATGTTTATGGAACTAGGAATTATGGGAATTCTAAATTATGTTTATTGCTATTCAAATAGAGGTCTTATTGGTGATAACTTGATATAATATGGTGGGGTAATTCTTAGCAATATGAGTAGAGCAGCATAGAATATTGTGTGTTTTTGTTGTGAAATGATTTATACGTCGACAAATGTATGACGAAGCTGAATTTAGAACTTTAAGTGATAATAGAATAAATTAGGATGGGGTCATTCTTAATTTCTTTATATCCTATGCATACAAGACACATATCGATATTGTATTTGCAATCGATATAATTTTGTCGTCATATGTTGGAAACTCTTATTTATTTGTTTGTATTAATGTTGTACTAAACTTAACACAGTTCACAGTTAGTCAGCCATTCATCAGGATTCAACTGAGAAAAAAATGCAACTTGGGGCCTGGGGGCATTGAAATATCAGTGAATAACAGATGAATTAATGGAAGCAAACAGCAAAAGAAAAGGGGAGTTCATATTAAAAATTATTTTAGTTCCAGTTCCACTCATAGACTCATGCTATATATGACGACAAATTTATGTTGATAATAAATAGTGACGGATGTGTATAGATAGAAATTAAGAATGATCTCACTTTAATTTATTTAATTTTACATAAGTCAGGAATTCAACTTAATTCATCATAAATTTGTTGACATATAAATCATTACCCTAAAAATTGTAAATTCTAATAAGTTTTAATATTAATAATAAGTTAGTTCTTGTAAATACTAATATTTAACATTAAAATTTTATTAATATTCCTTGTTACTTTTAATGTTAAATAAATACTACCATTAATACATCAATAACTAACTCTTAATATTAAATATTAATAATAATTAAGTTAGTTTCTTCTAAATACTCTAGTTCTATATTAAATTTTTTATTTTTACAAAAGTTTATTATTTTATTTAATATATTTTTATTTAATATTTAACATTAAAAGAGAAAAATGGGGTATGTGGTATGGGGTGGGGAGTGGGGAGTGGGGGGTGGGGGGTGAGGAGTGGGAACTAGACCGGCATAGGCCAGACTTTTGGGCTTGACCTTTAAGCCTCGCTTCCAGAAAAAAACCTCAAACTAGCTAGGACTAGTGGCACTTGCAATGGTCCAATGATATCTTGTATCATCAGTTTGCAGCAAACTTATATAAATTAAGCCCTTTTAAAATCTAACTCTTCCTGAAATCTTATACCTTTCCATATTATGTAAAGATAATATAGATATATCTTCTGATCCACAAAAAAAAATTCCCATTTGCATTAGAAAAAAAGAGACACAATATATTAAAATAAAATGCCACAATATCTTTTGTTTTTATCATCACAATTCCATCATCATCACTATTAAATCAATTAATTAGTCAATAAATTTTAGGTTAAACATGAAATAAAATTATGCATGTCATACTAATTTGTAAATTATTACAAAATAGACTTTCTATGGGACGGGGTAATATATTTAAGTGGCATGACCAAACCTTTTCCTAAAAATTTCAAACAATCAAATGAGACTCTACATGCATGTTTTTAGTTACTGGGGCAATAGTAAATTTTCTATCACTTGAACTGCAGATAACTAGTCAGTGTCTTTTCTGGGTGATTCATCATGAATTTACAAAAGAAAGATTAATTGGAATCCATGCAGTAATAAATTCTATCTGTGCCCAATTGACTAAAGTGACTGGCACTTTCTAACATGGAAGTAGAATTTCTTGTGACCATAACCATTCTTGACCATCACCAAACTTTTATAACCCTAATTAAGGAATCAAATTGCAGGATATATATATATACGGTCCGGATCAAGTGCATACCCCTTATCTTACTCACCCGTGCTTACCCCCCTTTAGGCGACGGTTTCGGTCATACAACCGTCGTCTATACTTTTAACGACGGACAAATATATAGCGTCGCTAAAAGTATAGACGACGGTTGTATGACCGAAACCGTCGCCTAAAGTGGGGTAAGCACGGGTAAGTAAGATAAGGGGTATGCACTTGATCCTTGCTCTATATATATATATATATATATATATATATATATATATCTTCTTGTAGGAGAAAGAAGACAATAATATGCGCATAGCTATTGTTTCATCTTGCAGTTGTAATCATAGATAATTGTTTGTTGCCTCAAGAGAGGAGAAAACACAGTAGCTTATGGAATCTAGGGACCATTAACATATTACAGTCTATATATTAAATGTTGGTGGTACCTTAAATGAATCACTACAGCTACAGTTAGTTTTTTCAACCCTTTCTTCTAGTGATGCATGTCCACCATTTTTCCTGCCCGGTTGGCGACAGAGAGACCGACAGAGAGAATTTTCACATAAAAGAAATTCCAGAGAGACTTACAAAACATTAGTATAGAATCATCACTTTCTCTTCTCTATTAAAAAAATAATAATTATAGAGAGAGATTAGGTTTACCTAAAAAGCTTTAAAAATGTGGTGGTTTTCTTCTCTGCTGTTTAATTTCTTGTTCTTTTGATCTTATTTTTTTTCTTCATATACTTAATTGGTTTAAATAATATCCAAGAGACTGAGAGAGGCATACTCAGTCACATAGCTAGTTGGTTTTGAGGAAACAAAGAATGAAATTGCTCCAAAAGTAGAAGTCTAAGGTTTTAGGTTTTATAGCTAGGGTTCTAATAATTAGGTTTCTTGCTTAAAAAAGATGAAAGAAAGATATAATAGAAATCAGCTTTTACTGGCGCAATTGCAGCCCTACAGCCCTACAGATTGAAGAAGCTGTAGCCCAATATATCCTTTCTTCAATTATTCTCATCTCTTTGGTTGTTAAACACTAGAGATAAGATACAAATTCTGTGAATGTGTGTATGTGTGTGGCAGTGGGATTAATTTCATTTAATATAATTAACAAAAGCTACACTGTATATAAACACATTTAATAGTAATATAAATCACAATAATAAATCATATAAACTTGTCCTTTTCTTAAGACATGTCTGTTAGGTTGCAGGAGCTTCTAATGATATACTTTACCCTTTAACCATTTAAGGGATATATAGAGTATATATGCTAAAGTTTTGAGTTGTCAAATTAATCATTTGTGGAAGAATAATAATTAAGCAGGCGATTCGCTTGATTTCTATTATGTTGAAAATTTTCTTTTGCTTTCTTGTATATATCTCTATGCAGACTTAATTTGCAACCTTTAATTTTTCTAGCTGTTGGCCTTATGGTATCTTGAAGAAATTACTTCTAAAAAATAATATAGTAAAACATTCATGAAATGATGAATTTTCTAGTAATATTGGTAATATAATGTCCAACTTGCTTCATGCATGGGAATCTCACTGCCATTTATATGTGGTCCTCTTAGTACTAGTTAGTGGATGCTTTTAAGAGAAGCAATATTTGGTCCCTCCTCTATAAGTTAATAGCTGCAGCCTGCAGTCTATAATCTCATCCAGCTGCTGCTCAAGAAGCTTCAATATAGCTGATGAGACCACAACTTATTGGGAGCCACATACTTCAACTTATCCAATTTAATTTCAGTCTTCTTGGTTTTTGAGTCTAAATTCTTTTGAAATTTAATCAGACCTTACCCTTTACTAGGACATTTATTTAATTTGATTTAAGCCTATCTGTTCATGCTAGTTAGCTCTAAATCTTACTTCGTAAATTAACCAAAAGCACTAAGTAATACATTCCCATATAGTTATCAAGGCTATCAACATTATTTTAAAAGAAAATTACCTATATATACCGGAAAGGAAAACAAATAAATTTCTTAAAATATTAATTATTTTTCAATCCAATATCTATTTGTAGCTGTCAATAAAGCATTAACATTCTTTTCCAAATATGTATATAGGATGGTCCCCTTTGAAATTAACTAGCCATGTAACAGTTAATTAAATGCATAATGCAGGGATGACTACTGGAATTAACATACTGTCACTGGTCATTAACCCTTAGATTATTGATCAGTGTGTGGTATGAAATGTGTTGATTAATTTCTGTTAAACCCTATCATATTAACGTGTCGAAAATAAAGATGCCACATGGTAGCAAGTATGCCATTCCTTTTTCTTTTCCTTCCGCGTGCAACATGGCATGGTAAGATTCTAACATCTTTTCTTTTCCTGAATTTTACTTATTTATGAAAAAAAAAATTCATACTTATATTGTATTATATTTCAACATTAAATTTTCCTCAGAGTTTATTTGGTTTCGATCAAGAGTGAACTTAAAGAGGACTTGCATCATCGACAGCTTTCCGTTGACCGGTGATCTCTTCATTCTTGGATATGGAAAATTGAATTGATTAGCATCTGCAAGATGCATGAACTTTCTGTCTAATGTGAGTTCTTTCTATGATCCTATCTTCTTTTAAAGATAAATCAAGAATTTGATTTTTTTTTTTTTTAACAATTTCCATATTCATATAAATTACAGGGGTTTAATATTCCAATTTGATAGCATTGATTCATCTTCTTGAACTTGGTCAATTATAATGGCCGATTGTTGTATCTAATTGGGAAATTCTCAAGAATTATGTTTTCCATTTGTTCCAATATTAACCTAGTTCTTAATTCAATTTCTGCCATTTAGAAACCCTTGAATTCCTAAATGTCAACACAAGACACAAATTTTGATCTGATGTTGTGTTATCCCATCTGGATACTCATGTGTTATTATTGAGGTTTTAATCAAGATAGATTGATAGAAATAGCATAACAACATTTATTAAAAGTACAAGTAATTATAATTAAGTTGCTAACATATGGAAAATGTTGGGTATAACAGTTTTCTTGCAGCTGAATAATGAGATAATTAAGTAAGATGATCAACAATTCAAGAGAAAAAGATATTCGAGCAAAGCAAGAAAATGACACCAATGACATCAAGTTATCAAAGAGTACTAATCAAGTACATCAAGACAATGGGCAGGGTTTAAAAATCCAAGAATTGTACGCGTTTCGCGTTCTTTTGGAGGTAAAGGCAGGCATAGCAAGGTATGCACCATAAGGGGACTAAGGGACCGGAGGATTAGGCTTTCGGTACCATCTGCAATTATGTTGTATGATCTTCAAGATAAGCTTCGACTCAATCAACCTAGCAAAGTTGTAGATTGGCTTCTTGATGCTACTAAACATGAAATTGATAAGCTTCCCCCTCTTCAAATTCCACCAGAAGAATATTTCAGTCAATTCCATCAGCAAACCCTAGTTCCTCATAATCTAAATGCCCCTCAATCTTCACTATCTCCCTTCTTCAATACAAATCAAGATTTCACTAAAGATGGGGGAATTCAACTGTTTAGCAAAGGAGGAATAAGTATCAATGACCGCGATGGGGATCATGATCAAACATTGGCAGGAAAGTCGAAATATTGGACCAATTCGTATCCTGATGCTCGAGCAAAATTCAAGGAAGTTGAAAGAGAAGATATTGTTGATAACAAGTGGAATATCACAAGATTCACAACAAATGAGCAAGAAAATCAAGGTGGGAACAATGGAGGTTACATTCCCCAACTTTCAGCTCAAATTTTTTTTCCATTAGCCAATCAATTTTCCTTTCCAAGCTTGCTAAACAATTGGGAGCCTTCAAATTTATCTTTATCTCATCAATTCGGAAGCCAAGCGTCTCCATCTCAATCTGATTCCCATAGCACTACTCATTCTTCATCCTTACCTCCTTCTATGGCTCTTCCTTCTACATCTCAACTATTTTTCTGTCCAGCTACAACAACACCGTCGTTTTTCCCTCAATATCCTCCATTTGTGACTCCTTCGATTGAGAATGATCCGAGACATATTAACCACTTTCAATTCTTGAGCTCAAGTTCACAACATATGGTACCAAATTCTCTTTTGTCACCTCTTCATTTCATTAGTCCTTTCAATGTTAATCCCAAGGTGAATTCACAAAACAGTAATGACACAACCAAATAAAACGCAAAGAAAAATGCTAAGTAACTACACAAATATGTCTAGTTTACCTAGAAAAAACATTAATGGATTGTATAGTACAACTCATCAATGTCTGTATTGTAAACTACACAGTTTTTGTCTATTTAATTACCTAGCATGCTCTAAAGCACATAGTGATTTTTAGGTCATCAAAATGTTGATACAACTCAAACACTACTTGTTTAGAGAAGAAGTTCAAATCAAAAATTAATTAATTATATATACGTAAATCGTAAGGTTCTTCTAGTTTATATATGTAGCTATGGTCGTCTGTGATTCTGCATTGCCTCATCTTGGATATAATTAAGCATAGTGCAGCAGCAAATTTTGGAACAACTGTAATTGTGCCAGCCAGCCTCACAGATCTCGTAGATTGAGTAAGACACTTTGTTTCTTGTATTTCTTTATACTATACTCCCTCCGTCCCAAATTAACTGCTCAGTTTTGACTTTTTAAAGTCAAATTGACCATTTTTAAAACTAATCTTTTTACTATTTTTGCTAAAATATAGGTGAAGAGATTATAACCAAAAGAAAGTATATACAATTTATTACTAATCCTAATTTTTATAATTTTAGAAATATATTTATATATGCTTAATTATTAATTCTAAAAATAGTTAATTTGACTTAAAAAGGTCAAAATTGAACAGTTAATTTGGGACGGAGGGAGTATAATATATGCAATTGGCAAAAGAAAACATGTTCATAGTTTGTAAACCATATACACAATCATTGTTATGTGAAAATGCATCGTATATTGGCTTTCAGTATCTGTTTCCATACCAAAATATTAAATTTGTATAAATAAATATACATGAAATATGGAAATCTCTTCATGGCTTAATTCAAAACTACATTTAATTGATGTATTTATTTAATTTGATTATTATAGCTATATAATTAACTTATGACTCCTTGTTTATATATACATATATATATATATATATATATATATATATATATATATTCCTTTTACATAAGAAATCAGTCGATACATATACTGTGATAGTAGTGAATGCGTATATAATAAAACAAATATCAATAGATTGTTTCCATCTGTTACATTACTCTTTGGTGCTGCAACTTTTATATCTCCTTTGCAATCTTTATTTTTTTTTCTTTCTTTGTTGGCATTGCCGACAGTTTAAATCACACATTTCATCTTAAAAGAGACTTGAAGAACTATATGTGTGTGTGTGTGTATATATATATATATATATATATATATATCTCAAAATCTTATTTTATATGATTATTATAATAAATGAAATTTAAAGTAATGAATTTCAAAATTTTAATATTTAGCTAGGTGAAGACTTAACTGAATTTATTTTTATCTCAGCTTATTACTCATTTAATGTAAAGTTTTAAGATGTTACTATAATGTATAATCAAAAGCATACAGATCATTCCTAATTTATATTTAGTTTTACTAGCGATTAGTTAACTTAAAATTTTCTACATGGTGTTTGACAATGTGTGCAATAATAAGCATCCTCAATATATCATATCTTTTCAAAGGTTTCCCCTACAAAAATATTTATCTAGTTGATATTATTTTTTTTAAAAGGAAAATAAATTTAAAACACAAAAACTCAAAATTAATGAAGTACTTAAATCTATTAAACTACATGAAATAAAAATTAAAATAAAATGTCTTAAATCTCAATAAAATCTAAAATGCAAAACTATAAGCACTTTCTCTTGCATCAAACAAGTGAGATGAATTGATCTATATATAAGGTCTCAATTAACTTACTAGCTAATCTAAAAATATACAACTTTTAATGATTATGGTGGGACAAAATCAACTAACTCGTGCTCTTGGATGTGCATTGAGACTTATTTTGGATTTGATTTGGGCTTAGAGATAGATGAAGCTTAGACTAACCAACTCTAACCCTAAACAATTAACCATTTAGCAGCTCTAAGATGAATTACTTTGAAGAGTGAAGTTCCCTTAAATGTGTAGAACTTAGTTCAATACATTTGGGTATAAAATTAGGGTTCTGAAAGTTAGAGACATTTTTCTAGGTTTAGTCTATAACAAAGTGATATGAAATTTCTTAACATACCTATTTAATTATAGGTAAAGCAAGTACATACTATCATTCCATCGATTTTTTTAATAAGCATATTAGAACAAAAGGGAATGAAGTGTAACTTGAGGGAGCAAAAGTGTATTGAAACCTAGCTATTTGTTATTCTGAAAAAGAGAATCAAGATTCAATCAATTCTATAGCTCCTTAATTGTAAAAGCTGCACGGCAGGCTAAAAGATGAAAAGCTGAATTTAGAAACAAAGACAACTGAAAAGTATTTGGTAAAGCTCAAGTACTAGCTCTTTGTGCAAGTGGTTTTCCCAATGTATGTATGCCCAGGTATAAATTAGGGTTCACATATAATCTAAATGAATTAAATGACAAAAGAAAGTCGGAAATAAATGTGCGAGACTCGAGAGAAAGTTTCACGTGTCCTGAGGCAGAAGACTCATGGAGGTGACTCATTTTGAAAATTAATTGAAGGATTTGATTAGGGGATTTGATTGATAGCTAGGAGGACAAGATGATCTGTGTATTACTTTGGTAATTAAGGGTATTTCTGAAATTTCCCCCGAGGTCACATGTCTGACACGTGACCACTTTACAGTAAACCCTATAAATATCTCTTCCATTCCATTGAGGAGGGGATTTTTTGGGAGCTTGGACCTGTCTTTGGACTTTTGGAGAAACTGAAGACTTAGCGTAATAACCAAGAATTTTAAGTCACATGGTAATTAAATATATTAATTAAATATTAATGATATTGAAAACTTTGTGACATATAGTGAATAAATATGTTATTACTTATGTGGAAAATGTTTATGGTTAAATAAAAATATATATTCTAAATATGTATATATATGTATGAATTATATAAAGAGAATTAAAAGAAAAAGTTACATAACCTAATTATACATTAGATATGGAAATTAAATAAACTAAGAGTTATTGTATTGAAGAATAATAGTATTTAAAATTATACTAACCTAAGAGATTAATTTTATTATCTTAATTTATTATTTAATTTAAACCTAATTAATGTAAGTCTAATTGGGTTATAAAAGTAAATGTACATGAATAATTATTTAAATTACAAAATGAGTAAAATGAAAACCCTAATTAAATAATTAGGGTGAGATAAAATTTATGTATTGGACCATGCCATTTTTACATAACCCAAATAATTTAATTAGAGAGCCCAAGCAATAAATCAAATGGGCCACAATTTATATGGACCTTCTAGAATACAATAGACAACAAGTTATAGATCAACAACTACAGCAGAAATAATAATTCATTAGAAGAGTCAAGTAGAGAATGATGTCTACTATGTATCTTCTATGATTTAAAAATTCATCATCAATATTTTATCTCTGTAATACCAATCAATAAACATTTCACATCATCGAAATATCCATGCACTACGGGCCAAGGATATTCGTTAGTATCACCAATGGTCATGATCATGCCAAACAATTGTCCATCTATGCACTACGGGCCAAATAAGACTTTCACCACATCATTTGTCTATAACATTACAGGTCATTTTGGGCATGGAGGACATTTTTTAATACTAATGGAGGGTGGGGAGGAGGTATATTAGCACTACCAAAACCACGAATAGGAATAGAATGGCCACTTCCAACAATGATACCATGATTTTTGCTTAAATTAGAATAAGACGAGAGATTACGTTTCGCGGATGTCATGTGAGATGTCGCTCTTGTGTACGTCCATGTACCATGATGGATCAATTTGAGCAAGGCTGAGAATATGAAGAGTTGCTTCAATTTCGGTTAGGTTGTGTGCATTTGCATTGTAGGCTGCCTGTTGAGGCTTTGGTCCAAGAAGACCAGGTTGTTGTGGTCTAGGACTGAAAGTGGGCTTGACCCAATTGTTGTAGGAATGATATGGAGAAGGAGGGAAAGTCCATGGATCCCACTACATCCGAGACCCAGGCTTCCACTGTTGGACCCACCATGTGAGCCACCGTCGAAGTTCCGGCCACCCTTGCCAGAGTTTCGGCCACCAGAATTCTTGTTGGTTTTTCTATGATTACCATTTTTTCCACGATAATTAGTATTATGATGACAATTATTAGGAGTAGGATGATCTTGAGAAGAATTTAGGTGATTCACAGCAGTATCTGTAATTGGGGAATGTGCAACAAGGGCAGATTCTTGTTTTGTGCGCTCCAAAATGGTGGTCTCCTCCAAGGCGAGTTTGGAACGGGTCGTAGCAAAGCTAGGTAGGCTTTTCTTGTTTTGCATTATAGTGACAAAATTAGAATATTGTTCTATCAGTCCTTGTAGCATTTTCAAAACCATACCTTGATCATTGACGGGAGCCCCGACATTGGCTAGTTGATCGGCAAGACTTTTGAGACGATTGCAATACGCATTTGTCGTCGAAAAATCAGCAAGACTGGTGTTGGTGAATTCCTTATTAAGATACAGAGCCCTGGAGTTTTTATTATCATGAAAAAGATCCGCAACACTGTGCCAAGCATGTTCAACCGAGTCGTCGTCAATGAGAATGGAGGTGAGGATGTCGGATGAGACCGTGGCATAAATCCACTGCAAGACTGTCGCATCGAACCGTTTCCAGAGAGGGGGAGATCATTGGCTTTGGCCTTGTCATACACAGCTTTTTCCTTGGCATCCGTCGGTGGGATGATATGTTCAAGCACGTCATGAGCCCTTGCTTGAACCTTAAATAACGCTGTCCAGGAATGGTATTGTCCTGATTTCAAGTCCAATGTGATGAGGATAAGAGTTTTCACATTGGTGATAGCTAAGGCAGGATGAAATTTGGGAGTTTCGGCCATGGTGAACTGGTAACGTAATGAAAAGGAAGGAGGGGGATGAAGGTTGCAGAAGCGAGAGAAAGAAATCTTAGGCTGCTGATACCATGAAAGAATATAATTTCCCCTTGCCTTTCATTGATTTACAAAAGTCCATAATATACATAAATTACCAACGGTACAATAGTGATATTGGGCTAATAGTCAGGAAACTAATGAGGGTAATAATCAAGAAACTAATTAGATTAATAGTCAGGAAACTAATTATACCAAATAACTATTTTCTAGATATATATATATATATACATAATCTATCACTGCCAATAACTCCTTGCAACTACCAGCCCTTTGTGATGCTAATTGGGACTCGTGACCTAGCTACTTCTTAAAGATCTTTTGTCTGGGTATTGTGATCTTTTAGGGCCTTCAGTTATTTCTTGGAAGTGAAAGATGTTAGGATATATATTTCAACATTTTTATTTCTAATTTGCATGAAATTTAAAATTCTTTAAAATTAATTTAGTCTATGTAATTCGACAGGTAATTGTCAGTTCTAGCAACACGGTTTGTAGATCTTCAGTTGAGTCTGAATATGTCTTTAGAGTCTGATATTTTGTAATATTTGCATTAATTTTGTAACTGCTAGTCAGCTTATATAGAAGATAAGCTATTCATTTTGTAAATAAGTTTAGTTTCCCTCTCATTTAATTAATCAGCTTAGAAGATTACCTACTCATTTTGTATTTCAATGTTACTTGTTTCTCTGAGTAACAAGAAACTTATCCTTCCGATTCAGTAACATTGACAAGAGTAGGTGTAATAGTAGATTGAGTAACGTTGTGGGTTATGTCAAAAATTTCTCTATTTTATTTTTAAATCTTTTGCAAATAATAATAATGCCAGCGGTGGTAATCTTCAAACTTGTGTATTATATTGTTTGTAATAAATAAATACTATTTAAGTAATTTGGTTGAGACTTGAGGACAATAAATAAAGAATAATGTTAGAGAAACAAATTATTCTATAAATATTTTACAAACTGTGTTGATGTGACTTACTCCATCTCGACATATTGTGTGGGGCCGAAGACTAAATTGAAGCAATTTGTTGATCAAACCTATTAAATTATAATCTTGTCCATCATCTAACAGCATCAGCTATCGGAATACCCTTTCTCAATCCGTACAAGAATGTCAATGCAAACTTTACCCATGGAGTAAACTTTGCTGTTGGTGGCGCTACAGCATTGTCAGCATACAATTTGGCTGAAAAAAACATTATACTTTCTGGTACTAATAGTTCTCTTGGTGTACAACTTGATTGGATGGACACATATTTTGCTTCTCTCTGCAAATCAGACAAAGATTGGTGATCTAAAATTAAATAAATCCCCCACTGTATATATAACGAAACTGATATTTTCACATATTAAAATAATATTTCTACATAAGTCTCTCACACACATGGAGGTGGGTCCCACTCACTATTCATGTGAGAGGGGATCGTGTGAAAATATCAATTTTTTATGTGGAAATATCAGTTCCCTATATATAAATGTCATACAATTTACTCAAGGACTTTGATTTGTTTCCTTCCTAAATTAAAATTTGACAGGCTGCATAACTGAAAAGCTTAAAAATGCTCTATTTATGGTTGGAGAGATAGGAGGTAATGATTATAATTGTGCATTACTACAAGGGAAAACTATTGAAGAGAATAAGAGTTTAGTTCCTGAAGTAATTCAAGTCATAATGGATGCTGTAAGAGTAAGTTGTTTGACAAGTGTTTTGTTAATTTACTTGTTAATGTTGGAAATTTATGGAAGATGATAAATTATAGAAGAAGTGAAATATAAATTTATAGAACACTTGAGAATACTTTCATTTCACTTGATTAAAATGATTCAAGTACAAGCTATATATAGGACTCATAGGACATTTCTAGAATCACATTAATATGACCACATTCATGTACATGAATCTAACCATTACATGTTCCAAGATAAATTAAATACATTCATGTACTTAGATATCACAAATTCATGTACTAATATTAATTAAGATGTTTCTTGAATATTCTAGAATATATTTGGTTTAGTTGCTAACAAGGCCTCCCGTAAACCAAATTTATTCTTCATAATGTTGTAAAACATTTTGATCTTCCGATTCCTTCAAACGCAAGAAACTCTTTTGTCATCTCCATTGATGTATATGACACAAATGCTTGAAGTTTCCATTTGTTCTTCTTGATCTTGCTTACTAGCTTCTCACATTTTACATGCTTGTATTTCTTCTTCATTTCATTATTTCTGAACTCATTTCGATCAAAATACTTCTCCATATTAACCCATTCAATACCTTCCACAACTTGAGTTTCTTTTTTCTTGGTCTTTGCATTTTCGACCTTTGGTTTGCAGTCTGCTTCCAACTTGCACTCTGCCACACCATCCGTGAACACAAACCCCATCTTACTGCATTTGTCTATGATTATGTTGTTAACTTTCCCTTGGATCTGAAGAACAGAATCTTTACATGCAAAAATATACACGGTTTGTTTTGAATCGCAGTCATCAATAACTAAATTCTTATTTCCAATCTGGTATTCAACCACCCACTTACGACCCATTTGAAGCTCTAACTTGGGCGATACAGTTTTGGAGGAAGAAGATGAACTGTCACGACTGCCTTTCTCATTAGCAGTAACAACACCAGCTCTATCTGCACGGTTCTTTGTTTTCATATCGTCTGTGACCTTTCTCAACCCAGAAGTCGCAGGCTTCCCTGAACTAATTTCTTGAAAAACAGTAGCCATCCCCTCCTTTTGGCGAGATGATGAAGGCTGAGGAGTTTCCGAACTGAAGAGTGAAGCAGGCGGAGGAGGTGGAGCAGCAGGAGCACTCGATGTAGGAGCTTTTGATGGAGCATAGTCAATAATCTTCCCTGTTACACTCTTCAAGTGATTGAAGAAATCAGATCGTTTCCCTTCTGTCATCATATTCGCTTTTGTAATTACTTCATTTAATGGCTTGAGAAATTCAACCAAACCTTCCATGTTAGGCTTCTGTGATTGTTTTACTTTGATAATAAGCTCCTTCTGAACAGAGAAAGCTTGTTCGAGAACCTTTGTAACATCCAAAATCTCTTCTATTTTTTCAATTTCGATAATTTCTTCGACGCTTCCTTTTTCTTGTTTTTTTACCTCTTCAAATGCTTCTTTACTTGTCGTCTCTTCAATTTCTCCTTTTTTTATCTTCAACTTTCATAATTTTATCAACACAAATCTTTTCGTCTTCCTCTTTCGAGATATCTTCAAAAAATTCTTTTTTACTTTCTTCTTCAACTTCATCAATTTCTTTAACAAATTTCTCATCTTCTTCCAAAAACCAAGACTCTTTAGGTAATGATGAACCTTTATAATTCTTGCAAATCAATTCAAGCTCATTCCATAACTGAGATAGAGAATTAAAACTCGCAACACGCATCCAGATTTCTTCATGCATTACTCCTTGCAAAATCTTCCTTGTTCTTTTTTCTTTCATTTCTCGAACTTTTTCTGAAATACACTTTTCTGGATTTGCAATGACATCGTGCCATAAATTGCATTCTCCAAGAAATACTCGAATCCTTATACTCCAAACATTATAATTTGTGAACACTAATTTGGCACCAAACCTAGGAAATATCATTTTTTTTTTATAATTTACCTCACCAAAAATGCTATCAATATGACAACCTTTGTGACGTGCTTCAACTCACAAACTTCTTCAAAAATTTTCTCAACTAGCACATTTGCTAGATTACAATTCGGAGCTATAACGCGCACACTTTGCACTCGCCCAGCGAAATACTTCGATAGCACTAAGTCACCTTTCTTGGGTCGTCAATTTTACCTTAGCCACTTTAATTTAACCTTCAAATTAACCTTAGCTCTGATACCACTTGTTGGAAATTTATGGAAGATAATAAATTATAGAAGAAGTGAAATATAAATTTATAGAACACTTGAGAATACTTTCATTTCACTTGATTAAAATGATTCAAGTACAAGCTATATATAGGACTCATAGGACATTTCTAGAATCACATTAATATGACCACATTCATGTACATGAATCTAACCATTACATGTTCCAAGATAAATTAAATACATTCATGTACTTAGATATCACAAATTCATGTACTAATATTAATTAAGATGTTTCTTGAATATTCTAGAATATATTTGGTTTAGTTGCTAACAGTTAACTGCATATCTGATTATAATATGTCATACTTAGACTTATTTTGGGAAGCTAGATGAGAGAAGTTAAATTTCTTGGTTCTAATTGTATCTTGGTGTATGCTTCGAGAATACATGTGTTATTAACTCATTGTTTAAGAGTCTCATATATATTTTCGTTAATTTTTCCATATATATATATATATATATATATATATATATATATATATATATATATATATTACAGAGAGTCATCAGCCTTGGGGCTGTCTGAGTAGTTGTTCCTGGAAATTTTCCAATCGGGTGTATTCCAATATTCCTTACTATGTTCCCTAGTAAGTAGTAACAGCTCAACAGCTTATGACAAACAGTATTGCTTAAAAGATCTAAACGACGTCGCAGTGTTTCACAATGAATATCTACAACAAGCTATCGAGACATTGAAAGAAGAATATCCCAACATCACAATTATATATGCCGATTATTACAAGGCATTCCAGTTCCTTCTAAATAACGCGTCATATTTAGGTAGGTACTTATGAGTTTTGTACGTGTTACATATGATGTTAAATTTATAGTATTAATTATAAATACTAACATATGTAATCAAGGCCGAATTACATATTTGTCCTTCTAATTTGTCACCCAATTTCAAAGTAGCCCTTCAATTACTAAAATGAACACTTGTCTCTTTATATATAGTTGTCGCTTGGTGTCAAGTTTTGTTCCCTGGATTGATTTTTTTCACAATGTTAATTCATTGTGATTAACAGGATTTGACGCTGCATCTACCTTAAAAGCTTGCTGTGGGATAGGTGGTAGTTATAATTTTGACCGGACAAGGAGGTGTGGAACACCAAATGTTCAATACTGTTCCGACCCCGAACGTTACATTAGTTGGGATGGAGTTCATTTGACACAAAAGGCTTATAGGATCTTAGCAACATGGCTGTTAGAAGAAGATATTCTACCAGAGATTAAATTTAAGACAACAATATAATGTTAATTAT
Organism: Panax japonicus; assembly: GCA_020205505.1. NCBI lineage: Eukaryota > Viridiplantae > Streptophyta > Magnoliopsida > Apiales > Araliaceae > Panax > Panax japonicus. The sequence goes on along the minus strand of CM035098.1, from coordinate 1,160,725 downwards.
TATGCTTGCCCTATTTATGCAGGATTGGGAGATATATATATATATATATATATATATATATATATATATATATATATATATATATATATATATATATATATATGTGTGTGTGTGTGTGTGTGTGTGTGTGTGTGTGTAAGTTGTAATAACTAACTAGATATTCTGCATTTCTTTTTTTGGTAAGAGTAATTTTCTTTACATGCATGCTACTCCCTCCGTTTCTTAATATATAAGTTGTTATTTTCATTCCTTCCCCAATAACTTCCCCCACAATTGTTTGGTATGTATGAACTTGATCTATAACTGATTTTCCATCTTGCATCTTAAAATCTAAAAATTTTCCCGCTACATATTTCTTAAGGCCATAGTTTTCTATAGCATATTTAGATTTCAAGGCTTCCCAACTCTTCTTAGCACTTTCATACAGATAATAAATCTCAAACAGCGAATTAGACAAATAGTGCAGCAAATATCTACGACATGTACGATTATCCTTAACATAATCCCCTTTTGCAGACTTATCAGAATTTTATTTTTCAACAATTTCAATAGCAGCAGCAGTAACATCATTAACAGAAGTAACAGGAGCATCCATATATAACACATATTCCAAATTCATGGTCTCCAAATAAAATAATATATCTTCAGAACATCTCTTAAAATTAGAGCCATCAAAACGTTCAATTTTCAAAAGGTCTAACCATCTCTTAAAATTAGAGCCATCAAAATGTTCAATTTTCAAAAGGTCTAAGGCAGTTTTCACCTTGTTAATAAACCGAAGAATCACTTTTTAGATTGTTGGAATATTAGCACGAATTGACGAATAAAACTGTATATTTGTATGTATTTCTCTGAATAACATAGTCAGTATTCATATAAGAAGAAGAAGAAGGAACCCCCCCTCTTTGCGCGAGCGTATCGCGCGCACACACGCATTAAGGTTTTTTGACCGAAAGCCTAAGAACAACCAAGTTTAGCCTAGCCCAATTCCTTAGCCATCATCATGTGCGCGAGCCCATCCCTTTTTCCCAACCAAGTTACTAAACCTAAGCCAACATGTACTAATATACACAAAGAAAGTTTTCAAAATAGATGATATGGAACTATGTCAAAATTATAAATTTTGGTGCATAACCAACATGGGGCGCGCCAGTCTCGGTTCAAGCTCTGGAGTACTAGTGCGGGGCGCACCAGAGACTGTGATAACCCGGGATTTTTATTAATCCAAAATTTGCGAATAATTTTTTTATTATTTAATATTGACATTGAATGTTAATATTGTATTGTGTATCTGTGATACGAGTATTGAGAATTAGTCAATTTGTGTATTGACTGAGAAATTAGAGTAGAGTTATGCTTAACAGCTTTAGAAACCCTAACCCTAAGTCCGGATAGGGATTCGGTAGAAATTGCAAATTTTAATAAGGGAAGCTAAGGTAACCTAATTAGAAATTAGGAATGAAGAATTAAATAACCTAAGGGTTATGATACGGGAGAATATTAGTATATAAGATATATACTAATTCTAAGAGATTTATTTTATATATCTCGATTAATTAATTTTATAACCTAATTATAGCAAGTCTAATTGGCTTAAGGAAATAAATGTGCATGAGTAAGAATTTGTGTTATAATTGAGGAAATAAAAATCCTAATTAAATGATTTGGGTTGGATAAGAATTAAAGGTATTGGACTATGTATATTTTATAGCCCAAGTGTTGGCCAATGAAATTGGTTAGAGGCCCAAGCAATACATTAATTGAGTGGCCCAACTTTTAGCCCAATTGAGAAGGGGTAGTATAGACCTTATGTATACTAACTAAGAGGTAAAAAGAAAGCAAAATGAGAGCATTCTAAGGCCACATGGCCGGTTGCTAGAGAAGGAAATAAGAGGAGAAGAATTTAATGATTACCTATTTTAGTTGGTGAACAACTCTTCACCCACTAGCCATGTGTCATCTTTTTATTTTTGCCAACATTTTTGTTTATTCTTGCAAGCAACCACTTGGCAATTGATTAAGGGAAAGAAGAAGAGTTGGAGATAATCATTAGATTTACAAAATCTAACAACATATTTTACTAACAAACAAACCCATTCTCTTTCTCTTTCATCTTACTTCCAAGTTAGTAAGAACAAAAGAAAGAGGGAGAGGGAGAAAGAGAGAGAGAGAGAGAGAGAGAGAGGAATTTCGGCAGCCCTAGGGTGAGAAGAGAGGAGATTTTGGTTTTCATACAATCAAGATCCATCTCATAATTTAGAAGGAGAAGAAGGAAAAGCTAAGGTATAGCAAAAATTTCTACTTATGTAGTCTAATTTCCTTTGTGGTTTGATTTGATTTTTGTCAATATGAAGTTATGATCTTGAGGTTTAAAACCTTAGATCTATGTGTTTATGAGCGTTCATGTGTAGAATTACCCATATTGGGTATTGATTTGGTTGGAATCAAAGGAATAGAATAATAGAATTTTTCCGGAAAGTTAAACTTTTAAAGTGTGATCTAACTTTTGATATTTTTGAAATCTATGATGGATATTTGTGATTTATGTTCTTGGGATGCTAGGTCTATGTATTAATGATAAAATCCCTTTGGAATCAGTCAATTAGGTTGAATATTGAGCAAGTTATGAAATTTATTCCAAACTATTCCAAGCTAGAAAAAACTGTTAACATAACAATTTATAACAGCCACTTCCGGGTTAATTTCCGGGAGCTTAACATGTCCAAATATGGATTATGATAGATGAAAATTGTAGATCGGAAAGATACGAATCCAACAAAATTGACAGATCATTAATCGGAGTTATAGATTTTATTTTATTTAAGTTTTGGTAAATGACTCCAAAACTGCCAAAGTACAAAAGTAAGCTGCCCAAAATTTTATAGGGGCTGTTTCGGTAGTTTAAATTGCGGAATAGATTCCGGGCTTTTGGGACATGAAAATATAAGGTATTAAGTACCTTGTGTCCAAAAATGAGCCCATTCCGACTTAAAACAACCAAGTTATGACCATTTTAATTTTTGTGATTTTCGGACGAAAATCGCTATAACCGGAGTTCTACAACTCCGATTGCCACGAAATTTAAACTGGAGGCTCACGTTAACACGTATAAGATCGTGTCAAAAGATGGGAAATTCTGGAGTTAAGCAAGAGGTAGCTAATTTTTTAAGCTACGCACTAAAATTGATTTTTTGAAAAATAGCAAATGAAGTTGGAAAATTATGGAAAAATAATTTTTGTGTATAAAATATATGTATATGTGTTTGGACAAAGGATAGAAAAATAATAAACTGTTTTGGTATTTTCGTGAAAAGGATATGGAATCCAGCTTGATGGATTATGTAATTTGTGATTCCAGTTTGCTGGATTAAAAAACAGTTTACTAAATTGAAAATTTGTTGAATCCAGTTTGCTGGATTGCAGTTTGGTTTGTGGATTTGGAATCCAGGTTGCTAGATTTGGAATTCAGGTTGCTGAATTTGGAATCCAAGTTGCTGAATTGTCAATTTAGTTGCTAGACATAGAATCCAGGTTGCTGGATTCGTATTTAACTTATTATTAGATGTTAAAGATTAACTTATGAAATGAAAAGGTAAGTGTTAAATCATAATGTATATGATATAGTGATTAAAGAATTATCAAAAGATGATAATAATGCTAAAGATATTTGACTTAACTAATATTGAAGCTTAATTAGAAACCGAATTTAATTGACAATAACTGTGTTAATTGTCTGATAGGGTGACCAGAACACCGAGAATGGACCGAAGTCCAACCAGACTGAACTAGTTTGACTTGTTAAGTGTTTATATAGGTTATAAACACTGATGTGGTTATGTGGTAATGTGTTTATGAGAAGTATAATTGTAGATTACAGTGTTGTGTGTTTTATATTGTTGTGCTAATTGTGAGACCGATATCATTGGTTATAGGTCTTTCGAAAGCAGATAAGTATTTTGTGTAGCTGTAATCAGCGGAAGAGGCAAGTTCCCTAACTCAACCTTGAGTTATATTCATTCAATTGCTATGGTGGTTAATTATTGTTGATTAAGCCACGTCTAAGGATTTATTGTTGATATTTCGCAGTCTAAATGTTTAATAATTCAATTTGAATTACTAATTTGGAATATATACATTCGTAGAATAACTGTTGTTGGATATTCATATCTGTAGAAGCTAGAATTGACAGTACAGATAATTCATGTTTATTGTCAAAACTATATTGAGAAATGTCTTAGCTAATTATTCTGGTTAGACGAACATTTGTTAGAACTTAATAGGTTCGAGAAGATAAGAGAAGAGAATTTAATTATTATTGATAGATCAATGCCAGTTGTTTCGGCTAGATCGAAAATGAAAGCTTGATAGGTTTGAAAAGAGAAGAGAAGAGAAGCAAATAGAATTTGAAATCACAGTATTTCGTTGTTAAATCAAACTCTTGATTCTAAGACTGAGAAGAACAACCTTTTATATAAAGGGAACATTTTGTTGGTCGTGAATTCGACCTTTGGGCGCGTTTTGAGTATTATGCATAATATAGGGTACAAGGAGTTGACCGACTCTGAGTGCTTGCATAGGGGTATGATTTAATCTTTATGGTTATCTGATACACCTGAGTATATATCAAAGTAAATTTTTGATAGATACCCGAGAAGCCTGAGTAAATATCAAAGTAAATCTTTGATAGATACCCGAGAAGTCTGAGTATATATCAAAGTAAATCTTTGATAGATACCCGAGAAGATAAGTTCAAGATCTTGTGTGATCGCTCAGTATAAATCTGAAAAACATTCCACTTTGTTACTTCGTAGAATTGATTCTTGATTATTCATTAGAATATCGTAGAAACTTTGAAAGCGTTGTACTCTTTCATTATTGAATTATTGTGTTGTATAGAATACGAGAAGAATTGTTATTGAATAACGATTTGTTCAGCTATTTCAAAGTTTCCCGAACTTTGGTTTTATTCTATCAAAATAGATAGTTTGTTGTTTTGAATTCTTATACATTTATTGTATGTCTTAACTTGCGGGGCAAATTAGTTGCTCACCCTTGCTAAATAAAACTTTTCAGCTAGGGACGAAGTTGCAGGAGGTGTTGCGAATGATAAAGGCAAAGGCATAGTTATTAATTAATTATGATTAACATATTTATTATGTTGTATTGTAAACCCTTTTTGTATATCTAAAGGGTATGTTTGTAATGTTAAGGTTAGAGAACCTGGATAATGTATTATCAAACTCTGATAAAGTCTTATGTATGTTACTATCTATATATTATGGGTAGTTAAATGTTATTTATATTGTGGATCGTGAGCACCAAACTCGGGGGGTCAGGTAACCCAAATTTGGGGGTGTCACAGAGACAGCCTAGAAACGGCACGGGACGCGCCGGTTGGCGGACATCAGTTTTAATGATTTGGTTTTCGAATGACATTATGAGTATTTAGGCTATAATGTGAATTAGAGTTGGAGTAAGATTAGTAGTTATAAATATTATCTATTGTAACAAATGTCCTCAATAAAATGCAGATGACTAACACAAGACTCAAAATTGAGGAGAAATCAGCTCAACAAATAGAATTAACATAAGTGCCAACTATGGAGATGAAAGTGTTCATGTCGCCAATTGAGGGAGTACTTTGAAACTCGCTACTAGCAACGTAAAAGGACAAATGTGTAATTCAATTTTTTTCCTCGTAATGAGTACTTTTTTACTAATAGTAGTATAAAATAACTTTTTGGCAGTCTAATAAATTATTAACAAATTATATTTAGGGGTAAATATTAGACAAAATTATATTTCCTAACTATATATACGTTTTGCAAATGAGACTATTTTGGGAGTGGTTAGCATGTACAATATAGTGCTGACACGCAGACAGGAAATCACCTTCTCGTTTGTGTGTCAACACTGTATTGGGTATAAAATGAACTTATCATGCTAACCAGATCCGACTATTTTTATGATGCAGGGCGAAGTTCATTGCATTGCATGTCTTTCAATTTAAAAGATATATTCGTTAATTTTTTCCTAAATTATAGCGAGTCATCAACCTTGGGGCTGTCCGAGTAGTTGTTCCTGGAAATTTTCCAAGCGGTTGTATTACAGTATCCCTGGCTATGTTCCCTAGTAATAACCCAATAGCTTACGACAAACATCATTGTTTAAAAGATCTAAACGACGTCGCAGTGTTTCACAATGAATATCTCCAACAAGCTATCGAGGCATTGAAAGAAGATTATTCCAACGTCACAATCGTATATGCTGATTACTACAATGCCTTCCAGTTCCTTTTGAATAAAGCACCATATTTAGGTACGAGTCTTGTTATATATGATCATAAATTTATATTACGTTAAATACTGATTATACATAAGATAGAAGGAAATTATTAGTGATCAATGTTGAATTACATATTACTCCATTCAAGTTGTCAACTAATTTCAAAGTAGCCCCTCGGTTACTAAAACAAACATTTGCCTCCTTATACTTCCCACTTTTGTCAATTTTAATTCTTGGTTTAACATTTTCACAATTTTCAGTCACATGATAATGAGGTTGTGTTTATCATTTGATGTTGTAAAATGTCTAGTTCTCATGAAGTGAGTATTTTACATTGTCAAATGACAAATAAACTTTCATTAAACAAACAAACTATCAGTATGTAACACAAAAATTAAAGAGAAAAAACATTTCAAAAAACTGAATTGACTTAACAGTGTAAAAAATGAGTAGAATGTGATAATTTAGTTATATAATATAATCACCCTAATTTTCTTTATGATTAACAGGATTTGACGCTGCATCTATCTTAAAAGCTTGTTGTGGGATAGGTGGTAATTATAATTTTGACTGGACAAGGAGGTGTGGAATATCAAATGTTCCATACTGTTCCGACCCCGAACGTTACATTAGTTGGGATGGAATTCATTTGACACAAAAGGCTTATAGGATCTTAGCAACATGGCTGTTAGAAGATATTCTACCAGAGATTAAATTTAAGACAACAATATAATGTTTATTATTATGCTTGCCCTATTTATGCAGGATTGGGATATATATATATATATATATATATATATATATATATATATATATATATATATATATATATATATATATATATATAGGTAAGTTGTAATAACTAACTAGATATTCTGCATCTCTGTTTTTGGTAATAGTAATTTTCTTTACATGCATGCTATATATATATATATATATATATATATATATATATATATATATATATATATATATATATATATATGTAAGTAATGCATTCCCCAGCTTTTAACCTTTAACTTTTCTATCCTTTTCTGAGTTGCAGGACAAAGATCCCCAGTGTAGTAGTTAGTCACCCTACCCCTTATATTGTCCCTCACACCCTCTAACATATTTAAAATGGGCAACTGTCTTGCTCCGGCCAACACCTTCTGAGTAAAGGACTCACAATAGTTGTTGCACAGTATGTCACATTTGGACCATGTTTCAAAATGAGAGCTGGCCGATTGTCTTGGAGACTTGTCCTGCAACCATACATGCAGCATCCTTAGCATCAGCATCCTTTAGTTTGTTCAACCAGTATATATTTCCAAGAACTGACATGGGTTGATTTAGCAGCATTAATTAATTCCACAACATTTCCTTCAATACTAAATTTCTGTGGTCTACTACCTTGAAATTGCTACGGAAATGCACAAAACATAACCTATGATCTGCACTGGAAAGCAGCTGATTGCTTGTATTAAGCTTTTCTGTTTGTCTGATAATATTAGAAATCCATACCCATTAATTGTCCATCCCCCCAAATCATATCTTAATTAGGTGTTCTATAAACCAACTCCCAAGACTTGTATTTCTCCCCCTCCACTAATGGGGTATCCACAGTTGTTAGCATCAACACATACCAATAGAGGTTAATAGCATTCCTTTTGTAGGTCACTGCAAGAAAAACCTTTAAGCTCGACGGAAATAGTCTCGACGGATTTAAATCTCTCGAAATAAGGTTATGTACGACGGAATAATTCGTCGAACATTAGTCCCTCGAAATTGGGATAAGTACGACGGAATTCCGTCAGAAATTATATACTCCCATTGGCGCCAAGTTTCCCGCCAGTGCAAAACATAAATTCGACGAAATTGACGTTATTTATGATGGAAATTACGTTGGAAGTAATATAATTCCGAGGGAATTATGTCCGTCGAAAATAATTTATAAAACCTAATCAGACGCTCCCTTTTCCTCAGTCGCCCCATTTTCTCATTTCTATTTCTCTCTCCTCACTCTCACTCTCTCTCAGTCGCTAATCTCTCTCAGCTCTCATCTCACCTCCGGCCACTGCCTACCTACCTCCGGCCACTGCCACCATTTCCGGCATTGTTTAGATGGCATCGATCCATCTAAACAACCAAGAGGCCTGCAATATTTGACTCCTACCTTCATTGCATGAAAGCAAAAGTACATCCTCCCAAACTGTGGAGCTCCACTAGGCACTAGTCATGCTTCCATCAACACACTTGATTTCCCTTAGTACGTATTTCTTGCATGTAGTCAAATTGCAGCTTGTTGAACTGCCCCGTTACATTTCCATTTATCATCTCCGGTCATTGCTCTGAATGCATGTTTGACTTCTTGATATGTCAATAACTAACTTCTCATGAACCTTGTTTTGGAATTGTTAGAATATAGGATCACACACACACACAAACGATAGAGAATTAAGAAGAACACAAGAGATTTACGTGATTCTCCAATTTGGGTACTCCACAGGCGGCTAGTTGTTTATTATGATTCCTTGGTTAATTAGGGTTTTACAATAGATAATATTTATAACTACTAATCCTATTCCAATCATACTTCACATTATGTCTCAATTACCCATAATGTCCTTCTAATAAACAACATGTACCGTACCCCGCACCCCCCGCGACCTTCGGGTCAACCCTGATGGGCTAGTGCGTCTCTTCGCTCCGCACTAGTCTTTTTCAACGGCTTCTATATTATGAGTCACAAGTTTCCAACAGGAATTCAACAACAGATCGATATCTTAGGTTCTCTTTGAATGTAGGAAAGAAATGATAATTGCCAATCATATATTCCTTTCGACATGCACCTTGGCATATATACTTCCTTCCACACCTATGATTGTCCAAAATACTTTTAATTTGTAAGGTGTCTTCAAGATGCATTTTGATTTAATTAAAAAAAAGGAAAAATATAATAAATATATGTGTGTTTAATAATATAATCTTCAATTACTATATATACATGAAAATTCAGCTAACATAATATCATAAGTAGCGACAAACAGTCCCTAGTTGATATATATATATATATATATATATATATATATATATATATATCGTAATTAGCGATGGTTTGTGAAGGGTTTTTAATATGCATGCTATTCATATTTACACATAATTAGGAGAATCAAAGGCATACCTCTTGAAGCGTGATTAAGCCTTTGATGCGGAAAATCTCATGTCGTTCCTTTAACCCAACAGCGGCTCCGAACTATGAACGAGAACGGAGCACTGATTCTAAGTACGTAACAATTAGGATTTTGGTCTCGATATTGAGAGCGGCACTGTATATTTGGCCAACTGAAATAATATTGTGCATTCAATCGATCAACTGAGGAAGAATGTGTATTTAATACGGAAGTGGTTAAACCACTTCCCCACTTTCTCCCCACAATCAATCAATCTCATGTTCAATCTCACGTTCTTTACTGACCTTGTCAATTAGAGAACGGTTAATTAACTCAAATGGGTCGGACCCTCCAACGCCCCCCCAATTGAATATCCATAATCCAACATTGGTTTGGATATTTTGAGAGACCAAAACCTTTGTCCAAGGCCTCCATTGCAGAATGTGTCCCTTGCTGAATATCAAAATATACTTGAATATTATTTTTAGATAAATTAGCAATAGGAGAGATCGTATAAATAATTTCTAACTTTACCCTTGTATATTACTTTAACATAATACACTAGGACTCCCTCATTATCATGACAAAAATATGGGGTAGTGGGTAATTATATAATCTTATTCCTACTTCATAATTTTGATTAATATAGTTGGGAGTAATTTTATATAGTTGGGAGTAATTTTATATGTATAAATTATGCACACAAACACTATTATCATTGTTATTTTAATTAATCATTATTAGAAATCAGTATTCCTCAATATGTGTGCATTTAAAAGAATCATAAAGTAATTTTTGAAAAGAAATGTTGTAAGTTATGCATGTAATCCAGTCCCAACAAATAGAAGATACTATTGGATTAGTGATTTAAGAAAATACTATTGAGTTAGTAATTTAAATATTTATGTAGATGAATTTAATTAAATTCGAACTTGGAATTTGAACCGAAATTTGTCCCGAACTCGGGATTTGATCCGAGTTGTTCCAATGCAATTAGTCATAACTTTGTAATTTAAATAGTAAAGTCATCTCACATTAAGTAATTAAATTAATAGGTTGTCAAATCCATAAATTATGTTTAGTAATATTTCATCAAACTAATATGGACAAAAACAAACTAGTTTTTTGCACCTTATCAAATGCTAAACAAAAGTCAAATAATTTCTACTTGAACCAAATGAATTATTCTCTTTATGGAGCTAGGACAATAAATTACACCTGCAAATTTACTTAAATTATGTTCTATAAATGAATTTTATCAAACTCAAACATGACAAAAAACTAGTCATGAGATTGTTCCATTTTTAGTTTCTTCTTTCAATGTACAACATGAGTCGCGAGTTACTTCTTGCCTGAATGCATACTAGTCATGAGGAAATCAACATAAAACCTGTCTTTGACATCCTAATCAGAGTTATAAAAAAAACCTGTATTTGACATCCTAATCAGAGTTACAGATACTTTAATTAGCCTAACGAATTGCTTATTGATACTTGTACTCAAATATGGTATCATACTCTAAATTTAGCGTATCAAAATTTTTTTAATATTGTTTTACTTATGATTGCACAAATATCAATATTCTAATTTAGTATTGGATGCTCAGATATTACAATTATAATAAGGGGGTGTTTGATAAAAATTGAATGAATCTGAATTTGAATGAGTTGAATCTGAATCTGAATGAAAAAAATTCTTTAATACTCCATCCGTCCTATGATAAAAGTCTTTATTACTATTTTGGATAGTCCCGTGTTAAATGTCTACTTTCCTTTAATAACCAAACTTTTACACATTTTTTTCTATTATACCCGTAACATTAAATATCTCATACTTTTCTTATTCTAATTCTCTCTCCATAATTAATGACATTATTATGGACTATTTTGTCATTTCAATCATCTTCTTAATATGCGTGAAAAGTCCACCAGGACTTTTATCCTGGGACAGAGGGAGTAATTGATATATATAAAACATCTGAATAACGGAATTTTATTCTTTTACCCCTCTAAAAAATTCAAAATTGTTATAAGTTTATTTAATATTACTTAATATAATAGTTAATATTGTAAAAAAATAAAAAAACTTCATTCAGCCCAAATCGTCTGAATGACTGACGACCGATCCAGCCATTCAGACGGTTTTTTTTCCAAAACAAACATACTTAATGACTGACCGATTAAGCCATTCAGTCATTCAATCCTAAACAAAAAACCCCTACGTTATTTCTATAAAGCTCAAATATTCCCTCTGGTAAATTTTTTTTTGATCATTATTGACTTTTTAAAGTCAACTACTTAACAAATTTTTAAACTCAAAATTAACCTAGATCCTTTAAATTTTTTAATCAATACAATGATAAATATTATAAACTATCTAAAAAAATATTATTAATTATAAATTTTATATTTCATAATTTTTAATAAGACATCTTTTACCCTCACTACCCTAATTTTATTTTATTTTAATTCTTCACTTCACTTATCACACTACCACCATTCACCACTATACCACCCACCACAACTTGAAGTTTTTATTACACAATTTTATCGAATACTACCCAAGTAAATAGTACATAAAAAATCCCATCATTTATTATGAATAAAATTTTAGAAAATCACAAAAAAAAAAGAAGAAATTTATTACTTGAATATCATAAAATAGAGAGAATTTCATGAAGTGCCATAACAATATGTTGGTTATTCTCCAAAATTTCTGTAATTCCCGTTTAGAGTTAATTCCCTAGCCGTTTTGTGCTTTTATTATCATTATTGCTTAAAACGTTTTGTAACTCCCAAGACGTTATCTGCAAATTTGTCAGTAGTGACAACTCTCTTTCTTTCTTTTTCATTCTTCTGTGCCATGTGTAGCAGTGTAGTATAAATGATCATGCAAAGGAAAAGATGATGTAGGTGATGGGAGTGAGTGTGCAGTGTTTAATGGACTTGGTGGTGGCGGGAATTTCTCTGATGATTGGGCTGGGTTTTTTTTTGCTTTTATTGCTTCTATTCTTTGCTCTGCTGCTTTCTTACATAACGCAAAGGATCTTTCTTAATTCCATTCATTCCCTAAAAATCATACATAAACTCTTATATTTGGGCAATCCACAGAGACAAGTCTAAAGCCTCCTTCCGTGAGTACACACGATCGGAGATTTCGCCATTGAATCCTGGAGAGTGACCGCCGGCAGCCCATTTGTACCATGATTATTATCAGTGGGGGCGAAATCACTTTTTAGGACAGTAGCTACGCTACGCCTCGGTTTTTCCAGCTAAGTTGTTCCAATTTATTTATATTATTCGTCTTGTTAATTGCTATATTTTCCAACAATCTAAAAAGTGATTTTATCTATTAACAAGAATACATGTTGTTTTAGTTAGAAACTATGAATTTGAAAGGTTAGGATGTTCTGCTAATGTTGTTTCTGATTTATGGATTATTAAGGTGGTATACCAATTTCTGATACAGAATTATTGAATCTGCTGTAAAATTTATCCTGTATTCCTTCATTTATTCATTACTTAAAAGTTGGTTATTAATAGCTGAAAATGGTTAAATCCCATTTAGTCAGACCATACTTAGCATCTCAATACTGAAGTTTGCACTCTCTTGTGTCTAAGCTATTTGATAAAAGCCACAATAGAATATATATATTCCTTTTTGGGTTCTGGCTGTGTAAAATCTTTATGAAGCCAAACAGAGAACCTTAAAGACTTGATTACCAGAATTTGATTGGTGGGTATGAAGTTGGTAAAAATATTCTCCAGTGTCCGACTGTAATTATTATGTCTTTGTCCCCGTCCCCCTGTAAGGTTGTTCCTTTTTCCCCTGATGATATATATTGGTTAATTTGCTTCTTTGGAACTCGATTTAATTTGTTTATTCTCTTTTGTCATGGAAACTCTTAAGAAATACAGTAGTGCTCTTCTTAGTTTTGTATTAAACAAGGGAATAAAATATTTAGCATCTAGAACACTAATACAATAGTTGTCAAATAATGATGCTTATAGAAAGGCACAATATTATTCTTTTGTGTGGGGGTTCTGTTTCATCCGGAGTTCAAGTTCTGACTTTGAAGGTCTTCATCTCCATTTTTAGGTACTTGTGGGATAATTAAGCCATCTTCATCTTTCACCCTTATATATAGATGAACATAACATGACTAGCTAGAATGTAGAGAATAAGGTTATATGCTGCTCCTGCCCATGCAGTCTTGGCTAAAGCCCCTGTAGTTTTAATAATTCACTGGGTTAAAGGGAAAATGGAACGAATCCGTGGAATATACTGAAGCATAATAACCAAAGAAACCGCATGGTTATCGTGTGTACTTGTAGAAGATGCCTTTGCTGGGATTACAAACTAAATCAGAATCTGTTTGTATTTTTATAAAGTGAAGAATTTACTTTTAGTGGTTGATGAATTGAAAATTGCAGGAAAGGCTTTCTGCTAATATTATATATATGAAGTCTGCTAGTTAATAAAGCTTAAAAAAAAAAACAGAGAAATGAAACGCAACAGTAGGAAGAAGCAGAACTAAAATTATCAAGCAAGCAAGAATCCAAATAGGAACATCAAACAAGAGGTAAATCAATTTCTATTAGTCAATTCGTGGGAATTAGAGTAAAATTTTATTGTGCATTGCTTTGCTTGGTTGCAAAATTATATGACGATGAGAGTGTATGCTCTATGGAGTAATAAGGATGGAAAAATTTGGGCTTGACCATGCTTCAACATCTATGAATCTTGTCCTTAAAACTAACGCGCATAAAATGTTTGATTAATTGTCTATAAGAGACTATTAAGCTCAAAACGAGCAATTTAAAGGAAGTAATAAGTAAGAATTCCTTATACCTGATTTATATGAAATAATTCAAGTGAAGTGGGTAAGATAAATTGAGTCTAAAAACTAATATGAAGCAAAAATTAAGAATCTAGCCAGTTGAGAATCTGACCGATAGGCCATTTTTAAGGCTGTGTAAAATGGGTTTGTAAAATCTGTTTTGGTTGGGTAATATTTTTTAAAAAATATTATGCCATGTCAAGTAGAACATATTAAAAATTGGTTACGTTTGGACTTACGATTTAGAAGTTATTATTTTGAAAAGTAGGCAGTTTGGCTATGGCGCTGAAAATGGGCAGCAGCAGCTGATGTGCGCTGCGCTGTGCTGCTGCGAATGTTCGGGCTGAGCCGTTTTGGCTTCTGTTAAATCCACTTAGAATGCCTGAATTCACTAAGTTAGAATTTGTAAAAATACTATGATATACCCTTTATAACATGTTAAATTTTGGTTTCCATTGGACTTATGGGTTGCGAACTAGAAAATGAAAAGGTGACCAAAGAACTGGTTTGGTTGCTGCAGTAGTTCGCCTGCTATGGCTGCTGACCCGCCTGACATATTTTTATTTAATTCCAGAAAATGTTTTATTAATTGTTTAATCATGGAAATCAATTAATAAATAGTTATTGTTTGCATGATCTTCAGAAAAATTCTAGAAAATTACAGTAACATTTGGTGATGATAAGATACTGTTGTAAATTTTATAGAAGTATTTTAATGTGTTTATAACATACTTGGAAAATTAATTGAGTAATATTGTATGTTATTTAATTCCTTTGTTAATATTTTTGAAATATTAATTGTTAGTACTTGGAATTAAATTACCATGTTGTAATAACACATGTACTCTTATTCCTAACTTTGGGTATCTTAGAATGTGAGGGTGTCTAGCTAAAGTAGCTATACCAGAATTTAAAAAGGAATAAAATTGGATATGTTTCAAACAGTGTTGCTGACCCTAAAACTTATGAAGAAGCAATGAAATTACTTTATGCAATCTTTTGAAAAGATGTTATCCATTATGAGTAATCAGACATGAGAGCTAGTTATTTTGTTTAAAAAGAAGTTATAAGTCTATTGATAATTTTAAAGCAAATTTTTCAGTACTTGTTGTTATGTGCTAATGTTCAACATTACGTGAAATCCTTGTGAATTGTTTTAATGTGCACTCTGTGCAAAAATGTGATAATAACTGTTAATAGTCTGTTGATAAAATTAAATTAATTGTTCTATGTGAACTATATAATTTGAGAAATGCGAAGTATGAGCATTATGGAGCTTGTATCAGATGTCAAGCATGTATAAATGTACAATATGAGAAAGATGAAGCATGTATAAAATGCGAATTATAAATAAAATGTGAATTATGAGAAATGTGATATATGTATGAGATACAAAAGCATGAAAATTGTGATGTGATTTGCTGATATTTGGTACTGGTGAGAAAGTTGTGAAAACTATTAAAATATTTTTATTCTTTAAATTTGGCATGAAAAAATAAATTTGATTCTTGGCATAAGAATTAATAAAAATGCACATGGTTTGTTTTTATTATGTGGAATTCTTAAGAAATTTAATTTCTTTAATAAAGAGCCATTAGGAATTTCTTGTGACTCTAGTGTGTGCATTTAAAGGAAAATAAAGGGAATTGGTATTGCACAAATTGAAGATGCCAGAATCATTGATAGTGTAATGTACTTAATGAATTGTACTTGACCTGATGTTGAATATTTCATTAGTAGACTTAGCAGATATACGCATAATGCTAATTGGGTATCTGCTAATGATGAAACAAGTTCCACTATTGGATATGTGTTTACTTTAAGTGGATGAGTTGTCTCTTGGAGATCTGCTAAACAAACTATACTGCTAAATCTACTATGAAATCTGAGTTTATTACGTTAGAATTGACAGGTACAGAAGCAGAGTGGCTGAAGAATTTATTGGAAGACATAATAATTCCTTCTATATCTCTGCATTAATTGTGATTCTCAAGCTGTTATCGAACGAGTAATGAACCATGTGTATAATGGAAAAAAGAGACGTATGCGCTTGAGACATAATATTAAATGAGGACTGATCAGTGAAATGAGGTTATTTCCATGGAATTTGTAAGGTTTGAAAAGAACCTAGTGGATCCGCTTACTAAGGGATTGAATAAAAAGGTAGTCCAAGAAGCATCAGAGGGATGAGACTATTGCCAATATCTTGAGTAAGTAATACGCGATGGAAACCCAACCCATGTGATTGGAGATCCCATGAATTGGGTTCAATGGGTAATAACAAGTCATGTAATTACTTAATTATAGCACTACAATTATTTATATCGCTTCTTGCGTGCATGTGGTGCTTACTGACAAATTGTGAAAGGATGAATCGCTTAGATTCTTAATGAAACTCATAGCCCCTAAAGGGTGGTGTATGTCAGTATACACTTGATGGGTTCACCTATATAAAGGTGGAAGTGTAGGCCGCTTCCTATGAGAGTCCTTGGCAAACTCTCTAGAGCCTTTATGAAAATCTGGGACATGGTGCATGGCCTAGAACGCGCCCAACCGCGGACTTGTGTGGATTCAGGATTTAAGATACGTGTGCAAACTCAATTGATTGTATCACAGATAATAGGTTCAAGAATTTAATTCACCTATAATCTACAATCATGAGCTTGTTCCACTAAGTGTCGATTCAAACCCATAAGGTATCGACATTATGTATCTAAAATTCATTGCCTTTCTCACTTCCTTTTAATTCTTATCTCTTTGATAATTTTGGATCATGTGGGGGATTGTTGGTTATTCTCCAAAATTTCTGTAACCCCCGTTTAGAGTTAATTCCCTAGCCGTTTTGTGCTTTTATTATCATTATTGCTTAAAACGTTTTGTAACTCCCAAGACGTTATCTGCAAATTTGTCAGTAGTGACAACTCTCTTTCTTTCTTTTTCATTCTTCTGTGCCATGTGTAGCAGTGTAGTATAAATGATCATGCAAAGGAAAAGATGATGTAGGTGATGGGAGTGAGTGTGCAGTGTTTAATGGACTTGGTGGTGGCGGGAATTTCTCTGATGATTGGGCTGGGTTTTTTTTTGCTTTTATTGCTTCTATTCTTTGCTTTGCTGCTTTCTTACATAACGCAAAGGATCTTTCTTAATTCCATTCATTCCCTAAAAATCATACATAAACTCTTATATTTGGGCAATCCACAGAGACAAGTCTAAAGCCTCCTTCCGTGAGTACACACGATCGGAGACTTCGCCGTTGAATCCTGGAGAGTGACCGCCGGCAGCCCATTTGTACCATGATTATTATCAGTGGGGGCAAAATCACTTTTTAGGACAATAGCTACGCTACGCCTCGGTTTTTCCAGCTAAGTTGTTCCAATTTATTTATATTATTCGTCTTGTTAATTGCTATATTTTCCAACACAATATCATCATAACACTCCCTGACACGTGTCACATCCTCATCCCTCGCAGCATAATCTAATCTACTTGCACTATTGAACAAAACAGAATACAAATTCCTCAGCCGAGGCCTCTCAATTCCAGGCTTGTCCTGAATTAAGGTATACAAATCCTGTTTAAGAAGTGAAGAGCTTTTCCTCAATTCCCTTTGGGCTTCTTTCCAGTCCTCCAATTCCAACAATTCATTCACTTGTAATAAACGTTGTGCATGGAATTGGATTCCACTCTTTGCCTCTTCCAACGTCTGGTCAGGCACCGTCATTGTGAACAAATCCACTGCATTTGCTGCTTCTTGTTTTCTGCTGTTTGGGAAAATTGTTGGGATTATTAGTATGGAAAATAGTGCGTTTCTTCTTCTTGTGGGGGTGGAAAATTGGAGGGACATTTTGGTTGGTTTTCTCAAGGGAAAAGAGGGTGGTGTGTCCATACAGTGCCGGAGGCACGGGACCCAGCTAGTATATATATAAGATAGATAAAAATTAATAATGACTCCATTTTAATTTATTTTATATAGACTCGCACGTTTAGCACAATCCAACTTGGTCACATTTGTTAAGATATAAATCATTTCCCATATATATACCGGCTCTGTTTTTAGATTACTACAAAAATTACCATTAAAAATGGAACAAAGAATTAATATCTATAATCAGACCAATTTTAATCAGCAAAAGGAGCTAACCACAATCACACACACACAAAAGCAACACTAAATCAATTCATAGAAAGCAAACCCTATAGATATTCATACAGAAAGAATATTAGGTCAGTTGCAACTACATCTGCCAAAATTGTAACGTCTAATGATACAACAAAGAAACCCCAGATGCTATATAATTTAATAATTTTTATACATACAAGGCTATAGGCTTACAATACAAAACTTATGGTTTTGCTTCATGAAAGCGTAAAAAAGTACTATCTTACCAAAAATCGATACTATTAACATCATCATGACTGCCCTTCAGTATCTACTACGATGCAAACAAACATTGATCGTGAAAAGAATTCAGTTTCAGCAAGTATATTGTGATCGCTCTGCAGGAGCCTTTCTGTTAACAAGCTCAACAATTGTTCCACCATCTTTCGGTTGAAGCTAGCCGAGCATCTTCAAGTTGGGATGAGGCTCTTCCGATGACCTTAAGATAGTAATTCCACGACAGATTTTTTTCTGTGATGGGTCGTTCCCCAAATGGATTATGCTTTACGTAATTTTGAACGTTCTCGGCCAATGCTAACCCTTCCAGATATACCCGAAGATCGCCTCCCGGTCCTGCGGCGCACAATGAAAATTGTACAAAGTCTATAAACAATGATAACCAAGCAAGATACAACACTGACGGGGAAAACTTGGTGTAACAAGTGGAAAATAATAAAGCTATGCCACGTCAAATGGCATCTCCCCATCATAAACAGAATCCAATATCTAAAAATAGCACCGGTTACTCAAACAATGAGAATTGACGAGTAAAAATAAGAAAAAGCTTATAATGCCAGAAAAAGTTTTAAAGCTTTTAAGGAACTATTAGGAATAATAATTACACATGGAGTTAGACGCCATTTAATAATAATATTGCCAATATTATTTATTTATTTATTCAAGTATAATAAGGTTTCAACAGAACTCCAAGCAAAATGGAAAATATTAAAAACAATTGAATACTTGAGAACTCAAAACGACTGGCCAAAAAAAGAAACACTTGTTAAATCACCGTCATTAAAGACGATAGTGGTAGCACACAATAGACCATCACGGAACCCTAAGCAATGATTGATCCTGATGGAGATGTTAACTCACCTAATGAATTGTCTTTTTCATCCTTGAACCGGTATCTGGGGGGGAAGATAGCACTGTGCGGCTGAAAAATAAAATAAACATGGGAAGAGAATTCTAACAAACTAGAAATAGGATAAACATGAATATCCACAAATGAGTCAACTGAACTTACAGGATTGAGCAAGGCCGTGGATGGATTGATATCCAATAAAAGTGTGTTTGATGCACCAAAATCACCTGTCTCCCATGGAAGATTCGGATCATGCTTTTCCCATAATCTTCTAAGTTCCTTTAAAATTATAGGCTTGTCCCTATTCTCAACAGTACTAAAACCCGTCTCAAAACAGTGGGAAATATCCTGCACAATCTTCATGATATTAGATGAAACCTAGAATCCATATGCTAACCAACTAACAAGCAACGAGCCTATATGAATATAGATACTTGGTGATTATTAATTATCATGAAGCACTCGTACAATTAGTTTAAAACACCCGTCCAATTTATACTTCATAAACCAAAGGGGTCCGCAAATACAGTTGCTAAAGCAAGATGCATGATGCAATCTCAAATTTGCCAATAGAAACACTTCAGTTGGAAATACTTGTCCAAAGATATACCACACAAAAAATTATACATAATTACAGCAATAAAAAACATATGGTAATGACAACCTTATTCATATCACCATATAAGCAAAAATATATAATACTCCATAAAAGTACCTCCTACTGGAAGGGGTCTATTATATTGTCTAGAATGCAGCAACTCAAATATACACAAAAGTTGTAATGCTGGATACATGGACTCGTTGTAAGGAAAGTGAATGGCATACCCAAAAGAAAAGCAAATTTCGCATGGTCCTTCCCAAAAGAAATTCAAGATTAAATAGCACATTTCTCCTGCAGAGGTTCATAATGACAAAGATAAGTAGCATATAATAGTAAAAGGAAATCAAAAGCCTTAAAAATGAACAAGGGAAGTACCACAAGATATAGAGCCACATTAAAAATTTAAAAACTGAACTATGATAAGCTATGGGTTGAGAAGTACTTGGTGGTTGTCAACCAGAAACCGACACGAAATCTCTCAAAGCAAAACTGCAGAAAATCGTCACAAAACGGCCTCTTGAAAACTGATACAAGTAAAACACGTAAGAACTTTGTTAGACAGCATATAACGAACTTCACTGCAAAGAAATTTACTTGTCCTAGAAAAAATTTACCTTTTCTCTCGCCAATTATTTTATCTGCTTTATAACCATCAGGTACAGATGAAACAATATCAGCAAGCAATCCATTCACATCCAGAACAAGAAGCTTTCTTTTAGACGAGACAGAAAGATCTCTTCCCAAAGAAGAATGTGGCATTTTTGGAGGGTGGATCTCTTTGTTACTAACTTGAGCAGCATTCCAATTTGATGCATCCACCTCGGATGATAAAGGAATTGGATCTTTCATCATAGACCGTCTTTTTTGCTCAAGGGTTCAGTCCGAGGAACCTCGCCACGGGTATCATCAGAACCTATTTTTCCCTTACAAAATCTTCTACATCCCTCAATTTGATGTTCCGCATAACTTATATTACATTCTTCATTCTGGTGTATGTTGAACTTAACCTGCTTAGACTGCTCAAGGCTTTCTGCCAAAGGCATTTCTTTCATAAAACTATCTTCCTTGGTAGCCTGTTTTGACTTTTCTATAGAAACTCTGATATTGATGTCCATGCTTGCATGTTCAATCTTGGAATGAGCATGATCTTCCTTAAATGAGTTGGGGCCAATCACTTTGGCATAGAAACGCCAAGACGGATTTGATTTTGTGATAGGTCGTTGACCATATGGATTTTGCTCTACATATTTTTGAACATCCTCAGCCAGTGCTAATCCTTCCAAATAAACCCGAAGATCCCCTCCAGGCCCTGCAATGAATCACAAAGCGAGAGGGATAAATGGATATTGTGCATTCAAACTAGAGCAATTGAATAAATATAAGCTAAACCAATGCATGCTTAAATAGAATACTGCCAAAAGTCACCTACGCAACCTTTTGGGGACACCGTACCAAAAAAAATCTGTCAGATGCAGTTATCAGTAAAGAGACATTTCCAGGACATAGACTGATATAAAAGACGAAAGCTTCACTAATGTCTCTGGACATAAACTGATTTAAAAGAATAATGCTTTGCGCTAGGTAGGGCCATATGAAGGGAACGGCAAAAGGCCAAACACAACTTTTACTCGAATTCTAATTCACTGCCTTCTCAAAATAAGATAGTATGATATATAGAAGAAAATCAAAAATAATATACTAATAAGACTTGGGGACCATATAAACTTTGAGACAAAGTTAACTTACAAGACTTGAGACTTCTTTTTTAACTTGCAAGACCCGAAAATATCAAATTACGCCCAGATAGTAACCCTTCAAATTCACTTCTAACGCCCAAAAGAGAATAATACCAAACATTCTCAACAGTTCCCCGTAATTTTATAAGTATAACTATAGAATCCAAAGTAACCGTAAATCTAAGTATATGATCTATAAACCATAATCCATAGAGAACGTTTAAACCATATGACATGTCCTGCTTAATAGAGATGACAACTAATTTGTGTTACATGGACTCGTGTATATCTGATAGGGATATGTGTCTACTCATCGAACTCACATAACCAATGATATTGTAAGTATCCATAGACTCCACAAAAAAAGAATCCACATGTTGGGTAAGATAGGATAATTTTGCTAAATATATGTACATACTACATCTTATATGCTCAAGTAAGAGTAACTTAGTTCTTAGTAAACAAAATATAAACAATGGGACTTAATCTAAGATTAAAAAAGTATATTTTGATACTCTAGTTACATAGAAATTTATTCTTATACAAAATAAATTAAGTATGATGCAATCATAGTTATCAAGGCGACAGCCGGGAGCTTAAGCGCTTAGGCGCCCGACTAGTCGTCCACAAGTCGATAAGTCGTTAACAAAGTCAATTTTATACAAATAAAATTATATATATTTAATATTTATATATTCATTTTTCTAATGATTTATATTCATAATGCAAGTTGTAGCATATCAAATCACAACTCATAACAAGTGAACAAGATCAAGTCAAAATGGATAATTTTATTATAGTTGTAAACTTGTAATTTTTTGAACTTCTACCAATTTCAAATTATATAAATGATGATACATTTGTAATATTTAGTTTAATTCAATATAATTCTTAAATTTATGTTTAGTTTCTCAAGTTTTAATATTGTATATATAGAATACCATAAATTTCAATACTAAAAATTTAATAATTTATGATAAAACAAGTAAACAATCATTGTTAAGATAAAGTATAAACAAGCATATATAGTCATATCATAGTATTAGACAACCATCCTTAATAAAAGATAAAGATATATTCATTGTGACATTGCTAGAAACAAACATAATATAGAAATAAAACAAAGTCATAAAAATTCAATATTCATCAACTCAAAAGTCAAAATTTATTAGAACGAATGGATCACTCAAGCTATCAAACATAATCATCAAGGGTCAAATCATCGTAATCTCTCCGAGCAGCAGTATCATCACTTGAAACAATAGTTACTTTTCGACCATAATCATCATCCACATCCTCATCATCATTAGGAAGGCCTTCCTCCTCTTCTCCAACATCAGAATAAGAGTCATCCACAACTCTTATCCTCCCTCGAAGTCAAAACACCATCACGCCGAGTAGACATAACCCGTTCAACGAAGATTGCGACCCTCGGCCACATCGGATGCACCAACAGCTCTATCATCATCCTCCCATGTAAGATCATTTCCATGATAAACTACATCTTGCTCGGGCACTATCCACTCATTACTCCAATCAAAATCATCAAAGACTAATGGATCAAAGTTTCTTCCAAGTTCGCGTCTCTTCAGTGATTGTATTGTACATACACCAAACCATTTAATTGTTAATGCTCCAACCTATTTCTCTTCTTCATATGTGATAGACACATAATTCATACATTTTATTATCCCTAATTTTGTCCTTTTAATTATATTAGTTTATTAAATTAATATGTTTTATTTTATTTTGTAGGATTTAATATTTATTACAATAAAGTCAAAATCTTGGTGATCAAGGGATATTTAATGCTCTTATTCATATAAGGAATGTCCAAGAAGAATCCTACAATGAGAAGGAAAAAGGTGAAACAATCTTAGTATGCAAGTCAAATTCAACAAGAGAAAGAAAAGTTTATCTAGAAGATCTTTTTGAGAAGTTGATTGACACTAGGAAGTTGAATCCTACATGGAAAGGGAACAAAAGTGTCCAAGTTCAATGAATCTAAATTAGAGTTCAAAGTTATTTTCCATATAAATAGGTATCCTGTTTTAGAGAGAAAGGTATTAGGTATTATATTACTTTAGGTTAAGAGTAGGAGTAAACTAAATTACGTTTCATTGTACGCTTGTTGGAGGATCGTGAATAAAGGGAGTTTTCTTATTTATTTTCAATTTTTTACTTTTTCTTTATTTTAGTTAGTTTAATTATTTTTCATGTCTAGTTAATTTTTTATATCTAGGATGAAGATGAAATTAAATAATTATTCGTGATAATATTTTTCATCTCTTCTATTATTTATACTTTTATGCTTAATTGATTTCGCTTTCATGTTTCGTTATTGAAATACCTTCGTTTTATAGTTCTTATGTGATTTTAAATTAATTAAGAGGTTTTGATAGATTATTGTTAAGATATGAGTTTTTCATAATCCATGCTTGCTCAAAGAAGTTTTGATGGGTTATAGTTAATCCTTAAATTTTCATAGTCTATGGTTGCCCACGTTAATTGTAAATTACTAAATTAAAGGGAAGGGAGATCAAAATTATAATTTGAGTTATAAAAATAGAAGAGATTGAATTATATGTTATGTTTATTATATAGTGGATTCAGATTCCTAGATTATTTCCTAATTATTTGTTTTCATATTTTAGTTAATTAATTCTCAATCTTTCTTTCTAATTCGCCTAAAATATTATTAAAAATATATTAAAGAATTGATCTAGTCTCTGTGGTTCGACCTGCACTTGCCAAATCTACAATAGACGTTGTGCACTTGCAGTACATATTTTTAACAAATCAAGTTTTTGGTGGGGACTAGAATTAATTTTTTTTATTCCTTAATTTTTATTTATTCGAATTAGTTTTTTTTCCCTTCTAATATTTTTTTTTCAGAATTATTGAAACGGATCGAAGGAGCGAAAAGATAAAGATTTTGTTAATGCGCTTTCTTCACTACTTCGTATCTCCATATATTTTTCTTTATTTTATTTTTTAAAAATAGTAGTTTAGTTTTTTTATTTGTTGCATTCATGCATTCACTTACGTAGAGCACATCCTGTTAGGTTTTTTTTTATTTTTTTTTGTCAAATATAAACTGTGGTGATTGCTGGAAGATTGAGGTACATCAAAATTTTTCCTTTCGTGATTCACATAGTTTTAGGACATTTTATTTGTTTATAATTTTTTTTTTGTGCATTTTCATCTTTAATCTAACATTAAGGGCACAACCTGTAACAAGATAAGGTGGGGATTTCATCACCCTTCATTGGCCCACAAACAACCCAATTTGCATTTTGCATAACCATGACCTAATAAAATCAAGTAGACGTTGGCCCCTAGGACTCTCGAGCTCAATTAGGACAAGAAAATCCAAGAGGAGTCTGAATTTTAAATTAATCAAACTACTGGTATCTAGGCAAGTGGTTCAAAAGGTATACGCCTAAAGATTGTGTGGTTATTCAATTAGTCACCGTATCTACGGAGAGACTCCCACCTTTCTTGCACTTACCTGGCTAGTGGTATGATTAATTTCGAATTTGGTGTGCGGTGTAACTTGGAACAGTTAGGAGTTGTCTAGATTTTATTTAGGTTAACCGTAGAATTAGGATTTTTATTTTTATTTTTTTGTGCGACTTTCGTGGTTAGTTGTTTATTTGTTTTGGGACTTGTGGGAAAATGGATTCCTATTATAGTTGGAATAATAATTTTACTTGGAATCAAGAACCCTATGAAAATTTTAATGCACACCAAGTAAATCAATTTTTTCCAACTTATGAAAATCCTTATCTAAATCCATATCCATATCCATATTCGGATCCAGAACCTCAATATCCACAAGAATTATCAAATGAAGAAGAGGAAAGACTTGGTGCCCAGGAGAAAACTACGGAGTTTTAATGGAAAATATATCTCGTCTAGAAATTCAAATGAGTCGATTAGCCACCATAATAAATGAACAAGAGGTGGGTGAATTTTCTAGTAACTCTGAGGTTAATTTTGAAAATCTTGATGGTTGTGAAAATGATGAGAAAAGTGAAAATTTTATATTCAATTCTGCACAATTTGAGTCAAACGTATTTGAGGAGTCTTCAAATTATGAGTCTATGCCTAAAATTGATCATGTTGCATTTGATGAGTCTGTTGAAAAAATCTATAAGCCTAAAGTTCCATACCCTGAAAGACTTATTCCTAAAAAACCACTTAGTGATTTTTTGGACCAACCAATTAAAGTAAACATGATACAAGAATTGTCAATGACCCAAGAAATAATTGAAAATAGACTCTTGATTGAAAAAGATCCAATTGATTTTTTCTTAAATCACCTTGACCAAAATTGGAATGAATCCGAATATTTAGATGAGGTCAATTAGCTGTTGAGATCCACTGCAAATAAGTCAAATAAACTAAAATATGTATTTGAACCAATTCTTCCATCATTTGAACATGTTAATGAAAGTTTTCTTGAGGTAAACTTGAAGCATAATTGTGATGAAAATTCTGACTATTTTCAATTTCTAGACCTCCTGAAAATAATGAAAAGTTCACTCTCACTTATCCATGTGTAACATTCATTTTGTCACATAATTTTTAGGATTTATAAAATTTGTAGATATGTACATTTGTTTTCTTTTTCACCACATCTTCTTGCAGAACAAATGTCCCACATACAAGGTACAATTCTTTCACATTTTTGTTCTCTTTTATTCATTTTCATACATTGAGGACAGTGCATGATTTAGGTATGGGGAGAGTTTGTTTGTATTAGATTTTTTTTTCTTTTTACAAAAAAAAAACAAAAAAATAAAAATTTAAAAATTTTGTTTGACTTTTTATGAATTGAATTAATTCTAATAAGTGTTTGTAGAGCAAAACTCATAAGTGAGATTGAAAGATTTAGAACTCTTGAATTTTTGATAAGATACGAAATCTTAGTTCGAAACACCATCTGGATTAAAATTGATTTCACAAGCATTTTTGCAGTTCACATTTGCACTAATTCTTAGTTGTGGGGTATAAACCATGATTCGAGTAATTTCAAAAAAAAAAGAAGAAAAAAAGAAAATTAGAATGAAAAAAAATGAAGTTGAGAAAAGTTGGAAAAAAAAAAAGAGAATGAATAAATAACTGCTTTAATGTCCATTAAACGAAATAACCGGGTATCCAAGCCTCGGGAAGCATCGATATTCACGCTGAAAAGTGTGATGGATAAAAGCAGCTTGACTAGTCTAATTTTGTGGTCTTTGTTACTCGAGTTAGTAAATCCTTAGGAGTGTCTCTACACCTAGTGCCCTAAAGCCATCTGGTTTGGGAGTCATTGGTCCAACGCTCGCTCTACATGGGTAACTCTGAAAAGCTTAAAAAATGAGACATTGCACAAGTCAAGAATCAAAATTGAAAAAAAAATGGAGAAAAGGGAAAAAAGAGACAAAGAAAAAAGTTTGCTTGATTTTCATGGTAAAAATCCCTACTAAGAGTTACATCACATACACATGCATATATCACATGAAATTGATTTAATGAAGGATGGTGTCTAAAATGAAGATCGAGTATTTTTGATAAGGTGAAAGTGTGATTTTGAATTTAATCTTGCTTATGTATAATGCCCATAAATATTTATCCACTGCAAACCCTCACGAGACACAACTCGTCCACTTGGGATAACCTTGGGGTTTAAAGGCTTGTTGCACATGCTAAGTGCAATCGTGTTTCCTACGAAAATGGGGTAGTGTAATTTTTGTTTTATTTTTATTTTTATTTATTTTACTCGAGGACGAGCAAAAGCTAGGTACGGGGTATTTGATAGACACATATTTCATACATTTTATTATCCCTAATTTTGTCCTTTTAATTATATTAGTTTATTAAATTAATATGTTTTATTTTATTTTGTAGGATTTAATATTTGTTACAATAAAGTCAAAATCTTGGTGATCAAGGGATATTTAATGCTCTTATTCATATAAGGAATGTCCAAGAAGAATCCTACAAAGAGAAGGAAAAAGGTGAAACAATCTTAGTGTGCAAGTCAAATCCAATAAGAGAAAGAAAAGTTTATCTAAAAGATCTTTTTGAGTAGTTGATTGACACTAGGAAGTTGAATCCTTTATGGAAAGGGAACAAAAGTGTCCAAGTTCAATGAATCTAAATTAGAGTTCAAAGTTATTTTCCCTATAAATAGGTCTTTTGTTTTAGAGAGAAAGGTATTAGGTATTATATTATTTTAGGTTAGGAGTAGGAGTATATTAAATTACGTTTCATTGTATGCTTGTTGGAGGGTCGTGAATAAAGGAAGTTTTCTTATTTATTTTCAATCTTCTACTTTTTCTTTATTTTAGTTGGTTTAATTATTTTTCATGTCTAGATAATTTTTTTATATCTAGGATGAAGATGAAATTAAATAATTATTTGTGATAACATTTTTCATCTCTTATATTATTTATACTTTTATGCTTAATTGATTTCGCTTTCATGTTTCGCTATTTAAATACATTCGTTTTATAGTTCTTATGTGATTTTAAATTAATTAAGAGGTTTTGATGGATTATTGTTAAGATATGAGTTTTTCATAATTCATGCTTGCTCAAAGAAGTTTTGATGGGTTATAGTTAATCCTTAAATTTTCATAGTCTATGCTTGCCCACGTTAATTGTAAATTACTAAATTAAAGGGAAGGGAGATCAAAATCATAATTTGAGTTATAAAAATAGAAGAGATTGAATTATATGCTATGTTTATTATTTAGTGGATTCAGATTCCTATAGATTATTTCCTAATTATTTGTTTTCGTATTTTAGTTAATTAATTCTCAATCTTTATTTCTAATTCGCCTAAAATATTAATTAAGAATATATTAAAGAATTGATCTAGTCTCTGTGGTTCGACCTGCACTTTCCAAATCTACAATAAACGATGTGCACTTGCAGTACATATTTTTAACACATCAATATGAATCTGAAATGTAGGTTTAAAAAAATATTAAGCAAAAGAATATATAAAATATTTATAGATTTAGTTATATTTAATTACTAAATACAAGATATTTAATTACTAAATATTTACGAACTCGAAAGTGCTCCAATTGCGTTCACAATCGGAAGAAGAACAACAAAGGCCGAGCATTTTGCTTTGCAAACTTTGTAAGCACAATAGCACAACCGCCAAAAGCATTCCACCAATCAATTACATTAGATGTAAAAAATTAAAAAAAATTAAAATCCAATATAGTCTAAATAATAAAACTTAAAGTAAACTTTTTAATTAATTTAATATACTTACTAGGATTTTTTTGACTTTTGTTGCCTAATCGACATGTCTTTAGAAAAGTCATCACGAGAATATTCATAACATTGGCTATGTAGCTTATCTTGTCTGCCAAAACTTGGTCTAGAATTATTTTTTAAATAATATCATTGAAGTTGCTATGTAAGTTGTAAGCTAAATCAGATTCTTCTTCTTCTTCTTTAATGTCAAAACACTTTTCTGGATTGAGAAATAATATTGCCCCATATAACTTTTGCTCCATTTGGCATGCCAATCTTCGCTCGATAATGTCAATCACTTCTTGTATAGCCTTTGTTTGTTATTAAAGGCATCTTTGATCTTCTTCGCAAATTCCATCGCAGCTAAAATTTCAGGCATAGCAGGCCTCTCATCCGAATCCGCAATCCTCAAGACAACAAGTAATGGTTGTGACACTCTAATGCAATCTTCACAACATGCCAAAAACTAGTAGAAATAACTTGTGTCGTACACTTTCTTCCCCGCCTCTGTAGTTGACAACCTAGAATGTGTCCAATCATCACTGATGAATAAATGTCTTAAAGCATCCTTGTGCTTGCACAAGCTTTGAAGAGTCAGAAAAGATATAACAAATCGAGTGACTCCCGATCTCACAAGGTTTCTCTCATTCGTTTTGCTCCTCATCGCATCAAGAAGGCAACCATGTCTATAAATGAATGTTATCTTTTTTCCCTCTCGATTGTACACTTAAACTGCTTCAAATTGCCTATGTACTCTAGCACAAGGTCAAGGCAATGGGCTGCACATGGTGTTCATGACAAAGTAGGCCTCCTCTTCATTAAAATTTGACCAGTTGCCTTATAATTGGAGGCATTGTATGTCATTACTTGCACAACATACTCAGCCCCAATCTCTTTGATCTTCCCATCAAGTAACTCTACCAACATTCTAGCATCCTGAGATTTACTAGAAGTATCAATTGATCCTATAAAGTAATCCCTACAGGACTCTTAATAAGAAAATTAATCAAATGTCTGCCTCTTCTGTCTGACCATCCGTCTGACATATAAGTGCAACCGTACTGCTTCCAAATAGTTTTGTGCTTCTCCTTCAATTCCTCTGCTTTAGTCTTTGCCTTCCCTAAAAGAGGAACTCTCAACTCATGATACAAAGGAGGCTTCAAACCCGGCCCATATTGCCCGATAACCTCTATCATCATCTCAAAACTTCTTGAATTTGTTGCATTGAAAGGGATGTCATGCTCATAAAACCAGTTGGCAATGTGCTTTTGAACTTTCTCTTTCTCTTCCGGTGACCTTAGACGATTCTCCAAAGTTGTTTGACTAGGACATTTGTGATGCATTTCGTCCACAACTCCTTCTAGGAGATTTCCTAAGATGAGTTTCAATTGCCTTTGTTTGTGATTGTGGCTTAGTGAGTTGAAATGCACTCGTCATCCTTTTAAATGCAGTTCGAGAACTTGGAACAGATGTAGAGGAAGAATTGGAAGGATTTGATGCATTGCTTAGAATATTAGATGATTGAATTTCTTCTACTTCGTCACTGTCATCAAATTGAATTGGCTTATTCCTTTTGTTATTCATTATTGCTTGATGCATCTCGTTTGCAATTTCTGTTGTAGTTCGAGGACACTTAGCCTACATCCCCATACCAATCGGTAAGATGATGCTTGAATCTCTTGATTCCTCTATGAATCTTTTTCTCATACAAAATATGCATTGCACAAGATTTTTATCACTCAATTTCGGCCAAAACCCATATTTCCACCTCGGATCCTTAGACTTTGCCTTCCTTTTAGGATCCTTACTTGGATCATAACCCTCCACTCCCGAACTTTTGCCATTTAACTATTACAAAATACAATTTATAACCATATTATAAGCATAAGACAACATTGCATCACATATCATATAAAAAAAATTGAGCAGCAGCACTTAGAATACAGTATTTTAAAAAAATCTTTATTCTTATAATCTCAATTACTATTACTCAACAAAGTTGTTGTGGTATATAGATTTATTATAGCATAAATTTCTACTTCATTTTAATTCAATTTGCCCTGGTACTGGTATACTTACATGTGTATAGTAGTATTAGGACCATTGTCACGTGACCATGGTCGAAGCATAGAATACAGTCACACACTCATCATATCATATAAAAAATTAGAAGAAGTCATAATAATCCCAAACAGAAGACAAAATACCCAAAAAAAACAGAGCAGTAGAGCAGTCATACCGGCAGAAGTCAGAATACCCAAAAAGAAGGATAAAAAAAGAAAGAATTCCGAAGAAGAGAAAGAAGAGTAGAAGTAGAACAAGAGAAGAGAATTAGAGAATTAGAGAATTAGAAGAAGAAGAAGAAGAAGAAGTAGAAGCATACCAGAGGTCGCGAACTGTCAGAGAAGAGGTCGAAGTCGTCGTGAGCTATCGGATCGAGTCGACGCTAGTAACTGGTAAGTCGCTTGCTCTCCCTCTCTGTTGCTCACCCCTTTCTCCCTCCCTGTAGTCTGCTTGTTAGCTTGTTGCGACTTGCAAACAATCGATTAGGTTTTACTTTTTAACTGCCAGATATTTTTATTTTATTTTTAACCCAGTTAAGTACAGGTCAAACCACACCCGTAATGTCCAAGTTGGTCGTTTTGAAATCAAGTCGTCGCCTTTTCTAGTTGAGCGCTGAACTTTATGGTTAGCCATGAAGTTGCCTAGACACCTTAGTATTTTTCTCTGACTTGATGCCTAGTTGATAACAATGGATGCAATTTATATGTATGGTCACCAGCAAATGGTGGTCCTGTAAACTTGTATGGTCACCAGATCGTGAACCATTTGTCCCAACATCTGAGCAGACGAGATTTTTTTAAAAAAAAAAATGAAGCCATCCGCAAGTGGTCTTATGGATGGAAGAAGAAAACAATCTTGTCGTCTGTAACAATTGCTTTACGCAAGACAATGTAGCAGCAGAGGAGATAAAAAGACTTTCTTCCATTCACAAGACAGTGTTGCAAGGGGATAAAAGACTATTCTCCCATCCGCGAGACACTGTTGTGGACGTATGTGTTTTCTTAAATCCTGGCTCTAAAATCTTTCTTTCAATGAATAGTGCAAGATTCGGCGGTCATGTAAGCCCTTCACATACCAATATGTGCTATGGATACACACACACACACACATATATGTGTGAAAGCTAAAGTTGCAAGAAAAATAATCTCTTACATTGCATGCCTAGGATTCTTTCTTTTTTTAATATTTAATTTTCTCACGCCTACCTCCCTATGTAATTTTTTATTTCTATATTAGATATTTCACCTATATTGTACACACTTTCCAAAAGAGTGGAGGAATAAGAAAGAGATTACATTTTGGAATTTACTTTTTAATATAGCATAAAGGAGGAAGGAGTGACAGAGAGATTACGCAGCCGTAAATATTGTTCCTTTTCTCTTTGCATTTTATTTTATTTCCCTATGCATATAAATATATACTTTGATTTCTATCTATTTTTAATTTTCATTTCAATGAAATATAAGACTAGTTTAGAGTCTTTGACCATTGATAATGTATAGTTAGTTTCATACAATAAAACAATATTAGCACTAGACAGGATTATAGCCAGTTAGACTTTTAAGTGACTCCCACATGGGGTATAGTTTAGCCTTTAGGAGAAGAAATGGTTGCTAGCTATTGTTACTATCCAGACAAAAATTACCATGTTGCACAAAAGAAGACCAGCTGTGGTCTAAAGACTCAAAACTGAGTATTTCTTAACAGACATTTGGAGCCCACAAGGCCATATGCAAGGACATATTTGGCTAACAAGAACAATCGCAACTCATTCCATTCGCAAGTGGTCCTATGGAAGGAAGAAGAAAACCATCTAGTCGTCTGCAACAATTGTCTTGCGCAATACAATGTTACAGCGGATGAGATAAAAAGACTTTCTTCCATTCACAAGACAGTGTTGCAAAGGGATAAAAGACTATTCTCCCGTCCGCAAGACACTATTGTGGACATCAGTGTTTTTTTAAATCCTGGCCGCGAAATCTTCTTCCAATCAATAGAGCAAGATTTGGCGGTCATGTAAGCCCTTCACATACCAATATGCGGTATGGATATATATACACACACACACACACACACATATATATATATATATGAAAGCTAAAGTTGCAAGAAAAATAATCTCTCTAACATTGCATGCCTAGGATTCTTTTTTTTATATATTTAATTTTCTCATGCCTACCTCTCTCTATGTAATTTTTTATTTATATATTAGATATTTCACCTATATTGTATGCACTTTCCAAAAGTGTGGAGGAATAAGAAAGAGATTACATTTTTGAATTTACATTTTAATATAGCATAAAAGAGGGAGGGAGTGAGAGAGAGATTAAGCAGCCGTAAATATTGTTCCTTTTCTCTTTGCATTTTATTTTATTTCCCTAAGCATATAAATATATACTTTGATTTCTATCTATTTTTAATTTTCATTTCAATGAAAATATAAGACTAGTTTAGAGTTTTTGACCATTGATAATGTATAGTTAGTTTCATACAATAGACAAATATTAGCATTAGACAGGATTATAGCTAGTTAGACTTTTAAGTGTCTCCCACATGGGATATAGTTTAGCCTTTAGGAGAAGATATATGGGATATAGTTCCATATGTATAAGCTCACATTCTGAGTCAGTATGACTCGCCTGATACAGCAGTAGTTATATTATCATAGAGAATTAAAGAGAACTGCAACTCACCTAATGAATTATCTTCCTTATCTTTGTACTGGTATGACTTGGGGAAAATTGCTGTATTTGGCTGAAGAATGAAGACCACAACATATAAGGAAATAATTAACTGAATAACCAGTTTTAGGGTATAAATCAAGTTACTATGAATAAGATAATATAACTAGAAAAACCAAAATAAGGGAAAAAACTAGAGTTTGAAAATAATGAAATCATACAGGGTTTCGCAAGGCCTTATACGGGGAATCATCTAACATGAGTGTGTTAGATTCATTATAGTCCCCACTCTCCCATGGAAGATCACGCTCATGCTTTTCCCATAGTTTTCTAAGTTCCTTTAAAACTAGAGGCTTCTGCCTGTTCTCAAGAGTATTAAAACCTGTCATAGTACAGTGGGATTGATCCTGTAAAAAAACAATTTTCATTATGTTAAAAGAACTGTTAAATTGATTAGCTAAAGAACTGAAATAGGTAAAAATTGAGCTTACAAAGTGAAGGATATACAATAGTCAATAGGTCAATTCATCTTAATTCTGCTCACGCAAAATGAATTGAGAAAAGAAAAATGCACTCCAATCTCTTTCATACTTTAAACAACATTGTAAATACGTTTGCAAAACTTAGCTGCATCTATAAGAAATGCCCTATGTGCATACTAGAGACTCCACTAGAATTATAAGTGACACTCTAGAAGGCCTTAGTGCAACTTAATTATAGTTTAATTCTGCAAGATATTAAAGAAAAATAGCCCTTATGTAACACCCCAGTCCCACATCGAAAGATAGGGGAAAAATTTGTCAGCATATAAGTAAATAAGCTACTACTAATAGTACCTTCAAGTCATGACCTTTTGGGAGCCTATGGTGGGCTAGATGACCCAAGAAGATACTATTGGGCCAGTAGTTTGAGGCCTTATTTGGATGAATTTGATTCGATTCGGACTTGGGATTTGACCCAAGATTTGTTCCGGACTCGGGATTTGACCCGGGTTGTTTCATATGGTATCAGAGCCGACTCTCGAAAGCTCGGATCGGGTCATCCGATCGGGTTGCCGGAGGTGGGGACACGAAGGCTGGTGGTATTATCCCACAATGGAGAGACGGAGGTCCGGAGGTGGGGACACGAAGCCAGCCGGTATTATCCCACAATGGCTAGAGAGGCAAAGATCTTTGGGCTGTATGTGTGATCGGACTCTGACGGGGACGTCAGAAATATAAGTGGGGGAGTTTGTAACACCCCAGTCCCACATCGAAAGATAGGGAAAAAATTTGTCAGCATATAAGTAAATAAGTTACTACTAATAATACCTTCAAGTCATGACCTTTTGGGAGCCTGTGGTGGGCTAGATGACCCAAGAAGATACTATTGGGTCAGTAGTTTGAGGCCTTATTTGGATGAATTTGATTCGATTCGGACTTGGGATTTGACCCAAGATTTGTTCCGGACTCGGGATTTGACCCGGGTTGTTTCACCTTACACCCCTAAGGCTATTTTTGTTAGCATGAATGATGCATGGATAGGATTATTGAACTAATTTAATGCCTTTAGGGACTATTTTATCCCATAATTAGTCCTTTATTTAATCTCAACAAGGAGTCCACCCTTAATAGACTGAAAAAACAAAAACAAAAAGAGCACTTAAAAAAGTGCATCCCTCCAATTAATGATGATGGACTAAAATCCCAAGCGCAAAGCTGGTATTATATAATCTACTTTTTGACGTATCAAATGATCGAATGATAACAATTAATGATGCATTCTAGATTATCTTCCACCATCAAATAGTCCATGGGATTAAATAAAGGGCTAATCATGAAATAAAGTAATCCTTAGAGGAATTAAATAATACAATTATTCATATCCATTCATAACAAACATAGTCTAAGTTGCTATCTCAAATCCTTACCCTAGTCCATCTCAACATGAAAACCCTGCATATAAGCCCCAATTCATCTTTCTTTCATAATAGGGCAGCTTTACATCCCTTTTCTAAGTATGTCCTGCATCACACACACTTGAGGCCATCAAGTTTGCAAATCTATTTTCCAAATCATGTGTCTTACGAACCTGTTGAAATCCCATTTGTCTTTTTGTTTGTCATTGTATGGAAGATTCAGTTTGTTGATTTAAGAAGTCCAAAAAAAATATGGTGCAATCAGATTGTCACAATGATTGGTAAACTAACCCAACATAGCAAACACAATATGGATCTAGTACCAACAACTCTAATATATCAAAGTGTGATCAAGACCTATATCTGTATTTTGCCCATGCCAAAATAAATCTCCTAATTCCAACTTCTATATTAATAATAAATTCAACCAAGTCTTAGTGCCATGTTTTCGATTTAAGATATCAACATAGTTCACCAAGAGCATCAGCTAATAATATAATTTACATTTAGACATTTATCTCACAACA
Source organism: Panax japonicus (assembly GCA_020205505.1). Taxonomy (NCBI): domain Eukaryota; kingdom Viridiplantae; phylum Streptophyta; class Magnoliopsida; order Apiales; family Araliaceae; genus Panax; species Panax japonicus. The sequence goes on along the minus strand of CM035098.1, from coordinate 1,124,434 downwards.
ACATGAAATAAGTGTTTAGGTAATCTTAAATAAAGCAGGAAAGAATCAGTATAATTACATGTGAAATTAGGACAATGAAAGGGGGGAAAATCAGTATAATTACATTTGAAATTTAATAGATGTTTTTCAAAAACTGTGTAAATGGCTTACCCAACAAAATAGCAAATTTGAACTGCTTTTTCCCATAAGAAAATCAATAATCATTTTCACGTTTTTCCTGTAGGAAGTTAACATTGACATAAATAAAGCATAAAACATTAAGACAGTTAAAACTAAATTAAAAATGATAGATAACTATCAGGAAGATATATTTTATTTTATTTTATCAATAAAACTAGTTGGAAGATATATAAGATTACAAACTGAAGACAGATACAAGAAATGTTAGATTATAAGTAAAAGGTTGAAGAGTACTTTGTTCTTGATGACCATACGCCTACGTCAAATCTCTCAAAGCAAAACTGCAGAAAATCGTCGCAGAAGGGCCTCTTGAAAACTAACATGTCAAGTGACAATAAAGTTAGAAACTTTGTGGGGCAGAAAATAATGGACTTAATGTGAAAATTTTACTCATGTAACTTAATTCTCACCAGATTTCATCCCTATTATTTTGTAATCTTTATATTTATTTTTATCTGGCACATGTTGAACAACATCAGCAAGGAGCCCATTCAAATCAAGGACGAGAAGTTTTCTTCTAAAATAGCCAGTAAGAGTTATTCCAATGGAAGACTGCAACAATTCATTGTTTGCATTTGGAGTAACATTATCTTTCATTTCATCCAACTTTACAGGTGAAGAACTTGAATCGTTGATCTTAGATCGTGTCTTCTGGTCCAGGGGCTCATTCAGAGAATCCTGAGAAGATGGATCATCAGAAGCTATCTGCCCCTTGCACAACCTTGTAGATTCTTCAGGTAGTGCATCTGCAGAATGGACATCACATAACACCTTGTGGTCAACATTTAGTTTGGCCCTTTTAACCTGCTTAAGATCTTCTCCTGAAAGATCTGGTAAAGATAAATCCATAGCAAAACAATCTTTGATATCTTCCGAATTATCCATCTCAGTTCCATATATGCTATCCCCACTTGCGTGTTTAATATCAGAGCACACATCCAAGTGCATCTCTACTAATATATCTTCCTCAACATTCACTGAGGTAACATGTCCAGCACCTGATTCTCTTTCCAATGTATTCTTTACACAGCCATGAGAAATTGCTCCACCTGAGCCATTCAACAAAGTAGTTTGCCTTCCCTTTTCTACAACTTCAACAGAAGAGTCAGCACCCACTTTGGATTCCAAACTTTGGGCTGCGCGGCGTAAGGCTCTTTTCCGTTTCTTCCTAAGGGATTTAGGAGTCTTTTTATGTGTACTGCACTGAGAGACATTATTATCGCCCGCCTGGTCTGTCGAAATTGAATTCAAATTTATCTCATGGGTGTTATCAGTATCAATTGTGGTTGGGTTATCCCTTCCACCACAATTATTCTCACATAGCCTCAGTTCTGCATCCTGCTGCATTAATTCAGCATCTGCCATTAAAACAGGCTGCTGAACTGAATCATTTTCTAGGGGACTACTACTATCATTTATCAAAGAAGTACATTTTGCATTATCAGGATCATCACTTGTTGGGTCCTTCCCTCTACTCTTACTCTTTTCCTTTTTCTTTTTCTTTTTCTTTTTCTTTTTCTTTTTCTTTGCCTGTGCCCGTGCATCCAGTGCTGCATCAGGTTGCAGAACTGAATCATTTTCTAGGGGACTACTACTATCATTTATCAAAGAAGTACATTTTGCATTATCAAGATCATTACTTGTTGGGTCCTTCCCTCGACTCTTTCTCTTTCTCTTCTTCTTTGTCTGCGCCGGTGCACCCAGTGCTGCATCAGAATTTATTATCTTGGAACTCGTATTTGAGCAAGCCTCGACCTGCATTGAAGTATCCGATGCAGCAATCTCTTGCTGTATCATTGTATTTGGAGGTATATCTTGCCCCTTAATTTGTTTACTCCTCTTTTCCTTCGATTTTCAAAAAACTAAGCTACACATTACAATAAATGGTTGATTTTGACACTATCTAAGAGAAAATCCTTCCCCAAATTGCATTTTTTGGGTAGCCGAATCGATTAGATGGAGAAGGAAGATATTAGGGTTTATAATTAGGGCACAGACCTGGTTTCAGCGCCATTGATGATACTTTCAAGCTCTCTCCTCCTCCGGACAGCGACTCTCTCTCTTCTCTTTTACTTAGTGTGGCGGCAGTTAGCGAGGTGAAATTAAAACCCTAGATAAACATCCTACTATTTTTATAAAACAATTTTATTGATTGGTTAGCATATTGAATTCATTGTATTTGTGTTAACATTTAAAAACTATTATTTGGAGGTATTGTTTGAAATATGGGTTATGTACAAATGTGGCGACGGTTTTTTTGGGCGGTACTGAAGATTCAACCCTGTTATAGACCAGAATATTTATGGTCGTGTATATATATACTAGCTGGGTCCCGTGCCTCCGGCACTGTATACAATGAGATTTATCTCAAACTTAGAACGACTCAGATGATTTATTAAGTGAGCGGGAAATTCAAAATCATTATTAGATAGATTAGATAGATAGATGTATTTTATTAGATAGATGTATGGACGGTGGAATTTATCTCAAACTTTAGACGGCACAGATGATTTATTGAGTGAGCGAGAAATTCAAAATCATTTGTATTTTATTAGATAGATATATATTTTTTTAATATTAAAAATTCATAACTAAATATATCTATATCTATATAAAATAAGACACAACTAACATCCATTATAAAAAGAAAGGGTTCTTCTACACAGACTGGGGAATTGGACAGGGAAATGGGACCGGTGCAATTTTTTTTTAATTTTTTTTATTGCGACTCTCAAAAAATGTATAATATTTATTTTAACAGAGATTTTTACAAAATATAGTATTTTAATTGTAATTTGGATATACATACAAAAACAGAATTATACTATACATTTTTTGAGAGTCACAATAAATAAAAATTTGCACCTGTCCCATTTTCCTGTTCAATTATCCTGTCTGCCCAGACTTATTCAAAAAGAAATAGTTATTGAAGAGTTGTTTTTAAAATATGATTCTAAACAATGTGAGAGAGAAGGAAATATTATGCTTGGTCTCCTATATTTTAGTAATATGTATACAAACACTGATTGGGCTATTGTATATGTAAATGAATCATTTATCAAGTATAAAATAAGGTTATTGATGCTCGTTTAGCTACCGATGCGAGTACGATCTCGAATTATAACCAACAGTTTGAACTTTTCGAAATAATTCAAGTATCAATAGAAAATTATAATTTGAGATCAAAATCATTAAATTTTCACAGAATTACTTGGGGACATCACCAACTGAACTTCTAAAGTCAATGAATTTCAACAGTTTATTTTAATGCAAAGCATAAATATCAAAATACTAATCAACCAAAAAGAAAAGATGGTAAACCATGTACAAGTTTTGGTATCCACAATGCCAATATTTGGCATGTCTATAACAAGCTATATGAACTTTAGAACAACTTAAACAAAACAAGAAACCAGCTATAGATAAACCCATGGAGAAATTCACAACAATAAATCTTGAAATTAAACATGCCCTGCTCGACTGATATGATCAAATTTGACCCATGATCAAACAACTTCCAACCTGTGTTCATCAAAGATCAAATCAATAATTATTCAACACTCAAGACTAAAGTTAACAAGTGAAAACATGCTCAAGAAATTGAGAAATACTAAAACCGCACCAAATCTTATGATTTCATGATTTTATGTGTAGTTTTTATTCGAAACCGCACCAATCGCACCACGTTCATCCTTATTTCTAGTGTATGTTTAGTTATCGAGTGTTTGGAGGGTTTAAAATATTTGAACTTTCAAGCACATTCTAAAATCTCTTATTTATATTATAAGCATTGCTTAGGGGCTAAATGTAACGCACAAAAATAGTGCAATACGCGTCATAGCGCTAGTAACTAAACAAAATTTTAAAAATATCAAATTCATGACATCAGTTTTATGTGATACGTTTGAACCCAAAATGTATTTTATGTTTTTGAGCTATACGTTTTGACATGCTATAATGTTAAAATCACATGTAACAAATTTTATTTTTTTTCCTACTGATTTAATTGAACGGGTATTTTATTTAAGCTCTTCTATGCGGATTTGGGGTTAAAATATAAATAAATAAAATTATAAATCATTCATGTTTTTCATTTATTTTTCCATTTAATGACATGCTTGAGCAATGCAAAAATTTCCTATTTCGTAAAACTCAAAATCTATCTAATAAAATACAAATGATTTTGAATTTTCCGCTCACTCAATAAATCACCTGGGCCGTCCAAAGTTTGAGATAAATTCTACCGTTCATACTCTATCTAATAAAATACATCTATCTATCTAATAATCTAATAATCTATCTAATAAAATACAAATGATTTTGAATTTCCCGCACTTAATAAATCATCTGGGCCGTCCAAAGTTTGAGATAATCCCACCGTTCATACATCTATCTAATAAAATACATCTATCTATCTAATAATCTAATAATTTAATAAAATACAAATGATTTTAAATTTTCCGCTCACTCAATAAATTATTTTGATCGTTCAAAATTTGAGATAAATCATATTATCCATACAGTGCCGAAGGCACGGGACCCTAGTTCCTCTATATGATAAGTTTGTTTAAAATAATAAAATAACCTCGAAGACTCAAAGTTATCATTTACTGCCTCGAGCTTTGGAATAATTCAGATTCGACACCGTTATGACCTTTTATTTTACAATTGAGTCCTCAGATTGTGACCTATAAAAGCGGGAACAGGCCTCCGGACTCCAGATCTGATCCAGACACAGGTCGGATATTTTTCTCAGTATCTCTCTTCACCATTTCAACTCTCAGAGACTCACACTAGTACGCTCTCACTACTGTATGATCTGTTTTCTTTAGCTCATTTCACGCCGATCTGCAGTTATTTTTGCATTTGTCAATGTTTTTTTTGTAATTGTTTGTCATTTTTGAGGTACAACTACAAAGCGCGAGTAAGATCTAGTGTTTGATGCCGATTTTACGCCTAATTTTATATGATACGTACTGACATTCTTGTATTCTCCAAAACTATGTTCATGTTTAAGCTTAAAAAACTATAAAGAACTGTTAGAATAGTGGATCACTTTGCTTTCTGATGTTTATGGTCTTGATTAATTGGCAATGTGGGGTTTGTTTTAAATTTGCCTTTTAATTTTGGTACCTTTTGTTTTGATTATAGTTTTATATTGGTTAAGATGTAGGAATTGTTGGTATGAATTTACTCAGTTTGGAATCAAAAGAGCTATGAGTTTGAGGAGGAAAACATAGTGATATTTATATAAAATATATATTAAAAAAAAGACCTTAATGAATACAAATCCGACTATATATATATATATATATATATATATATATATATATATATATATATATAATTTGGAAAGATTTAGTATCCAATATAATGTGAAAAGTGTAATTGGCTATTGGAAACATTCCTAGAATTTTAAATTTACCTTCTTTTTTTTCCCTTTCTTTTGCATTGAACTTTCAAGAGCTCAAAACAAAGGCTCATTGCGTTTTCTATTTAGTGGAAATTGTAGTGCTTTTGATGAATGCAAAACAAGGTTCCTAAATATGTTTGAGGTCAATAATAGGCTGGAGTGGGAATGATCTGAAAAATTAATCCCCACCCCCAACTTATATTGTTTGCATTGACTTTGTCATGAAATAGTTTCTATTCTTCAAATAAATTTGATTGATAGATGCTCTTAGTCTCTCACTTTTTTCTTTTTCTTACACGATATTAAAATTCGGCCTAGAATGGGGAGTTTTCATAAGCATTTTACAATCTTGATACTTTACACTCCCCCTGTTGTTTTGTTTGCTTTTCACCCCCTACTTTTACTTTTTACTCCTTTTTATATAATAATTGTCACTTTAATGCAAATTTAACTGTGAAATTTAAATTTTGGTTCTTGGCTCTTGATTACTTCATATTTCTATTAAAAAAACTCTAATATGATAACAATAATTATTCCGAGATTCATGTTTTTATTAATATGTGTTGCATGCATTTTGAAATGTTGAAGATAGTACAACTAAATTTTTTTGGTGGACATTCATTTGTGCTTCATATGATTTATGAATACAATAGTTTAAATTCCTTAGTTGTTGAAAATGTGAGCAGATTTGGAGCTTCTAATAAATATTTAAATCAGTAATCATGGGCCGTGGAGTCAGCAGTGGAGGGGGACAGAGTTCACTGGGCTATCTTTTCGGAAGTGGAGGGGCACCAAAACCCACTCCGGATAATGCAGCAGCTCCTCAAAACCCAGGACCAGTTGCTGGCAGTGAGCCTCCTCAGAAGTCTGCTGCTTCTGCTGCACCACCAGTGGACATTACTAAGCAGATTCCAGCTGGTATCCAGGGAAACAAGGCAAACAATTACTTCCGCGCCGACGGACAGAACAGTGGCAACTTCCTTACGGTATGATCTTCTGTTTTGATACTGGTTATACATGTTCTGTATCAGATGCCATTGTCATGGACCATATTAAATCATACACATTAGTGGAGATGTTTGGCATCCTAATTGTTGTAGAATGATGCTTATTATTTGCGGGTGGATTGTACTTTTTTTCCAAAATATTAAGGTTGTCCTATTTTTTTTTGTAATTTATGATGGTACGAAGTACTTGAGTAGAAGCTGTAACCGAAATATGTTTTAGAGATGGATGGTGATTTCAGATATTTATAGCATGGATAATCACTTTAGGATAAAAATACAATTTAAGGCTATGCTAACATACTCTTAAACTTTCAGCAGGAAAGCAGGAAATCCAGGACCTTATTAAGATAAAAAAATATGAAATTTAGGAAAATATCATTACTAATATGTGATTGCTATCAGAGTAGGAGTCATATCGAGTCGATGCACTTCAACCTTCCATATCTTCACATTATTTTCCCTTGTCAAAATCACGAACCTTCTAGAGGGTACAGAGAGCTGTGAGCCTGCGGTTAGCAACTGCTGTAGCTAGGATCCACCTTAGTAAGTTTCTGTTTACACACTTTCTTTGCTAGAAACTGCCTCATTCGAAGGTTCCAGTGTTTCTTGACCAACTTTTACAATGACTGAGGTAGTTTTGAATTTATAATATATTAATGTTACAAACCAAAAAATAGTTTGAATTTGCAATGCCAGTGTTTTTGCATTTATCAATCATGTCATACAAAATATCTATTTTTGGATAATCTTGTTGAGAAAATATATGACTTGTTAAATACCGCAATGACTAGTGCTCTAATCAAGGCCTAGTTTGATGTTAACTTCTCCTACTTGGTTATAATACAAATTAATATTCTCAACAATTTTGAGCTGGCTTAGTAATAGTTTATTGATTGTATTTCGTGCAGGATCGACCTTCAACCAAGGTTCATTCGGCCCCAGGTGGTGGGTCTTCCTTGGACTACCTCTTTGGTGGCGGCGGTGGCAGTGGCAGCAAGTAATGCCCTAGTGATTGCAAGTGTAAAACCATTGCTTAGTGTTGTTGGTCTAAGACCCGATTAAGATTGGAACAAAATATGTCCATTTCTTGGTCAATGCAGCAGTTATAAGTTGTAATATAGTCTTCTTGTTTAAAGGGATGTCGGGATGAGGCTTGGTCTTAAGTTTTGATGCATGATCAATCCTGTACTATCTGGCTTCAGCCATTGTCAGTCCAATGAAATTTGACTTGTTTTTCTTCAATTCGTTTGTTCTGTTGCTTGTTCTATTTGGCGTGTTTTACGATAGCATTGTCATTTTTCAATATGTTTTTTTATGATTCATGTTGGTGGACAAAAACATATACAAAAAAAATGCATTTGAACACAATGCTTTGAAACCAATGTATAATTTAACTGCTAATTTGTGTTCAAACCATTGATTAAAAGAGTGTTCTGGTTGGCAGGTACATCATGAACAATCTAATTATGAATTTTCCAAATACCAGCCTCAGCTTCAGATAAGATCACCATTTTCACACACAACTCCATTTCAAACTATAATAGATGTAGTTATTCACCAAAACCATTTGCATTCTTATGTTTCACAATTTCTTCCCTACATGCTTCTGTATCATCCGAGATCCTCGCCTTTGCCTTTGCGAGGAGCTCTTGATGGAAGTTCTCCTCTTGATGGAAGTTTCAAGATGTCCGGAAAGAAGAAATCAAATGGGACTCTTTTTTTGTGGAACAAAGGGAGTAGCTATTTTATCACTACGACAGGAAGCAAGTCACTGGCGACGAACAAAAACCAAAACTTGATTATTGATATAATAAAACCACCACATGGACTAGTCCCAAGTGCATCCGGTTTAGAGTGAAGTTGTCAGACCACATAACATCGGTTAAGTTCTATAGCTTTCTCCTACATTGATTATAGCAAAAGTTGTATTTTTAACTCTAGCGCCCTTTTTTGTGAGCCACCACAAATGCAACATTTACTATAATTAATACAACTAAAAATTATATACCTTATCGATTGTATCTAGTGTGACAACTTCACCCTAACCAGATCCATCCAAAAATCCAACATCACAAACAAGTGAGCCTTCTTCCTAAATAATAGGAGCATCCAGAAATTTTCCTTCCCCACTTCCAGGCAACCAGCAAAGTAACATTGATTGTTAAATGTTGACCAATCTAAGCTTCAAATAGCATATACATGCTAATTTAGGTATCACTAAGAGCAAACTTCAAACCCTAGGAATATATTTTCTTAGTCTGAAAAGAGGGGAAAGCAGTAAAATGAGATCTGAATTTCACCTTCATTTTTGAATCAATTCTTCAACAAGATAACTGCAAAATGAAGAATCAAGCTATTTTCATATTTTTCTCGCATCACAGTCCAACGGGTATATGCTGAACATTTTCTTTTCAGTATACAAGATTAAAGACCCCTGTTCTTTCCCTTTCCTCTCCAGAAAGAAACTAAAAAACGTGCGAAGGAATGACTTCAGCCAGACAAAAAAGTTACAACAAGTTGTCACCCGTCTTGAGGATTGGAAAGCAGATGAAACTGTCGAAAAGTCTATAATTGATATACCCGGAGCAACTATAAAATGAGTCATTTGCTGCAAAAAGAGGAAGGTGACCATTTAGTTAGTCAAACACATTAACTACTAGAAAGACAACCATACCATCAATTTACTTTGATCAGAAACTTTACTCTTGCTTATCTCAATGAGCTGTTGAAACTGAATGGTCAGCAGTTAATTTTGATGAGGAATACAACTTACAATTAGTTTGGTGGCAAACCCCACAAATAAGAAAGAAAATAGTTCTTCAATTACCTGTCAACTGCAACCACGATCACTTTGCAACTATACAAACTGGACAAGTCATTTGTGATAAGCTACGACCTCAATAGAATTCTACCACCTTTAGACATCAAACTGCTTGCACCGGAGGATTTTTCATTCATGGGACTGTGTTCTTCAGTAGTCAAGGCTCTGCCATCTGTAAACACAAAGAACGCCATTTAGGTTTGTTAGAGATAAAGATATATTGAATATTGTTGATATGTTATTACAAAGAGTACTAAAACCTTGTATATAGGCTACTAGTTGAGTAGTGGCCAAGTATGTGTGGGGCACCAAGCATACTTGTCACCAATTTCTAATAATAATATACTCTAATATAATGAATAATCTTCTAACACCCCTCAAGTAGGAAATCTTATATCACGACTTACAACTTGTTACATAACATAATCTTAAAAATAAAATATTCAAACCAACTATAGCATTGAATTATTTTATCTTCAACAATCCCCTCAATTTGTACAGAAATAATTGATTGATTGATTTTTTTATTTTATTTTTTATATCATCCTCAGTATATAACTTCACACATCCACTTTCCGAGAATATCATGTGCCGGCAATAACGGAGAACACTCAGTCTCTCACAACAAATGTGAAGGACTGACTCCTTATCCTTTAAAAACAACTACAAAGAATTCCTTGTCTTCCTCAACAATGGAGGAGTCTCTAGCCTCCCAAGAAGTCGAACACACTCCTTGAAATCTCGGTCCCATGCAATCCTCACTTTACAATCAGCCATCCATTACGTTACGTATTCAACTAGAGAAATAACTACCAAGGACAAACCATTTTTGTTTCACAACAAAAATAAACAACAATCATGGATTTTTATTTTGTTTTCTCTAAAAAAAGAAAAAAACTGCAAGAAGAAAGACACCCGCCGCCGGCTATGCTACCGGTGCGGGAAGTAATACTTCTAGTTAGCCGATCAAACTAGCTCTAATACCATGTTAGAGATAAAATAGATGTATTGAATATTGTTGTTATGTTATTACCAAGAGTACTAAAGCCTTATATATAGGCTTGTTGAGTAGTGATCAAATATGTGTGGGCACTAAGCATAATTGGTTATCGAGTTCTAATAATAATATACTGTAATAGAATCATGAATCCAGAATAATCTTCTGACAAGGTTCATCTAAACACCAATAAAATTCATGGAAGCATACACAAAAGATGATTACCAAAAAAACTCAGTTGTATTTAATGGAAATAATTCAATGTTAAACTGGTTACAAGTATTCAGTTTATGATAGCAATAAACACACAGCTTGTGATATCACCTCTCAAAATTCTCTTTTCTTTTTCCTATCTTCTTATTTTTTAACAAATTTACAAAAATACAACTATTTTTGCGCCAATTCCATTCCATTCCATAATTAGTTTCTCCGGGAATTGTTTCTTTCATCCATACACAGAACCAGTTCCTGTCAAAAAGTATCTGCTAGTGAAAACTCAATCTTAGATAGATGCAAAGAATATAGATGACCAAGGACTCTTCGATATTTTGAGGACGGTGATGATTAATTTTTTTTAGCAGTAAAGATGGCTGAAATTCAGTTGCTCGATTTTTTGAAATGCATACTTTCTACAGGTTAACAGTGTAAAGTTTCTCAGCCTTAACAATTCTTCCCTTGTTTCTGTATTATTTCAGTGGAGTCATTTATACTACCAGTACCATTATAGAGACTACGTCGAATACTACGATATTGTCAAATTATACCTATATAATAAATTAGGTAAGACCAAATGCCATTTCTAAATATATAAAAGAAAAAGAGCTTGCACAGAATAATTGAATTTATTGGATATTATATTTAATCTGTCTTTCCAAATGCCTGTGATTAGATACCCTCAATAAACAACCCATTTATGTGTTCAATACTCCCTCCTATTCAGATTAAATGACGTTTTAGGGAGTTTAATTTTATTCTATATAAGTGTCGTTTTGGAATCTCTATGCAATATTGGACTATTTTTTCCTAATTTACCCCTCTATTTAATATGCTTAGTAAATGCAATTGTGGAGAGAGAAATAATTAATTAGGGACACAAAAGACATTTTGTGTTCTTTCTTAATAAGTGTGTTTAACTCTAAAATGACATTTAATCTGAATAGGAGGGAGTATTATAGCTGCATATAGTCTCATTGAGGGCACGAAATAAGTAGTTGTTCATATTCATATTTCTTTCAGGGGTCAAAAGATTCAAAAACACCAATTTACTGGGCTAGAAACCTAGAATATGTGGACTGATATTGGAGCTACATGTCAATATCCCAGAGGGAACCACAGTGGATGGATTTAGTTGGGAGTACTATGTAAGGTACAATGTAAGGAATAATATGACATAATCAAACTACAAGTAGTTATGGACTTCCCCCCCCCCCCCTCCCTTTTTTATCTTTACCTTGCTCAGGAGGCGAAGTGACACAGGTGGCTGCAGCAGGCGTTACATCTTCAGCAACTTCAGTGATGGAATATGGTGGAATACTTGTCTTATTATTCTCCAAATTCACATTAGGTGATACTGATGAATTAATATCACACGGGACCTGCTGAAGTAACAGAAAATGAAAACCATGATCTCAAAGTCTTCAGCAAACAGTTGTCTAACTGCTCATGGTCGAGTCGGGCACACATTAAAGTGAACAATCTATGATGACAAGAATATACAGTTCCAAACTGTAAAGGTAAAGCACCATACGCTTGTTGATACTCATTCCTCATTATAAAATTAACTAAGCAGGGTTCACATAATGCCTCCAAGTTGTTGAGAAAATAGCAAAACAGACATTGCAATGTAATTCGTTGGGATCATCTACTTGCTAAATCTACATTAAAATATATTAGGGGGAAGATGGTGAGAATTAGAAAGATAAAACCAAACCAGATTACTCAAATTTAAAAGGACAATGCAACATAAAAATCAAAATCTTGAACTATCATTTCCCCACTATGCATCGTAGATGTAAGACGATGCAGGTCCACAACACAAGGATGCTTTCTTATCCAATTGTCCATAGCATATGTTAACTAACAAACAAGATGATTTGGCCATGAATGAGATGCTTAACACAAATTTTGAGTTGCTACAGCAATGTCATCAGAACCTCGAAAACATGCTTATATCTCTGTAATTACTTTCACTATCTATAGACATTGATGATGTATATTCATTTATACACCAACAATCCCTTATCCCGACAACTATATTCTAGAAAGACACTTGCTATAATTAGTTTCATCCCCCCTCCCCAAAAACAAAAACAAACAAACAAACAATTCTATGAATGCCTCTATTCCTAGAGCATCTCTTATTTAACGAACAGCTAATGTAGAAGGAATTTTTCTAGGTGCAAATGGTTTAATAACTACTTGTCGAGGTCAAAAAACTTTTGTTTCTTAAATTGATTAATATATTATAAAAAAGTGTAAGTGATAATTTCATTCATAGAAGCACCAAGGGGATGCCACTCATATTTCTATACAATGGAAAGCCTAATCCTTGCACTGAAATACTAAAGCTACTTAACTTTTTTATGAAATTTTTTCTGTTGAAATGTCGCTTTTTATGAAGTTTTTGAACAGAAACAATTTCATGCATAAATATGGCACTACTAACTTATTAAGTATATGATGCCACTCATCACCTTATGGCCAAAAATGGCACAGATATTAATATTCTAGATTTCTTATTTGTATTGTACATATATCTGACTCTTTTCTTTTTAATTACACAAACACTAACAACTATTAATAGTGGCGGCAAAATTTGATTAAAGCAAATTTTTGTTTCCTAAATAGTTTTTATCTGTATATACTAGTTATTTGATAGGTTATTTCTGAAATATCCATCTCTAATATATCACTATATGCTACATCTATCTATATTATAAAGCAAAAACGAGGGTTTCGTAAAGCCCTAAACATTTTCTATTTTGACCCTCTAAATTACTAAGGGAAATGTTATTTTCACAAGTACTTTTTAATATTTCCACAAATTCTCTCTCACACTAGTGTGAGATCCATTTACTATTCACCTTGTGAAAATATCAAATATGCTTGTGAAATATCAATTTTCTTTATAAAGATTACGTACGTGACTTAAATTAAACAGAGGGAAATGCATAAACTTCATCCATATTATATCTCCCTAATCTCCTTTCGTCCCTCGCTCAAGTATCTCTGTCTCCCAATCTCTTTCATCCCCTATTTTCTCCCATTTATGTCTTCGTTTCTTCCGCAATCCTCTCACATTTTAATTATTTTATGTTATTTATTATATTATAATAAGTGATGGAATAAATTCTTAGATATAAAGGCTTTCACCATTTTTTATGCTTATACTAATTTTGGAAAATAAAATTATAATCAAGAGCATCGAGCAAATGTGTGTCTAATATCCTTCAAGGCACCTGGCACTCTACCGCCTCGACTTCCCCTATTTCCCTAGGAGGTTTGGGTGTTCTAGATAGTTTGGACCTTTTTTACCTTTTTTTTCCCTTTTTCTTGATGATGTTTAAAAAGAATAAAGGTAAAATACTGATATTATGCTTTACTACCCACAAAGGTAGATAGATTTAAGGTAGATAGATTTAAGACTTGTATATCAAATTATTAGCATTGGAGTCTTGGAGGTAATTTAAGTAATTTCATTTTATCAAATGATTAGATACATAATGTGAATGTCAAAGTTCTTGAAATAAATTTGTACCTTTTAAGATTGTTTATTTTGGTTATATTCCATGCATAGTTAAGAATCTTTACATCTATAATATGATTTATATAGTCTACAAATACCAAAAAAAATAATTAAATAAATAAGCTAGGCACTGCTCAAGTGATCTACGAGCTAAGCACTTCCTCCACCACCTAGGTCTACCTAACAATATTTAAGAACATTGTGTGACGTGTAGATTAATTTAGAATGATTTGCAAAGTTGAAATACATTATAATAGGGTATCATATCACGAACTTCGCAATAAATCATAATATCTCGCAGTGTTTAACAGTGCATCAAAATATAAACTTGATGAGCTACATGTAATTTCAAAATTGCCAAGCTATTCAATGTTTTTTACTTACTCTACCACCAGTAAACAATAAAAGAAACATCTGGGGGAGGGTAATACTGTAATATCAGTGCTTTTAATCCTTCAGTCAAACTCTCTTTACCAGGATAGGCAACAGAAAGCTTCTCGAGGCATTTATTAGCATTTTTATTAAAATTCCAAAACATATTTAACTTTCCAGCAGTCGGCACTTATTATTAAATTCCATTATTCAACTTTCAAGCAGTCAGCACATTTTATGCAGCTCTTACTGCTTAAAATGGATATCAACGGGTCAACACAATAACTGGGACATTTCAGCATTAACTGATGGTATAATTTCCACATAAGAAATTTCTTATATCATGGAATACGTTTATCAAAATAAATAATCACATAAAGCCTGATTAGAAGATATCTATGAGCAATCTAACTGCATTCAACATCTAATCAATGACACTTTGGAACTTCAAGTCAAGATACATAAGGCCAACTAGGGGCATAGCCAAGATTTAAAGGTAATGAGTCAAACAAAACATGTATACAAGTTTTCTTTTTTAACTGATACTAACATTAGTGTACCATAAGGTCCTCAACTTTTTTTCAAGTATGAACTACTACTTCTATCCCAAAAGAATGGCTTGAGTACATTTTTATACAAATGACGAAAGTCAACACTCTTTCTCTTACGGTGGGCCACAAAGTGAAGATACAATATTTAAAAGAAAGTAAACTCTCTAATAGTGCTCCAAATATATATATATATATATATATATATATATATATATATATATGATATTTTATAGTAACAAAGGCAAGGGTGTCAATGTTGTTGAGGAATATTTAATGTGTTATAACTGTCTTTGTTTATAATATTTGAATTTGGAAACATGGTTATCAAGGCTTAGCCTAGTTGAAAAAGCGGCAGGCTACTAGCAATGCGAGGATACAGCTTGGTGACAGTCTCTAAGGCGGGTGCCTTAGCCTCTAGGTTGTTGCGTTGGGTCGCCTAGGCGACACCTTGGACTATTTGAAGCAAAGGTAAGCCTTAAAGAAATGGGTTCAGAGCTGACCCAAAATCCAAAACAAAACCCATATCTATCACCAATAAAGGATCGCCTAAAAAGAGCTGGAACCCCAGTAGCTCAAAGAAAAAGGGAACAAAAAGGAGAAGAGGAAGAAAACAGTAGTTGCATTGTTGATCTGCTTCCAGTCGTCAGTTTATTATACAAAGTATGTAACAAAGATAAATTCGGTTTTATCTTCTTTTTTTTCCCTCGCCATCATCAATGCTTCGTGTGTCTAATTTTATGTGAACGGAGAGAGGTAATGATGGTGACTTAGTTTACCTTGCCAAATTACTAGTTGGGCCCCTTAAGCTATCTCATGAACCAGATCTAGTCCTACAGTTAGATTCTATTCTATTCCAAAACAAACCCCTGAAGTTTTACTTGCTAGCCTCTGTTGTGCCCATTTCTTTCAGATAGGGCCCTAGTTTTTTCTTTTTCTTTTTCTGTTTTTTTGGGGGGTGGGGGGGAGTGGGGGGTGGGGGCATGGACAATATATAGAATATTGTTTAATTCACTTGGGTTTCCTATTTTGAAATGTTAATATATTTATTCTTTTAATGGTATTTAATACTGTCGCCACATTATTTTACGCTTTAATAGTTTAATGCATAAAAATTTTCTGTGATATATTTTTGAAAGTACAGTAGGTACACATATATAGTATATACATATATAAAATGCACATTATAAACAACTTTTCACCTTATGGGCACCTAAGCTGATTATTGCCTAAACGCTTAGGCCCTTGGTCACGGTCTCGCCTCAACTTAACGTCTTGACAAATACTGAAAATGTTTAATGGGAAGTTGTTGAATTAGATTTAATGTATTTACTATTAGAAAGTGCTGTTCTAGGTGTACAATGCAATATAATAAAGTACTCCTAGATTAAAGAGAAAAAGAGGATACAATTGCTAGAACCCTCAAAGTAGCTCACACCTGAAACTGTAACACCACAAGGATAAACACATAATTAAATTAATGTCGGTTCCATAACAAAAATTTGTAAATGCTTAACAAGTGCCCTTAGGGCACTTCTTAGTAGGGGTACTTGTTAAGCAGGACACTATAGAGGAGTAAACTAAACTTCATCCCCCATGGTTTACCTCAATGGCGAAGGACCCCCTTCTAGTACATAAATAGACGGTTAATCACCATGAATTTTGAACTTAAGTGCAATAATAGGATAAGCTATTAAAAACAAGTTTCGTACAAATAGGGTATAACGGTTGCACGAATGGGCAAGAGGTACGCTGAACTTTATATAAGTGCTTATAGTTAGGAACCGTCTTAGAATCTAAATGCAGTAAGACAAAATTTTATAGAAGATTTTTCGTAGAATCAACGAGATGATTGTTCTATAAATGAGCACATTCAATACTAAGTTGAAATATTGATATTTGTGCAATTGTAGGAAAAACAACAAAGAAATATTTCCAAATTTAGAGTATTGGTAAATAAGAGTATCATGTTTGGGTAATCGCGTTCGCTAAGTCAATAAGAGTATCCGTAACTCTGATGTATACTTGGCTTTATTGGATAGTGCCCCTTTAGGTGCTTTTGATATATAACCTTAATTATCAAAAGAAAATGATAGTGACCAAACTTGTAAAATATTACAATTTCATCATATTTTTACAAAATAAATTACAAATCAGTAACAGCATTAAAAAAGAAATCCAAATTCCTAAGCTGGTCACTAGCCATCTAGGCAATTGTGTCTATGCCCCTAAAACCAATTAGCCTTTACCCCAAAATATTGCAAGAACTCTAGTTTCATATTTAATAAAAGGGTGATGTGTATGGATACAAATAGAAGTTAAGGGCCAAATTCCCACTTGAACGGTTGAACCTGAGTGTGAGGCGTGCCCCTTGCTGTCGGGCCCCATTTATCTCTACAATTTATTCCAGCTACGATGCAATTTTTCTCTACTCTTAAAATAAAATCAAACCTCCTCCCTCTCTCGTCAGTTTCTCTGTCGTTAATTTTTCTCGTGAATCCGTTTCTCTCAAAACCCTTTTGTCTGATTTACCCTGCTGATATTAAATCATCAGTATTAGCACCTATGTCTAGTGATAGGTATATAATATATATATATATATATGACTAATATGAGTAGAGAAGAATGAAAAGGGGTCCTTTACAATATAAAACAGGGATTTCATTCCTGAAATCTCATTTTTCTTGTTGAACTAGGAAAATTGTAAAATTATAATACTCGCATAATAACTTTTAGAGAAAGTTAAAAAAATTTGAGGAAGAAAGTTACATGGGAGAAAGTAATAGAATTTTAAAGAGCAAAAGTGATAAAATATTAGAGTAAGAAAGTTATGTGGGAAAAAGTAATAAAATTTTTGGGAGAAACTGATAACATTTTAGAGAGAGTCAAAGATGGAAGAACTTTTTTTTAGAGTGTGAGAAATTTAAATATTTATTTTCATATTTGATATATGGGTAAGCCCATATTCATTTATGCCCGCCCATTTAAAAACCCGTATAATTTTTAGCCCACCTAAACCCAACCCAGATATGCCCAAACCCACTAATGCCCGCCCACACCCGCCCATTTGCCAGGTTTAGCATTCAACAAGTCCTTTGACATTTTAGGTATCAAAACAAAAGGGAAACAATTTCTTTACCATATGGCTACAAATTACAATCACCTTAAATGTTTAAATCAAGTCCGACAAATAAAAAGATAGTTAGCTTGAATTTGTTCAAAATCAAGTGAACACTTCATACACCATTAAAATTTGTAGCCCATAGATTTTCCTTCAGTGGTAT
Source organism: Panax japonicus (assembly GCA_020205505.1). Taxonomy (NCBI): domain Eukaryota; kingdom Viridiplantae; phylum Streptophyta; class Magnoliopsida; order Apiales; family Araliaceae; genus Panax; species Panax japonicus. The sequence continues at coordinate 1,106,067 of CM035098.1, read as the reverse complement.
TGTGTTATTCAGTAAGTTATTTTAATTCTATTTTGGTTAAGATGGGTCTGAAACATAAGATAATGAGTCATTGTCATGTTAATAGAATTAGAGAGATGTAAAAGAACATTAACAACCCAAAAGCAATATTACGGTAAGCTATTAAAAATGAGTTTAATACAGATACAACACCCATCTTCTCCAACAAGAAAAGTTGAAGAAAAGAAGGCCTGCAACCCGTGACAAAGCGAGAAACAATGTGGCCTTAAACGACAAAAGGGAGAAAGCTTTTTGCCACTATCATAGAGGTAGAGGAATAATCACGAAGATGCCCGAGAGAGTCTAACAATGGTAGACGAAGTCGCATGTCGCGCGCAACTGGGTGGTTTGTATTTCTGTTTTGATCTTATAAATTTATCTTTTGGGTTTCTCAATTGGGTGTCTGTTTTGGTTTGTGTATAGTTTTTTTTTTTTTTTTTTTGGGGGGGGGTAGGGTTTATTTTCTTTCAAACATTTAATTCGGCACGATCACCTAGCCCCCCTTTGCCTAGCCTTGCGCTTAAGCGCGCAAAGCATGTGCATTGTATACCTACACTCCACATTGCTGAAGTAAACCAAAAGATGTGCCTTGCCTCATCTCGTGCTTAGGTGCACCTTTAACAACTATGGGATAAGGGTACAAATAAATAAAAAATACAAGTTACAGTTTCCAGAGGTCAAAACTCAAAAACTTGGCTTGGGTCAAACTTTCAGTTGGTTGTTTTGGGTATATCACCAACATGTTCAAGAAAAGGAAAACAATAACATATATGAGAAAGTACCCAAAAGTTCCCTTGCATTTTGTAAAAATATCTTCAAACGATCAAACATAATAATTTTAAGAACACTACCATTAAAAAAAGGGAATTAAATGACCTCACGGGGATGAGAAGCATCGGACATCACTACATTTTCTAAATCTGAAACAGAAGCAGTTTTCACCTGGGGATCAGGTGATACAGACTTCTTACACACACCATCCTCCTGCGCTACATTCTGCTTGAGGGATCTTGCGGACACTGATTTCGAATTGTGATCATCATTTGGCTTAGCACCACCAACCTCCACAGCATCACTTTTCCTGATTAGAGTGTAAAACAACCATTTAAATCAAAATGTCCAAAAAAACTAGAAACTAGGGACTATGTACTGGTATTTATGTGTTCTGCAATCAAATAAGGGGTTGGAATAAGTAAATTATTCTCACATAATAGAATCATCAGCAGCAGTCTTGGTAAAGTTCGGTTTGTTAGAAAAGAGCACACCACGAAGAAGCTTCCCATCTATTAAAGTTTCAATAGTATAGCCATCCGTAAAGCTTTTGGTAACCTTAGCTTGAAATGTCCTCTTCCCTGGAGGAGTCTGGTAATCATGCAAATAAATGTTCTGTCTGCCTGCTGTGGAATCACTGGTCTTCAGATTCATAGCTAATTACTTATAAGTCCAAATTAAACCATTATTGTAATATTTTTTTCTCCGGCATTAACTATAAAATTAAGACCACATGCCAGGTGGGAAGATAGTACCAATCGCTAACAAATGGGAAAAAAATCCTTTTTTATTTATGTAGTCAATTCAAAACCAGCATGAGTTCTTGATTCTTTGCCAAAATCTAATCCAAATTAACATAATTAAAAAAATTAACTAAACGAATCTTATGCAAAGCACAACTCTGGTAGAAAATTCTCACAAGTTATCATATACGGATACTTACATTTAACTTGTGCTTACTTATTGATAAATGTGGTGGAGGATACGTATCGCCGCAGCAACTGAATATATATACGTATATATATATCTTCCACCACATTTATATACACCACCACATTTATATCCTCCACCACATTTATATCCCGAGAAGACATTCAGAGATCATGATCAAGCACTCATAACAACAAGCAAGGATGGCGCAGAAAGAGTTCATTGTAGAAGAAGTAGATAGAGTTCTTACTTGGCTGAATATGATTTACCACAGCCATGGGTTGGTAAGCAGTGACATTAGTCTCAACTCTGCCCAGAGCCTTATCATGCACTGCAGCAAGAGTTTGTTGTTCTTGGCACTTTAACTTTAGTTGTTTTCTTAGAGATATTTTTTCCACTCTTCGTTCATCTCGCTCAGGATCCATTGCAAGTCCTAGTATTGGACAATTCATAGCATCAGATTCTAGGATTACATAAGAAACTTGAAGAATTTTCCAAATGGTTACCCTAGAGTGAATAAGAAATTTAAAGTTATTCTCATAAAAAGGATTACTTTAACCTGTGATTAGATAGTACATGTCATCCAGTGCTTCAAGATTCTTATTGCAACCACCTATAAATACAAGGACACCACCCTTCTGCGGGTCCAAACTGTCACCAGCCATAGAAAATCTTGCCGAAGGCCCCTCGCCTAAAGCCATCACCTTGGTCCAACAACCAGTATCTGCAAAAATGCAGACAAAGCATTTCTCATGAGCAAAAAAGTATATGTACAATTGGATACATATATTGTAAAAGAATTCATCAACTTTACATTCTGAACTGATCACCAGGGTATACTAGGAGACTATACTGTTCAACATAATCCAAGGGATGAACAATTAAGAGCAACTGGAGGATTGAATTACTCAGAGAAACAACAACTGATCTCCTGATTTTCTCAACTAATGTACCTATACTAAGTTTAAAAGTGTTGAACACCAAATCTGATCAAGATGCAATATAGAACCATCATTTGGATTCATATGTTAGGAAATTTCAAAGAACCAAGCTACATTTAAATTATATTCATTGATGCCCTGTCTTCTGACCAAAATTGCATATTATATTTTCACGCTAATATTTTTGCAGAAAAACATCGGTACATATATTTGATAGGAAGAAATCAAAGCATAGTTCAGATAAATAAATAAATAAACAGAAAATGACCCAAATAACCGTCTAATTCCATACCAACATCAAGCATATACATGTCGTCAAATAGGTTCTGTTCATCAGTGAACCCCCCAAAGACAAACATGTTTTTGCCCAAGGCAACAGTTGTATGTCCAGCTCGAGGTGGCAACAGCTGACCTGAAGTGTTTAGCTTTCCCCAGATGAGAGTATCTATAGTAAAACAAGAATGTTAATTTAGCTGTTATAATAATAAACCAGATACATTTGGATATTTCATGAACCAAATACATTCATCATGTACCTGTGTCAAGAATATGGACATCAGACAGATAGTAATTATACAAGTCTTCACCACCTATCACAATGATTTTGTTCTTCCAAGATGAGCAAGTATGGCTATCACGCTTTGCTGGTGGAGTTCCTGATGTTTCAGCGCGCTTCCATACAAATGTCTCTGTGAGATAATAAAAGTATCAGAATACTCTTTGCCAATTAAATATCTGAATCAAGAGACTATTAACCTGCTTATAATCTTTTATTAAAATAAATAAATATATACATACAGGTACTAAAATTCAAATCTTGAAAATGTGGTATCAGTACGATAATCTAATACTATAACGAAGCCTTCTAGGTTTAACAACACAAAATAGATAAGTGATAACATGTGACATACAGAGGGGATGCAGTGATCAGTTACATAAGATATTTCAATAGGACGGTTAGAATACACTGTAATTTTATTATTAGCACAATAGAAGCTAGTAACTTCTAGGTTCTATTGAATAATACAAAACAATCTTAACCATCACCAAGGTGACATAAACCAAATGGCTTATGGTGGGCTGAGTATTCATTTAGTAACCAAGTATAGAGAGCATTACCGGTATTCAATATATATAGATCATCAAAATATTCTTCATCAGAACTATTTGAAGACTTGCCGCATCCACCAAATATGAAAAGTCGTTTGCCAGTAAGTGCAGCACTGTGGCCTTCCCTTGCTTCTGGTCCCTCGCCTCTTACATTTGGAGAGATCCAAGTATTTGAAGCTGTGATATTCATCAAAAAATAATTTTTTTAAAAAATAAGAGCATTTGAAGCTGTGATACATAAGAATATCAGCAAGTATAACACAGATTGATGGTATGGCTCTACAGTAGACTGTAGTAAAAAAATACTCTTATGCCCATTTCTAATCAAACGAATGAAAAATATGTGACTAACACTGTAACACATAATAATAATACATGCAAATTATGTAAAGAAAAAAATTGTGCCAACTCACAGGTGTCAAGAATTTGCAAATCCTTAAGAGGGTTGACTCCATCAGTACCCCCAAAGATAAACAAGAGGTCTCCAACTGTTGTACAACTGTGGCTATCCCTTGGGATAGGCGGTTTGCCTTTTGTCAGAGGCTCACTCCATGTCCGCTTAGCTGCTTACAAAAATACAGAAAAATAAACCACTAGAATAAATCTCAATACAGCATATGTAACTCACCAACAGCCAACAGGCGATAACACATGAAACTTCTCAACGGAAATACTCCATGAATTCCAAAATTAGAGATAAAATTGAAGTCTTTTGACTTTCTGAAGTCGATTTGCAAAATCCAATGTTTCAAAATTGAAAGTTTTGAAAACAGCAAATATGATGATTAATAGCACTTCGTTGACGATAATTATAGTTCTTAGTACTAAAATAAAATAAATTCATATTTATTTGAATTTTAGGATTCCTAAATTCAAGTACTGAAATGATTAACTCGAGGGATCCCAAACTTCAGACCCACAATTCAGGCTTTCGTGTGGGACCCCAAGAATTACTCGAATAAACTTGAGGGAACACACAAACGCAAGCACAGGACACACAAAATTAAATAAAAATCATGGAAACATACTCCATCAGTTCAGAAATGAGAGTCCCATCCGGTTTACCTTTTAGGTATTAAGGTTTGCCTACAAACTAAACATGATTTTTCCAGTTATCCCCAATAACAAATTTTAGCCTTAAAATATAATATAGGAAAAAGTATTCAGCTGAACAAGGTCATATCTAAGTGGCCCTGCACAAATCCTAACAAAAAATCAATGGGACTCTCATTTTTGGAAAGAAAAACTCTATATACCCACATAAGACATGTATTAAAAGCCTATAAATTCATTTATAAAATTAAAGGCCAGGAGTTTTGATGAATGAGCCTGATAAAACCCTAAGTACAATAGACTAGCAAATAAATGCTAAACAAAAATCAAACACATAAATCTTCAAAAGAAATCAGAGTACAGAACTGTACAGATTCAAGAAATTGAAAATCAAAAAATGCACACCAAAAATTAAAGAAATTGCTTACAGACCCACCAGTGTCAAAGATGTGAACTTGATTAGTCTGGCAATTATCTTTGCCATAACCACCAAACACATAGAGAAACTTTCCCCCTCTAATGGAGTTGCAGGTATGGCCCCACCTCTTCCCTGGCCCAAAACTCGCCGGACCCACCATTCCTTCGCCATTTTTGGTCTGTATCTGAATCTTTTCCCACCTCATGTTTGCGATTGAATGAGTGGAGGAAACCCAGAATCTGAAAAGCCCCAAAATTAATTTCAGAAAGAGAGAAATGGGATTTTGTTGTTTCGATTGATCTTTTGGGATTTTGTTTAAGGTGATGCTATTTATATTGTGTTTTCTTTCTTGAGTTCATGCAAAGACAGTGAAACGGCCATTAACAAATGTCATAATGGATATAGGGAAATTTTTGTAAATATGTAAGGGCAATTTGGGAAGAAAAAATTTGGCTATATTAAATTTTGGTAGTGGACCTCGGTATAAGTGGGGTGGGAGTATCATATGGTGGTGGATTATGGATTTGATAATATTGGATGGTCTAGATTTGTTATTTAGATTTTTATTTTATTATGTTAATAAAGGGAGATATGTGGAATTTAACACATTTAAGATTTCTTTTTTAGATAATTTAAGATTTGAAGAGACTCAATTTTAAAACATATATGAAGATTTAATGATAATAGTTAAAGAGAAATATATGAATAAAAGTATTTGTAGCCAGCTAACAATTAATTAAAGTAATTATTATTTTGACTTAAAATATAGTAATATAAGTTACCATAATATTTTTTTTCTTTTTCGTCAAAAAATCAAATGTGCAATTACTTTATGCTTATGAGTGTTGTAAATAAATAAATAAATATATATATTATTGATAATGTCAACGTATTATTTATGTTGACCAATAATATACAGTGGCGAAACCAGAACATAATTCAAGGGGGGCAAAATACATCAATAAAAAAATTATTTATTGACTCTTGAAGAGCTTCTTTCGGTTGTACGAGTGAGAGCAGACAACTGTATCCTGCGAGTCTGCATAGTTTAAAAACGTCTCAAAATTTGTTCGTTTTCAATTGTTGAAAAAATATCTTTCTCAATATAAACTACCAGACTGTCATTCATCCACTCGTCTCCCATTTTGTTACGCAAGTTAGTCTTGACAATTTTCATCGCAGAGAATACTCTTTCAACAGTAGCAGTTGCAACTGGTAAAACCAAAGCCAACTCGATCAATCGATATACCAATATAAAAGTCATATGTCTTCTTGTTCCAATCAGCTTCTTAGCAAGACTTCTTAAACCCTAATTTTCGATCCCAAAAAATTGACTATCGCATCGCATATCATAAATGTAATTTTCAAGTTGATCCACAAGTATCATGCGATCAGTCAATGAGAAGTCTTCTGGATAAAACTCAGCAAGACGGAGTAATTTATTTTTGTCAAATTGAGAGAACGAATCCCTTGGATCAAGGCATGATATGCATAAAAGTAACTTTGTGCTTGCTTATGAAAAACGATTGTTCATCTCTTGAACAATTGAATCAACAACCTACATTGTAATAATGAAAAATTAAAAAAAAGATACATTTTTAGATAGAAATAATGAAAAAATATTTATAGAGATTATACCTGACAAAAAATCTCAACACGATAATGATAAAAATTAGTAATAATTTGTTCATTGCGCTTGCTACGACCGCGAGATCACTAACAATATCATTCGGATTGAACTCCACACGTGAATTATTAAAATCACCACTTGCTTCAGAACTTGGTATTTGATTATTATAAGAATCAACAGTTCTTTGTTGCTTAATCAAGTATTTATCCATAACTTAGTAGTATAGTATAAATAAAAACATCAATCGCTAATCAATAATTTCATTAATTTAAACATTTTATAATAATTTAAAATCAATTATTCCTAAATTAACAGAAAGTCAATTAAATTAACAGAAAATCAATTAAAATCAATTATTCCTAAATCCTAAATTAACATACAATCAATTAAAATCAATTATTCCTAAATCCTAAATTAACATACAATCAATTAAATTAACAAAAAATCAATTAAAATTAATTATTCCTAAATTAACATAAAATCAATTAAATTAACAGAAAAACAATTAAAATCAAGTATTCTTAAATTAATATAAAATCAATTTTATTCTTTTACTTACCAAAGTCCAAATCTCGATCAGCTCAGGCCTCAGCAGACAGCAGTAGCCAGTAGACCGCGTCACCACGTCAGTTGGCCGTGGAGGCGACTCAGGCGAGGGTTAACCGGTTAAGAAGAGATAAAGAGACTAGAGAGGTGTGATAAGTCGGTTTTACCTACTTATCTGGCATCTATTACTTGAAATATTTGCTTAATCTCGTGTTTCTTAGTTACTTTTTATGCATCTTGTTTCCATTCTGTAGATTATATGCTTGGAAGCGGCGTGAGCGACTATTGGTATAAAATTTGCAAGGAAAAACAATTCTGGATAAAGTTCGGGTTTTCATGTTCATTTTATGTGCATTTCTTGTTTGTGGCGTGGAACTTGGATTATGTTAAGGAACTCTTTATTGGCATCCCGAAACGTCTTACATCATTTTAATTGGAAGCTCGGATGCGAGAGTATGGCTTTCTAGCAACAAAGACAAAGCTAAGAGTTGTTTCGGTTGTCGTTACAAAGTAGCAGCTGCTCCGATGCAATTTCGACAGTCATCCGTTTGTTATTTCTGAAAGCTCAAAGGATGAAAGTTGTAGATCTCGTCGATAGCTTCGATTTGATAGGTCGCGGGCCCCGTAATTCCTCCCGGTTTGAAAGCAATAGCAGAAGGGTATCCAGCCGAGGCTGGCTTGTACAAAGCTAAATGTCCAGCTGGGGCTGGGTACTCGGAAATTGAAGACTCCTAGTTGGTTTCTAGTGCTACAAGTGTGGAGTTTTAGTGATGGTGATGACTTGGGACTCATATATGCATGGAATTGTAATCAAAATACATGTTGTAGTATATAAATGGACATCAAACATTGAGATTGGAAGATACACAAGGCAAATTACGAAGATTAATTTCAGTTTTTCTAGCAAGCATTGGAGGAGTATTTCAAGGCGATTTTCGAGACGATTGCGATTCTAGGCTACGTGAAGGGTGTATTTCAATATTCTTCATCTTAGTTTATTATTTGTAATTGAAAAGATGATTTTCATGATTTATTCAGTGTTTATTTCGTTTATTATGAACTAATTCACTTTTTAGGCTTATGATGGATCTTTGAGTGAATCTATGGTTTTGTAAACTTTGATTTCCAATTTAATAAGCTATCTTCCAGTTTATCTATATTGATTTGTGCTTGAATCTATGAATTGCCTGATCAACAATTCTTTGTGGAGTTTGATGGAATTGAGAGAGGATATTTAAATCTAGACTTAGTTGATATAGCATGTGTTCAGGATTTTGTTAATAGCTTAAACTTGATGAGTGTTAAGGTAGAGATATGCTTGACACCGCATGTAATCGGATAGAGAACTTATTCTTCAACCTTCTTCAATTGTAATTCACATAGAGATATAGTGGGTTAGTTGATTAAGGTGTTTAACGGATTTCTATCTTAATTGTGGATTGACGTTAATACGGTATTAGTGCATCGAGAGGTGGTTAATACTACTTTCGTGTTTTTGATTAACAATTCGGGATAGAGAATAATTGATGAGAAGTGTGTTAACCTAAATGAAGCAATAAGTGAAGTTGTGATCTTAAATCTCCATAATTTGATTTTTAATTAGTGGTAATTAGAATTAGTTTAGTTAAATATTTTAATTTATAACATTAAATTCATTTGTTTAAATAAGATTGAGTTGGTTACGGGTTAGTACTTGGTGATTTTTATTAAATAATTTTCTGTGGGAACGATACTCAACTTATCACTTTATTACTTGTTGACCACGTATACTTGCGTGTTGTGCGTAACTAGATTTTACCCAACAAGGCGTTTGGGTTTCAGGGTCTGCGGCAATGCAAGGGCTAAGGCAGTAAGTGTTATTGGGTTAAGACTTAAGACTCTTAAAAGTTAAAAGCGGCCAGACCTAATACAAACATAAAAAAAATAGTGAAACGACGTCGTTTCATGATTGTTTAAAAAAAATTAACTGAAGAAGCGTACTAGATCTGGTAGTCTGGTGTCTGCTCGCAGCTCGCGTCCGGCGTCCCGCGTCCGACGTCTCGCACTGCCGCCTGCCGGCCTCCCCGCCCCTGGCCTGCTCCGGGCTGCTCGGCTGCTCCCCGTCTGCCGCAACCTTACCGGGGGCAGCTACCCCCCCCCCCCCCCCCGCCCCCTGCTTCCGCCATTGATAATATATGTGTGTGTGATGATATTTAGATGGTGTTTGTTTATCTCTTAATACCTTTTAATAACTCCAAGTCCAATTCGATAAGAGGGTAAAGTTATTTGGTAAAATTTTATTCTTAATTGGTAAGAGGAAGATATAAATCCAATTCATTAAGAGCGGTCTCTTAATAAAAAATTTAAATTTATAGAGTCTATATTTAATATGTACTCTCTCCATTCCAAATTTTAAAATCATTATTAATTTTTGAAAAGTCAATTTGAAATATTTTAAAATTTAAAAGTTATTAAGATGATTTTATATTTTTAGTTACCAAACAGGTTTTTAAGTTCAACTAATGATCTAATTTATTATAATATATTAACCATTCATATATTAATTGCTCAATTTTATCAAACACCACATTATTCTATTAGTCAATGACACCTTTTTATTTTCATATAGAATTATTACTTGGATAAAATATCACATTCATGCATGCAAAAACATTACTAATCAAATAATGAAGAATATTCATGCAAATTGAAAATATATGAATCATGGTGCAAACATTTGTTCATAATAGAATACTTTGACGACTATTCTTTATATGTGATAATTAACTGAGTCAACTCATTAAATTTTTTAATTATATGTGATGACTAATCAAGTCAACTCACAATTAATTAGAAATTAATTTCAATTAATCTCCTTGCCTGCTTTACATATAAGGTAGTAAGGGAAAGATCTATTCTATGTGAACATGAAAATTGAACATGAGTATACATGAATTTTAATTATTTGTATTTTGACCCACCATTGAAGGCAAAATACAAATAAATAAAATTCAATTCAATTTTCATGTCTACAAAGTTTTTGAAGGGAAAATTCTTTTTGAGATAATTTAAGATTTGATGAGGCTCAATCTTAAAACATAGATGAAGAGTAAATTAATTATACCAATTAAGATATATATATATATATATATATATATATAGGCAACAATGATTATACACAATTGTGTATGTTTACCCATGCTGATGGAATATACATTCCTTTAAACATATGATTAGGCATTCCATTGGAATGCTCATTCTCTCTCCTTTTAAGTAATCAAGCATAACTGCTGAGGGATTGAAATTCAACTTCCTGATAGCCACTGCTCAATGCTCCAACTCTATAGGAAGGTGGCAGGCCTTGCCATATACCATCTGATAAGGTGACATGCCGATAGGTGCCTTGTATGCAGTCCTGTATGCCCAAAGTGTGTCATCCAACTTCATAGACCAATTCTTCTTTGATGGCCTGGATGATAAGCTGTAGCAATCCTATGATTCACCCCATACTTTGCTAGTAAAGCTGTAAAGTATTTGTTAACCAGCGCTATGAGAGTGCTGCAGCGTTCTGGCCTGATGTCCATCGGCGCATTATAGTGGCATTGATTGTCTCGCAGTTACTTGTTATGGGATTGTTAAGTACAAAAGAAGGTGCTCAGTCTACCCCGTTGCTCATAACACTCCCTGTACTGACGAATATTCTGCAAAGGTCGTTATGAACCAGCTTTTGTTAGATTTCCATTACAGGTAGGGATGCTGTTTCATTTTTATTCCATCTTATTTGATCAACATCCATTTTTGTCTTGTCACGCGTAAGCAGTAGTTGGAGAAGTGTCAGATCAAGGATTGAAAATTCTGAAAGAGTTCAAATAACGGCTTGGACTAGAACATAAATGATAATGGAATTGTTTTATATATATATAAATGCTGCCAGTCATACCTCAATTGTACAACAGACTATTAGATTAGGTCGAAGGTAGCAGCAGCAGCAGCAGCTTTTCATACTACAAGAGGATATATGCTCCAGAAATGATGCTACAGCTTAATCACCAGCAGATGTATGCTCCAGAAATGATGCTACAGCTTAATCACCAATTAAGTTTGTGTACAGATGACAAAAACTTATCAGCATCAATGCTAATACCGTATTTCAGCAGTATTTGTTGCACCTTCAAATTTGCAGTTTCAACAGGATTCTGAACCCATTTTTTCTCATAGCCAAGAACGAGTGTCCGGTAAGTAAAATTGTCTGGAACTATACCATGTTTGACCATCATATTAACCAACTGACACGCATCATCAACACTGCTTACTCTACAAAATCCATGTATAAGTGTGTTATACAAGATCAGATCTGGAACCAAACCTATACCAAGCATCTCATTAAAAAGAGCATTAGCCTCCACCATACGACGTGCCCTACAGTACCCATTAAGAAGGGCACTGCACGTCACAACATTAGGCTTTATATGGTGCTGAATCATGTAAAACCACACAAGAAATGCCTCTTCAAAGTTTCCTTTCCTTGAGTACCCGCTGATGATATCAGTAAACGTTACAACATCGGGAGAAAACCCCATTCTCATGAGCTCATTTAGCATATCTTTAGCTTCAGTCACAAATCCTCCAAGGATAAGACTGTGAATGATAGTATTATAAGTCACAACATTAGGAGATATGCCAGCTGATTTCATCATATCTAAGAGAGCAAAAGCTTTATGTAAGTTGCCCTCCTTTCCATACCCATTAATTAAGGTGTTGCACACAATAATATGAGGTGCCAAACCCACCTTTATCATATTGTTAAATAAATGTTCTGCTGTATCCACATCTCCAGACTTGCAATAACCATCAATCATAATGGCGTAGGTAATAACAGATGCTTTAATTCCCCTCGTCAACATCTTCCCCAAAAAGATAAGGGCATTATTGACATCCTTCACTTTGAAGTATCCTCCGATGATAGTGTTGTGACTACAACAACTAGGAACCAAGCCCAACTCTATCATCTCTTGGAAAATTTTAGACGCTGCAGCCATGTTACCATCTGTACACAATTTTGAAATGAAGATGTTGTAGATACGAACATTAGGGGGAAGACTAAATATCTTCAAAATATCCATTGCTTTATTGGAATCACCCATTTTGCACAACCCATCAATCAGACAAATAACAGATCTCGAATCAGGGGTGATACCCATCTGGCCCATTTTGAAGAATAAAGAGGTCGCCACTTTTAAAAGACTAATTTTACAGAGGGAATTAATCAATATAGTGTATGCAACTACGTCAGGATTAATCCCATAGTTTTTCATTTCCACCAGCATTTTCCAACCACATTCAAGATTGCCTTCTCTACAGTAATTGTGTATAAATAAGTTAAAAATTGAAGCATCAACACACAGTCCCTGACTTTGAATCTCTTCCAGAAAATCCCATGCCAATTCAATCTGTTTCGATTGTAATAATGCTCTAAGAAGTGATTTGCAAGCCCCTAAAGATGGAAAGAAATTATAATGCTTCATTTGAACAGTTAATTTCAGGGCCATATTTGTCATATTTTCCTTAACATAGCAGTCAACAAGCATGCTATATGCAGTTCCCAAAATGTTTCTCTCAGTATGGGTTTCATGAAGGGCTTCCAACAACAAAAGCCACTGATCTTCTCCATCGCTTTCCCTCACGAGGTAAAAGATTAGATCCATTGATCTACGATTCATATTCCCTGCAATTAAAATATGTATCATTATACAAATTGAACGGATATTATGCTTTGATCCTGTGCAACACTCTGACCATCTGAAAAAGAACAGAGCAAGAGCAGCATCCCTGCTTTCCTCGTACAGATCAATCAAAATCTGTATTATGCTACGTTGATCTAAATCAATCTCGCTGTAACTATTTTTTTCATAGCCTAAATTCCAACCGCGCCTCTTAAGAATAAATTTAATTCTTCTCAACTTATCTGCATCCTCAGCTTTCAGATGAAATCCATGCATGGAATAATTCTTGTCATTTACAAACTGAAATACATTATTCCCACGAAGACCAAGAGAAGTCTTATCGTGTGATTCTGTAGATTCAGCTGAAATGCATGTGTCACTTGGGAGAACATCCTGACCATGTTCATTATCATCCACATCAACACAATCATCACAGAAAGAGACCTGATTGTCCTTGAAATGTGAGGAAGGTAGTTCTAATAAAGCATGAGACGAAAAAATCCTAAATGGTTTAATCTTCCTATCAAATATCAGCTTGGATCCAGAACAACAATCATTGATAAATGAAACCATTGCCTTCATGAAAAGTAATCAGGATAATCGCAGGAATAGATGCTATGCTGTACACCAAAAAAAAATTGAAAAATTGCCAGTGTTAAAAAAGGGGGAATATATCTGAGCATATGAAATGGGCCTCGGCACATATGTAGAAATTTGCTCAAATTATAAAATATAAAAGTTAGAGCACATTGAGACGGCGGCTCTATACTTCACAAACTGCTGGAAAGTACTATTCTGGAAACAAAAACAGAATCACAAGGTATTTCAATGTCTTTTGCTTCACTAAAGCAATCATTTTGTCATTTGCCTAAAGAAATCCCCAAACAGGAAATTCTTACTTCTAGATAGAAAAATAAGAACAAAGTTGTAGTAAATTACTTTAGCCTGTTCGGGAATGACTTATTTCAAAATGACTTATAAGTTAAAATATAAGTTGTTTTAAGTTGCGACTTATAAGTAAAAGTGTTGGGCTGATAATAACTTATAAGTCAGAAATTAAGTTAAAAATAAGTTATGAAAGTGTTCAGCTGATAATGACTTATAAGTTAAAATCAAATGTAAAGATTACTAAAAAGGACATTATAAAAAGATACATTGATTCAATATCATATCATAACAATCATCCTCAATTGCACTAAATAAAACCTTTAACAAATTCTCTAAATATATCAACTACAATCTTATTCCAAGTTAGATATTCTTAATGCAATATTATCTCTCATTGCTTACATAACTAAACCATTACAATATCATATGTGGGTTTCAATCCATAATGATTTTTAAGATCACCACACAATTCTAAAAAGGTATTTTTTTTCTAAACAAAAATCTCGATAACATCGTGATTCATGAACATTTATTATCTATATTATTATCCGGTTCTTGAAGAATTCCAAAATGATTCTTTACAAATAAAACTCTCATAATACATTCAAGACCAGTCATTTTAAACATTAGTAACCATTCTCTATCTTCTTCCTGCCACTTTTAAATATCCAACTCTCTATTTCTTATAAACTCTTCTTCATTGTTATATAAAAAAAAACTAGCATTAAAAAAATGGAATAGTTGTTCATCCACTTGTGCTAGAATATGATTCATATCCATTTTAACAACAGTAGCAACTAAACAAGTCAAAACTTCAATTAACTCTTACTCAATGAAGAAACCTGTAAATTATAGATCATATTTAAGAAAAAGAAACTGAGATTTAGAAAGAATAAAAAATATAAAAGCATTTTGAATGAAAATAATCAAATCAATTTATCAGATTGTAGGATGTTATAAACCTATCATTAGCAAGCAATTTACATAAAAGCAGAAATACTGCAGAAATGTATAGTTCCCTGTCTGTATAGTGGCCTAAAATAAAACTAGCAAAATCAACCACTCTACTCCCAACCACCCAAAAAAAAAACCAACAAACATCAAAATCATCTAAGAAGGTAATTAAATCTTTTGGATTATGTGATCTGGGCATATCAATATTCTAGATGTCATATTCAGAAATACTCAGAAGAGTATTTTTTCCATTTTAACAATGTTGGTTACAGAAGAACAAGTTATACTTGTTCATAATGTAAATTACACAAGCACCTGAAAGTTTGTGAAACACCATCTAGCATTATTAATAGCCATTACATTAATTATTTTTCATGAGACATTGGATACTGTGTTACAAGGATATATGTATATATATAAATAACCTAAATTTGAAGTAAGGAGACTTTTTATGAAAGTATACATCAGCATAAAATAGTAATGAAACCTTTTATTCGAAGCCATGGATTAATAATACAACCTAACCATAGACTAGTTAAAGTATACATGAGTTTACAATACTACATTTCAGGAGAGTTTATACCAGTAAGGAAAGTAGAGATGATTACACTTTGATTCTAAATTATTAGTCATTGCCAGCGGTGCCCTATACAGACAGAGAATTTTGCGTAAAACCATGGGCTGAAAGGATAATCTAGCAGCAAATTTTGTATCCCTATAATCCATGGACAACAATACCAATACAAATTTAACTACATTTCAGGAGAGTTTATACCAACAAGGAAAGTGGAGATGATTACTCTTTGACTCTAAATTATTAGACATTGCCAGTGGTGCTCTACACAGTCAGGGAATTTGGCGTAAAACCATGAGCTGAAAGGATAATCTAGCAGAAAATTTTGCATCCCTGTAATCCATAGACCACAATACCAATACAAATTTAATGGGCTGGTGATACTTTTCATTGCTGTGGACCACAAGCCCAGTAGAAAGAAACAGAGGAACTTCAATGCCTCTGTTGCACTCACTCGCACATATTCGGGACAAAATAATTCAGAGGATCTAAGCTTGGAGTGAAAAGTTAAAATTAGGAGATGCTTAAAGCATAACATAATACAAACAGACCAATAGTGAAGAGCCATTTGCCAAATGATACCACACTGCATTAAAAAGCTAATTTTCACTTATCAATTTCAACAAAATTTATACATGATAATTCAAACTTTCTCTAGCAAGCTAAAGATGCAAAATTTACATTTCATGATGAACCAAAAGAAATAACAAAAGCTCACACTTGCAAAATATGAGACTAGCATTCCACAAAACAAATTTGCACAAATTAAAAAGGAAAAAAATGTGGAGTGCACAAAAAAAATCACAAAATAAAAACAAGAATAGACCAATTAACAGTGAAGGAAAAACAACTGAAATACTTCAAAATTGAACAGTTACAAGTAGTACCTTTGCAACTATGATCTGACCAACGTATGATAGAACAACATAACCAGAAAATTCTTTATCACATTTACTAAATATTCAATACCCCTGTTATAACAAAACAATACAAGACAATGAGGCCAAAGCATAACCAAACTGAAAATAATGAAATTATACTTGTATAATATATCTGTGTGTTTGGAAGTCACAAATCGTACCGATAGTACTGCAATCCAGGAGGAATTGTAAGCCGAAAGAGAGACTGACCCAATCGAGCGAGAGAGAGTGATTCCAATCTACCGAGATGAGAAGAGCAGAGCATAGCAGCCGGTTGTTTACGTTAGAGAAGTCCAGCTGAGCAGAAAATTGGCCACATCAAAAAAATGTAAAAAACAAATTGGGAAATGTTGTGGATTTGGCTGCGCTACCAAATCAGAGGGGTTTGGGGGTTTTACCGGAATCAAGAAAGCTGGGTTTTGTGGGGTTTTGCTGTTGTCAATCACAATTAGCAAGACGCGGGTTTAGGAATTGGAGGCGTTGAAACCAGCTGAAGCAGCTCTTGACAAATGAGCGAGAAGAGGGCCAGAGCTTACGCACAATGTCTAGAAGATTGCTATGTACTTATCTTAGCTTATATGATGATTAAGGGCAGGCACATCACATGGCTAACTTTCATGTTCACATCAATTTGGAGCTTAAAAAATACTACTCCAATTAGTTAAGGTTGTGTTTGATTACTTCTTATTTTTGCCTCTTAATGGCTCTTAATTGATTAGACATAAAAATAAATCTATAGCATCCAGAGGAGCTTCTGAGCGAGAATTTTTTTTTGAGACAATAATAACCTCTTCCGTCTTCTTCTCTCCTTCACTTCACTGAATCGCTGCTGCTCCTTTGAGAGGGAGTGAGAAAAGTAAGGAAAAAGAAAAGTTGTTGGTCACCAAGCAAAATTTGCTTACAAATTGGAGAGCCCAACCTTCTCCTCATTTCTCCTAGTTAGTCGAATACTCCTTACTTTTTCCTCCATGTAGCCGAGCCCTTCCCTGTACAAAAACAGTCCCGGTCAAGCTGCCCTCTGTTAATTCAACTTCAAATTGGTTTAGTTATGTACAAGAATTAAGTTTAAAGAAGACCTATGGAGACTAGAATCAAGCTAATAAAAAGGTATACATTGAATTATGTATGTTTTTATTAGTTCATATGAAGTTAGTATGTGATTTAGTTGATAAATTGCTAAATTACATATGAATTCACTATGTATGAATTAGCTTGTCTGGATTTGGCATATGAAACCTTGGGTAATTGAATTATGGGTATGAACTAAGTAAAATATGGAACTTTGAAGAATTTGTAAAATTAGTAAATTAACTAGTTATAAACTAATTGTATATATGTTGGAAACTTGTGACTCATAATATAAAAGCCACTGAAAAAGGCTAGTGCGGAGTGGAGCGTAGCTCGGGTCAAAGGTCCCGAGTGGAGCGAAGAGACGCACTAGCCCATTAGGGTTGCAGCGAAGGTCGCGGGGGGGGGGGGGGGAGGGTACGGTACGGTACAGGAGTTTTTCTTGGGTTGTTTATTAAAGGGACATTATGGGTAATTGAGACATAATGTGAAGTAGGGTTGGAATAGGATTTGTAGATATAAATGCTATCTATTGTAAAGTCCTATGTAACCAAGGAATCATAATAATCAACAAGCCGTCTGTGGAGTAACTAAATTGGGGAACCACGTAAATCTCTTGTGTTATTCTTAATTCTCTATCGTTTGTGTGCATGTGTGATCCTATATTCTAACAAATTGGTATCAGATCTCGGGTTTAACACGTGAAGAACGATGACATAAAATTCATCAGTGACAAAGTTTGATGTGATGAAGTTTGATGGGACTGGGAATTTTGGGATATGGCAATAGAGGGTAAATGATCTGTTGGTGCAGCAGGGATTGGTGAAGGCGTTAAAGAAGAAACCAGAGTCCATGACGATTGATGACTGGGATAAACTCCAAGCGAAGGCAGTGAGTACAATTCGTTTGTGCCTGACAGACGAGGTTTTGTATCACGTGATCGGAGATGAATCGCCATTGGGTGTATGGAGTAAATTAGAATCCAGGTATATGTCAAAGTCATTGATAAATAAACTATTTTTGAAGCACAAGCTGTTTGGGTTAAAGATGATTGAAGGTTCCGAACTTATTCAACACATTCATACGTTCAATCAAATAATTAATGACTTGCTAAAGATTGAAGTGAAATTCGAAGAAGAAGACCAGGCGTTGATGTTACTGTGTTCTCTACCGGGTTCCATGGAGAATCTTATGACAACTCTCCTATGGGGAAAAGAAACTTTGAAGTTGGAAGAAGTCACTTCTGCTCTACTAATGTTTAACCAGCAAAACCAACAATCTGAGGGTATTTCGGGTGAAGGGTTGGTGGTAAAAGGTGGAGAGCAATGTGGTAGAAAATCGGATAGAGGTAAACCAGGAACGTAGGGGAAATCGAAGTCGAGGGGCAGGACTCCTAAGCCTAAGGAGTACAAGTGTTTCAGATGTCGCGAAATAGGACACTTCAAAAAGGACTATCCATACAAGAATAAGGGTGAAGGAACAAGGAAGCAATCAGAATCTAAGAAATCGGTAAACGTCGTGGAGGAATCATCGGATGATGGGGATATGTTATCAGTTTCTACAAACACGGACGTGACAGAATCCTGGATTTTGGATTCAGCATGTTCGTTTCACATGACACCTAACAGGGAGTGGTTTGTCACCTATAAATTGGTGAACTGTGGGACAGTTTTAATGGGTAACGATGCTTCGTGCAATGTCATTGGAATAGGCACAGTGAAGATAAGGATGTTCGATGGTGTTGTGAGAACTCTGGCTGAGGTGAGACATATCCCAGGTTTAAGTAAGAATCTGATTTCATTAGGAACCCTAGACTCTAATGGTTGGGAGTTCAAAACTGATGGTGGAGCCATGAGAGTGACGAAGGGCGCTCTGGTAATAATGAAGGGTTCTAAGGTTAACGAAAATATCTATCGGATGATAGGGAGTACAGTTGTAGGTGGAGTTGCTGCCACTACAGCGGAGGATATTGATGATACTACACTATGACATATGCGGTTGGAGCATATAGGAGAACGTGGGATACTGGAATTACATAGGAAAAATCTGTTGAAAGGGATAAAGTCGTGCAAGTTAGATTTTTGCAAGTTCTGTGTCTTGGGAAAACAGTGTAAGGTGCAGTTTAAGAGTGCGGTGAATAAAACGAATGGAAAACTTGACTATGTGCATTCTGATATATGAGGGCTAATGAAAGTAGCTTCAAAAGCAGGATCGATGTATTTCTTGACTTTCATCGATGACTATTCGAGAAAGGTTTGGGTGTACTTCATGCAACAGAAGTCTGAGGTCTTCGAAAAATTCAGGGTGTGGAAAGCTGAAGTGGAAAATCAAACAGGGAGAAAAATTAAGTGTCTCATGTCAGATATTAGGACTGAGTACAAGTACGAGCCATTTATGAAGTTTTGTGAGGAGAACGGGATACAACGTCACTGGACTATCAGGAAGACTCCAAAGCAGAATGGGGTGGCAAAAAGAATGAACAGAACTATAGCAGAGCGGGCACGGTGCATGAGGCTAAATGCAGGGCTTTCGAAGGATTTCTTGGCAGAAGTAGTGAGCATGGCAGTTTACATAATTAACAGGTCGCCGAGTACTGCTTTGGGTAATAAAGTGGCACAAGAGGTGTAGACATGCAAAGAAGTGGATTACTCGGGTATGAGGATCTTCGGATGTCCAGCCTATGTACATGTTCCGGGTGATAAGAGATCTAAGCTTGATGCCAAGTCCAAACAGTGTATCTTTCTTGGGTATAAGAAAGGTGTGAAGGGGTACAAGTTTTGGGATCCAAAAGCAAAGAAGGCAGTGATCAGTAGGGATGTGGTTTTTGACGAGGCTTCCATGGTTAAGACGCAACAGGAAGGTCAGAAAACTGAGGCTGGTGGTGATATCGACAAACAGCAGCAGGAAGTTCAAATCGAACTGGAGAGTTATGACATTGGAAATTCACCACCAGTGGAACAGGAAAATCAGCAGCAGCAGGACGAAAGCATAGCCGCAAGGAGACCCAGACGCACTATCAAACCACCGGAGAGGTACAGGTTTCATGATATGGTTGCATATGCTTTATCTACTACTAGTGGGGATCCGTCTACATTTTAGGAAGCTATTGCCAGTATTGAAAGGGACAGTTGGACGGAGGCTATGGTGGAAGAGATGGAGTCATTGAAGAAAAATAAAACTTGGGAATTGTCAGAATTGCCTGAGGGAAAGAAACCAGTAGGGTGCAAATGGGTGTACAAGAAAAAGGAAGTTATATTAGAAAAGGAAAAGGAACAGTTTAAGGCTCGATTGGTAGCAAAGGGATACTCGCAGAGGAAGGGAATTGACTATGATGAGGTGTTTTCTCCGGTGGTGAGACATACCTTAATCAGGATTATTTTGGCATTGATGGCTAGCTATGACCTGGACTTAGAGCAGCTGGATGTGAAGACAACCTTTCTTCATGGTGATTTGGAGGAAGTAATATTCATGGAGCAGCCTGAGGGGTTCAAGCAGCCGGAGACTGAGCACATGGTATGCAGGCTGAAGAAGTCATTGTATGGGTTGAAACAGTTTCCAAGACAATGGTACAAGAAGTTTGATTCCTTCATGATCTGGATTGGGTTTACTCGATGTGAGTATGATTGCTGTGTTTATGTGAAAGTCTTGAGGATGGTTCATATATTTTTCTGTTACTGTATGTGGATGACATGTTTATTGCTGCAAAGAGCATGGTTGAAGTCAACAGGCCGAAAAACTTGTTGGGAAAGAAGTTTGACATGAAGGACTTGGGTGCCACTAGGAAAATACTTAGGAGGGAGATTCGCAGGGATAAAATAGCTGAAAAGTTTTGGTTGACACATAAGAGTTATTTGGAGAAAGTGTTGGAGAGGTTTAGTATGGTTAATGCTAAACAGGTCAGCACTTCATTGGCGAGTCACTTCAGTTTATCCACAGCACAGTGTCCAAAGTCGGCTGAAGAGATTCAGGATACGTCGAACGTGCCCTATGCGAGCGCAGTTGGTTGTTTGATGTATGCGATGGTGTGTACAAGACCCGATTTGGCACATGCAGTCAGCACAGTGAGCAAATACATGGCCAATCGAGGTAGAGAGCACTGGAAAGCTGTTAAGTGGGTGTTCAGATATCTGAGAGGAATGACAAATCATGGGATTATGTTTGCGAAGCAACAAGCTCAGTTGTCAATTATAGGGTATGTGGATGCGGATTATGCTGGAAGGTTGGATGATTTGAGATCTACAACAGGGTATGTGTTTACACTTGCAGGTGGACCGATTTATTGGAGATCTATGGTTCAATCTCTAGTAGCTCTATCTACTACTGAATATGAGTATATGGCATTGACTGAAGCTGGCAAGGAAGCATTGTGGTAGAAGGGTTTTGTGAATGAGCTGGGCATAAATTAAGGTGCAGTACAACTGTATTGTGATAGTTAGAGCGCCATTTACTTGGCAAAGCATCTAGTCTATCACGCAAGGACCAAGCATATTGGCGTAAGATTTCACAAGGTGAGGGAGCTGATAGCTACTTGGGATGTGATATTGGAGAAGGTGCACACTTCTGAAAATGCAGCTGACATGTTGTGTGACGCCCCCAAAAATAGGTATACATCACCCATCTTGGGTTGCCAGAAACATGGTACTGAATACAAATACAAACTAATTATACAACACTCGTGTAAAATACGACAAAACATATGCTGTGAGTTTTAATACAAACATTGTCATCTAGACAATATCCACACTCAATGGAGTCCTCATTACATTTATTATTACACTATTTCACATAATAGTGATGACTACTAATGCACCATCTAGGACCATCACTCTGTTCCCCGACTAGTCCCAGCTACGTTCTCATTTCCTGAAGAGAACAATGAAAGAAAGGGTGAGCTCAACTAGCCCAGTAAGAAATATTATGACTAAGATAATGCAGAATAAATTATCGTTAGCCTTCAACGGTGTTAAACTGATACAATATAACAAACATCAAGTTTAACTGCAGTGGAACAAGCAATCCATTAGAAGAGTCACTGAGACTCAGCTCAATAAATAATCCACATCATCAAATCATCCCTGCACTACAGGCTAAGGACATTTTTTTAGTATCACGACCACAAATTATCCATGAACTACGGGCCAAAGATAATCGTGTTTTCATCAACGGTCCTAATCATGCCATAAAACAATTCATCTTTACACCCTTGGCCGAAGAGAATCCATAGCCATAATCATACCAAAAACTGTCCATCAATGCACTATGGGCCAGTGAGGACTTTTTCCACATCATTTGTAACATTACGGTCATGATTATACCGAATAATCCCTGGTTATAATCATACCAAGTCCATCTATGCATTACATGCCACAGATGACTTTTAACATAATATAAACATGAGGATGATGACAATGATATAAGAATTCAATAAAACAATTTCAAGAATTAATTTATCCAGAAACCAATAACGTCCAAATTGTCAACATAATACTTCTTTGTAGAGTAAAATTCAAGAATGCTCAGAAGAATATTTCCATGAAAAGATACTGAATGAAGCGCAAATATCAAGGATATTCTACTAATTTCATGGAGTATAGAAGTCAAAGCTTTAACCAACTGAGTATAAGAGAATATATGAAACTGCAAATGGATTTTCGTCCGCCATGCGATAATCCACTTAGACAGATTATTTTCACAATTTAATAAGGAATGAATACAAAGGATTATTCACCATGCATGTGATAATCCACATAGACAAGTTATTCCATCAGAATAATAAATAATGGAATAGCAGAAGAAATCACCATGCATGCGATAGATTGCACCGGCAGGTTATTCTTAACAGAATAATAAATAATGGAACCAGGTCATGCGTAACGTACAGACAGGATATTCTGACAGAATAATAAAGAATGGAACCAGGTCATGCGTAAAAGCACAGACAGGATATTCCGACAGAATAATAATGAACGGAATAATAGAAGAATTTTACCATGTATGCGGTACTTTGCATAAACAGGTTATTCCAACATAATAATAAAGAATGGAATAACATAAGAATTTCACCATGTATGCGGTACTTCGCATAACAGATTATTCCAACAGAATAATAAGGAATGGAATAACAGAAAAATTTCACCATGTATGCGGTACTTCGCATAACAGGTTATTCCAACAGAATAATAAAGAATTGAATAACAGAAGTTCTCTTCATGAATAAGAAAGAAATAATACCCCTTACGAGTACAACAAATAATATCCCTTACCTTTGAAAGAAGAGTATTCCGACTGGTAGGGCAAGGATATACTCGAAGAAAACTTGCACTACGCTCAAAGCTTTCTTAAACTCTAAAGAAATATGCTCAAGATTATAGAAGAAGAATTCTCTCTATAGTTTCTCTTTCTAGATTTTTAGTGAATTTGTAAGAAATAATGAAGGAATGAACTTCTATTTATAGGAGAATAGATTGTATAGTAACTAATTCATGAATGGTCCAAATTGATTTACTTTAAACGGACGGTCCAGATTGATTTAATAAAATATTCTAATAAAACAAAATCTTTTAAATAAAATATAATATATTCTATTTATAATCTAATAAAACGAATAACTTTATAAAAGTATTATGTTTTATATAAAAAGATTTTACTATGCAAAATACTATGCAGACACTATGCAATACTATGCATAATAAAATATAATATATTCTAATTATTGTCTAATAAAACAAATAACTTTATAAAAGTATTCTGTTTTATATAAAAAACTTTTCTGTTTTATTACATTAATAATACTAATAAAACAAAATTGAGTGACTTCTCACGTAAGCATTAATAATCAATACCGTGTGCTACTATGCAACCACGCATATTACTGTACTTTTACTACCGAGTAGTTCAACAGTTTTAACGGTAAAACTTCCGCCATTATTTTCATAAAAATATTTTTGTCGTTTTCTCAATCCTACAATAATTCTGTTGTGGGGTCCACCAATGATTGTATCGTCGTACGGATATTTTCCTACAAAAAGAATATTCTCCGACCAATCGAATATTATATAACAACTTGCATACATTACAAAATTTATAAAAACTACCCACAATTATAACATTATATCAAATCCACACCATAATATTCAAAAAAAATTATTTCGAGAAAATTAAATATTTATTCATAAAATCTGGGGTCTCACATGTTGACAAAGACTGTGATCGCGGACAAGTTCAACCATTGCTTGGACTTGATCAATATCTCTGAATGTTAGTTTGGAATGACATAATAATTCAATAAAATAAGTTCACGAATTAATTTAACTAAGAACCAATAACGTCCAAATTGTCAACATGATACTTCTCTGTAGAGTAAAATTCAAGAATGCTCAAAAGAATATTTCCATGAAAAAATACTGGATGAAGCGCAAATATCAAGGATATTCCACTGAACGAACAACTTTGTTCGTTCTTGTTCAAGGCATTATCTTGTAGCTCATAACAACAAACTGAACAAGAATTATGAATGTGATGCCCCCAAAATAGGTATACATCACCCATTCTGAGTCGCCAAATATATGGTACAGAAACAACTACAACTTTTATTATTACAATTGTCGTACAAAATACGACAACACACATGCTGTGAGTTTAAATACAAATATTATCTTCTAGACAATATCCACACTTAAATAAGTCCTCATTACATTTATTGATACACTATTTTACAAAAATAGTGAGGACTGCTAAAACAACTATCTAGGACCATCACTCTTTACCCCGACTGGTTCCTGCTATATTCTCACCTCCTGAGAAGAAAAATAGAACAAAAAAGAAAAGGGTGAGCTTAACTAGCCCAGTAAAGAATATTATGACTAAAATAAAGAACAACAATTTATCGTTAGCCTTCAACAAATCAGATAAAATATAATGGACAACCAGTTTTAGATCAATATTCGCAGCGGAAATAACAATTCATTAGAAGAGTTAAGTAGAGAATCAAATCTACTATCATCTATGAATTTAAAATTCCATCATCAATATTTTATCCCTGTAACATCAATCAATATACATCTTGCATCAATTATTCATCTTTGTACTACGGGCCAAAGATATTTATTTGTATCACCAGTTGGTCATGTTCATCTCAACACCTGTTCATTTTTGCACTATGGGCCAAAGATATTCATCAGATAATCATTTATCTTTGCACTACAGGCCAAAGATATTCATTTAGTATCACCATTAAAGACTGAGGATGATGAAAAATATTTTAGAGAACGAATCTAGTGAGATATAAAAACAATGATTAGGAATTCGTACTTAGATGAACCAAGTTCAAAAATGCTCCATAATAAACCATAGTGAAGATAAAAACATGGATTCAATTTCAAAAATAAGGGTCACAACAGATAACTTGAAAGGAGAAGAAAAATATTTTTTTCCTTTTGTGAACAGTACCCGTGAACAGTAACTGTGAACAGTACCCGTGAATAATAACTATGAACAGTACCCATGAACAGTACCCGTGAACAGTAACTGTCATGAAAAGTTCCAAATTTGATTAAAAAGTTCAGACCAATATTCCTATGAAATGATAATAGATGAAGCGAAATTTCTAATCATTTCAGAAATTATAGAAGTAATACTTAACATAGTAAGTTCAAATTTAGGAATACGAGATGAAATAATATTGCTCACGTAATATGGAGTATGAAAGAAAATAATATTTCTCACGAGTATTGCATTAAAATAATATCCTTTACTTGAGTAGAAACTGGATTTGACTGGAGAAAATCTTGCAGAAAAAATACGCTCAAAGTATTCTTATACTCAAGAAAACTCACAATACTTTAGAATAAAAATTTCTGAATTGAAAGTGGTGTGTTGAGGAAGGAGGGGTTACCCCTTATTTATAGTAAAACGGATGGAGAAAAGTTTGAACCACTAGGCCTAACTCTGCCAAACTTCCTCCGCCAACTTCCAAATTCTAATTTGCCTAACTTTCATTCAATATTTTCATTGGGTAAGGGCCCATCAATTTGAAAAAATGCATTGTAGGAGAAAGTATTCTGCTCATCAATTTAGAAAACAATCACATTCTGCCAAAACAAAAAGAAATGAATGACACTTCTTTTTGACAACTGAGGGCCACCCAATTAGTTATACTTTGCCAACTTAAAGAAATGAATGCACACCTTTTAGAAAATTTGCCAAATGAGAGGCCACTATTTGAAATCAAGCTTGCAGGCAACTCATTTTCCATTTACACCAACCATTTTTATTTCCATCAATTTATTTTCACCAATTATACCAACCAAAACAAAGTTACCACCTACTCTCTTTTGAAAAGAAGTAGTCATATACATTTTGTTTACTTTCATTTCAAATTACCACATGCTTATATATTATAATAATATCATTATTAAACAATTATAATATATTATAATAATATATTTGAATGAATAATTTATTGGAGAAATAATTGTAATTCTACAAAAATATGTCAAACTTTCAACAATTATTTCATGCTAAAATTTCTTCATTTATATCCACATAAAAAAATAAATATTTCCTTATCATATAAATCAATAATTAATTATTCATAAATAATATTACAGAATCACAATTATGACAACCAAGCCTTTCCTAGGAAAGAGAGGGCTTTCTTATAAGGATTTCTCCTTACTGGCGCGCAATTAGGTGACCAAACCTCACCTTGACAGAACTTTCTAGACATTACCAACAATGCTATCTAATAATATTATTCCAATGATATGAATTATTGATCTGATAATAGGAAATATTGTGCAATGATAATTATTGAAACAACAATAATATAAAATATCAACGCAGTAATTATTGAATCAATAAAATAAAATATTAAACAGTAATTACTGTAACAATTATTGAGTAGTACATTTTTACGTAAGAATCAATAATTCAACAATACTGTGCAATACCGTGTGCTACTGTGCAACCACGCGTATTATTGTATTTTAACCACCAGGTAACCCAACAGTGTTAACGGTAACAATTACGCCGTTATTTATAAAAACTCATATTTGTCGTTTTCTTCATCCGACCTTTATTCTGTTATGGGGCCCACAATGACTGCGCTGTCGTACAAATATTCCCCGATCGAACGAATATTCTCCGACAACAATGATTATTTTATAACCACTTGTTTATTTTGAAAATTTTGCATATTTCAGCCATAACAAAAGTATTATATCAATTAATACCTTTTTATTTCAAAATAATGAACAGAGAAAATCTTATTTATAATAATTTGGGGTCTTACAATGAATGTGCGACCATGGAACAATGCAATCTGAATGGAAGAAATATTTACAAGGCAACTGTTTCGCTTCCCCACTAACCTCAAATTCATCCTTGCAGACAAGGCAATACAAGTCATTGATCAAATGGGCTGGTGAAAGCATCACTATTGGCAAATTTTCAATCACATAAGCTGGTGCTGGCCCTGACCTATCATTTTGTGTCAAGTCCATCAGATTCTTTGCCTCTAGAACTGCTAAGTTTTCGCGTAGGGGAACGAGTCTTTGATGCCTGGGAGGTCCTATAACTCGTAGGATATTATTATGATTGTATCCATTTACATAATCCTTTGACAATAACGCGAGGGTGAGGGGTTAAAGGCATTGTTTTTAGGGGTTGGTTGAGGCTAAATGAAGGGCAATTTGCAAAGGGAATTGATTAAAAATGTAAAGAGAGATATGATGGAAGGAAGGTTTTTATATGTATAGTTTGTTAATAGGAAAGAAAGGGATGGCTTATGTGACGCTCCTAAAATAAGTATACATCACCCATCTTGAGTCGCTAAAAATATGGTACAGAATACAAATACAATCATAAATATACAACAAGAACTGTGAGTTTTAATACAAATATTTTCTTCTAGACAATTTCCACTCTCAGAATAAGTCCTCATTACAATTATTATCACACTATTTCATATAATAGTGAGGACTACTAATGCTATCATCTGGACCATCACTCCGTTCCCCGACTAGTCCATGCTATGTTCTCATTTCCTGAAGAGAACAATGAAAGAAAGGGTGAGCTCAACTAGGCCAGTAAGAAATATTATGACTAAGATAATGCATGATAAATTATCATTAGCCTTCAACAATGTTAAACTGATAAAATACAATAGACAACAAGTTTAATTGCAGCGGAATAAGCAATCCATTAAAAGAGTCAAGTAGAGAATAAAATCTACTATCTTTTATGATTTAAAAAGTTTTTCATCACTTTTATCGCTGAGACTCAGCTTAATAAATAATCCACATCATCCCTGCACCACGGCCAAGGATATTCATTAGTATCACGACCACAAATTATCCATGCACAACGGGCCAAGGATATTCGTGTATTCATCAATGGTCATGATCATGCCAACAACTGACCATCAATGCACTACAGGCCAATGAGGACTTTTGCTACATCATTTATAATATTACGGTCATGATTATACCGAATGATCCCTGGTCATAATCATACCAAGTCCATCTATGCACTACAGGCCACAGATGACTTTCAATAAAATATAAACATGAGGATGATGACAATGATATAAGAATTCAATAAAACAAGTTCATGAATTAATTTATCCAGGAACTAATAACGTCCAAATTGTCAACATGATACTTCTTTATAGAGTAAAATTCAAGAATGCTCATGTAAGACCCCGAAATTTTTTAAATAAAATGGAATTTCCTTTATTTATTTATTTTTGAATATAGTAAGGGTGAATTTGATTAATGTGGTTAGTTATGGGTAAAATGCGCAAATATTTTAAATAAGCATGTGGTTATAAAATATTCATTGTTGTCGGGGAATATTCGTTTGGTCGTGGAATATTCTTGCTGTCGGGGAATATTCGTACGACGGCGCAGTCTTTTGTGGGCCCCATAACGGAAAACGATTGGATGAAGAAAACGACAAATATAAGTTGTTTATAAATAACGGCGTAGTTGTTATCGTTAATACTGTTGGAATACCCAGTGGTTAAAACACAGTAATACGCGTTGTTGCACAGTAGCACACAGTATTGCACCAATTATTGATTCTTACGTAAGAAGGCACTACTCAATAATTGTTACAGTAATTACTGTTCAGTATTTTATTTTATTGATTCAATAATTGCTGCATTGATATTTTATATTACTGTTGTTTCAATAATTGTCACTACACAGTATTTTTCATTATCGAAGCAATAATTCATATTATCTGAATAATATTATTTGATAATATTATTGGCAATGTCTAGAAAGTTCTGTCTAAGGAGAGGTTTGGTCACCTAATTGCGCGCCAGTAAGGAGAAATTCTTATTGGAAAGCCCCCTCTTTCCTAGGAACGGCCTGGTTGCTAGTATTGTGATTCTGTAATATTATTTGTGAATAATTAATTATTGATTTATATGATGAGAAAAATATTGATTTTATGTGGATATAGATGGAGAAAATTTTTAATGTGACAATTGTTGAAAATTAATATTTTATCTTTTTCTGATAAAATAATTCATTTAAATATATTATTTTAATAATATATTAGTGATGATATTTTTACGATGAATGTGGGATATATGAGTATATGAGGAGGAAGAGTATTTTTGTGGCATTAAATGATTAACACAGATTTTGTATGTCGGTAGACCTATTTCTTGACTGAAAATTTGATTATAGTCTGTAAAATCGCCTGTTTATGGATTTCGGTCAATTTCTGTTTGGAATTTGGGAAAACTTCCTTCTGCAAAGTTGTAGAGAATTGAATTTCCTATAAAAACTCGCGAGATTCGAATTTTCTGATAAAAGGGCTATTTATTATGAATTATTGAAGTTCTGAAGCTCTGAAATAATTGATTTTTGGAAGTTTAAAATATTTTTAATAATAAAAACGTTTTTTATTTATTTTTCTAGAAGGGAGCATGTGTTCAATGACTGATTTCAGATTTTAAGGTTGGCGTAGAAGATTATATATATATATATTAATATTATATTAAATTTTCTGCTTTGGTGTTCTAAGCAATTTCCTATAAATAGGTGCTTAGGTTAGAATTGAAAATCACACCAGAAACTGAAGTTTTTCTCTCTATATTATCGAGCGTATTCTTGTGAGTATTTTGAGTATACTTTGAGTATTGCTATACGGTGCAAGTTCAAGTCATAGCTTATATCCGGTGTTTTATCTAGAAGTGCTGTCTTTCGAGGTAAAGGATGTTATTTTCTTCTCAAATGATATTATTTCTTCAATATCATGATGCTGAAATATTGGTTGGAACTTTTTATCAAATTTGGAACTTTTTCATGTCGGGGTTACTATTCATGAGTTACTATTCACGAGTTACTATTCACGAGTACTATTCACGAAACGTGATGATATTTTTTGTGAAATTTCTATCTTTTGGTGTCGGAGTTACTATTCACGAATACGATATTATTCACCGAAAAATGAAATTTCTTCTTTTTGTCCAAAATATCTAATCTGGATACTAGCTTCGATTGGATCTATGTTTTGATCATTCTTGAATTTTACTTCAGTATGATTATTTATGAAGTATTTTTGAACTCGGATTGTTTAGAGTACGAATCCTTAATACTTGTTATTTTGTTTCACTGGATTCGTTTCCTTTAAAATATTTTTCATCATCCTCAGTCCTAAATGATGTTGATACTGAATATCTTTGGCCTGTAGTGCAAAGATGGTTGATTTTATTATGAATATCTTTGGCTCGTAGTGCAAAGATGTACAGGTGTTGAGATGAACATGAACAATTGATGAATATCTTTGGCCTGTAGTGCAAAGATGAACAGGTGTTTAGATGAACATGACCGACTGATGAATATCTTTGGCCTGTAGTGCAAAGATGAATATTTGATTTGATTTGAGATATATATTGATTGATGTTACAGGGATAAAATATTGATGATGGACTTTTAAATTCATAGATGTTAGTAGATTTTATTCTCTACTTAACTCTTCTAATGAATTGTTGTTTCCGCTGCAGTTGTTGATCTAAAACTTGTTGTCTATTGTATTCTATCAGATTTTTCCCTGTTGAAGACTAACGATAATTTGTTGTATATTATCTTAGTCATAATATTCTTTACTGGGCTAGTTGAGCTCACCCTTTTCCTTGTTGTTCCATTTTTTTTCTCAGGAGGCGAGAATGTAGCGAGTACTAGTTGGGGTATGGAATGAAGGTTCTAGAGAGAGTTGTTTAGTAGTCCTCACCATTTTTTTTGTAAAATTATGTATCAATAATTATGATGGGGATTTATTTGCATGTGGATATTGTCTAGATGACAATGTTTGTATTCAAACTCACAGCTTATGGGTTGTAAAAGTTGTAGTTGTTTCTGTACCATGTATTTGACAACTCAGAATGGGTTGGGTGGAATGGACCTATTTTGGGGTTGTCACAGCTCAGAAGAATATTTTCATGAAAAGATACTAGATGAAGCGCAAATATCAAGGATATTCCACCAATTTCATGGAGTATAGAAGTCAAAACTTTAACCAACTGAGTATAATAAAGAATATATAAACTGCAAATGTATTTTCGCCGCGCCATGCGGTAATCCACGTATACAAATCATTTTCATAATTTAATAAGGAATGAATACAAAGGATCATTCACCATGCATGTGGTAATCCACGTAGACAGGTTATTCCAACAGAATAATAAAGAATGGAATAACAGAAGGATTCACCATGCATGCGATAGAGATCGCACAGACAGGTTATTCCCAACAGAATTATAAATAATGGAACCAGGTCCGGCGTAAACACACAGACAAGATATTCCAACAGAATAATAAATACGGAATAATAAATAATGGAACCAGGTCCGGCGTAAACGTACAGACAGGATATTCCGACAGAATAATAAATACGGAATAATAAATAATAGAACCAGGTCTGGCGTAAACGCACAGACATGATATTCCGATAGAATAATAAAGAATGAAATAACAACAGAATTTCACCATGTATGCGGTACTTCGCATAAAGAGGTTATTCCAACAGAATAATAAAGAACGGAACCAGGTCAGGCGAAATTCGCACCGACATGATATTCTAACAAAATAATAAAGAATGGAATAATAGAAGAATTTTACCATGTATGCGGTACTTTGCATAAACAGGTTATTCCAACATAATAATGAAGAATGGAATAACAACTCTTACGAGTATTGAAAGAAAGTAATTCTCTTCATGAATACGAAAGAATAATACCCCTTACCTTAGAAGAAACTGGATATTGGAATAGAAAGGTAGATGACTTCTCTTCTTCTTTCTCTCTATAACTTCTCTCTCAAGAGTTTCAGTGAATTTGTAAGAAATAAGGAAGGAATGAGCTTATATTTATAGGAGAATGGATTGAATAGTAACTAATTCATGAACGGTCAAGATTGATTTAGTTTTAAATTGACGGTCCATATTAAAACTTAAAGCAACAGTCCATACTGATTCACTATTAAAACTTTAAACTAGTGATCCATACTGATTTATTATTAAAACTTTAAACCAGCGATCCATATTGATTTACTATTATAAATTCAACCAACAGTCTGAAAAATTAGCACATCTCCTCATGGAATAATATTGTACCCAAAAATAATTTGGACCGAAAAGAAATATATTGTTCGGCTAAATAGT
Source organism: Panax japonicus (assembly GCA_020205505.1). Classification (NCBI taxonomy): domain Eukaryota; kingdom Viridiplantae; phylum Streptophyta; class Magnoliopsida; order Apiales; family Araliaceae; genus Panax; species Panax japonicus. The sequence goes on along the minus strand of CM035098.1, from coordinate 1,072,869 downwards.
AACTCGTGAATAATAACTCGTGAATAATAACTTGTGAATAGTATTCCGACACAAAAAGTGTCCCGAATACCCGATTGAACAATATAACCTCCAGACATCAATTATCATCGGAATAGATGTCAATTTCTACTAACACAAATAATCCCAACACAATAAAACTATCAAATTCATCTTTAATCAACACGAACTTATTCATCATTAATTATAACTCACAATATTTAACAACCAGGTTATTCCCAAGAAAGAAGGGGCTTTCTAATAAAGATTTTTCCCTATTGGCACGCAATTAGGTGACCAAATCTCTCCTTGACAGAACTTCTAGACATTGTAAATATTGCAATTTAATAATATGAGAAACTTTGTCGTCTCAATTATTGATTTAATAACATATAAAATATCGACAATAATTGAATCAAATAACGTGAGATACTATGCAACAATTACTGTAGCAATAATTGAACAAAACTGAGTGACTTCTCACGTAAACATCAATAATGAATACCATGTGCTACTATGCAACCACGCGTATTGCTGTACTTTTACTACCGAGTAGTTCGACAGTATTAACGGTAAAACTTCCGTCGTTATTTTCATAAAAATATTTTTATCATTTTCTCATTCCGACAATAATTCTGTTGTGGGGTCCACCAATGATTGTGCCGTTATACGAATATTCCCTGCTAAAATGAATTTCCCCGACAAATCGAATATAATACAACAACTTGCATACTTTTCAAAATTTATAAATACTACCCACAATTATAACATTATCTCAAATCCACACCATAATATTCAAAAAAATATTTTGAGAAAATTATATCTTTATTCGTAAAATTTGGGATTTTACAATCTCCCCTCCTTATGAAATTTTGCCCTCGAAGTTTACGTACGTACCTGGTATGTTGAACAGATGAGTACACTTCGTCAGATTCTAACTCTTGAGGTATAACCTTTAAGCGTAGAATATATTCCAGGATTTTAACAAGTACATCTTTATACGTTAAATTATCCGCTATCTCGTCCGGTTCTAAATCAATAATGTTGTTCAGGTCGTCCACATATTTACGTAACACCGATACGTGACAAACGTTATGAACACGCAACATATTTGGCGGTAAAATGAGTCTATAAGTCATAGTTCCTACTCGATCGAGGATTTCAAATGGACCAATTAAATCAAGGGTTGAGATTTCCTCTCTTCGTCAATTCTTGCTTCCAGAATAACGCCCTCTTGAACCTTCTTTTTCACATTCATCAGCTCTAAGTATATAGCTCGAGCGTCTTTAACTTTATCGACTAAAGTTGATTCTAATCATATATTCGTTATCTTCATGCAGGTCCCTAGAGTCTTTAACTCTATCTTCATCATTTATACGAAATGGGTCTTTGTGTTAACAGCATCGCACTCGTAAACACATAAGATCTTCTACTCAACGCGTCAGCTACCACGTTCGCTCTTCCACAATGATATTGAATGGTACGATCGTAATCTTCAACAACTCGAACCAACATCTTTGGCGCATGTTACATTCATTTTAAGTGAAGAAAATATTTGAGGGTTTAAGAAATGGGTTTTGTACTGGGGTCAATACAAAATTCGATTTCACGCTCTAGGGGTAGGCTAAAAAGTCTTCAAGAATACGTCAGAAAATATATTAACAATATAAATATCATTCACAATTGTGACTCTCATCCAAGACTTGGATAACACGTCACATTGATACCTATCAACTTGCCATCGTTATTCACAACGTCCCCTACGAAAAGTTTGGCTTCGGTGCATTCCACACAAGTAAGTCAACAACGAAAGGATCGGGGCTCTTTACTTATGGCTTGATATGACAATGATTGACTTTAGTGGTTTGGTTGCTTGAATTCGCATAACAGGTTGGTTAGGAATATGAAAGCTAACAACCTTACAAAAAGCAAGATGAGTAGTTAACCAATCGATTTCTAAAATCACATCAAAGGCAAGTATTTTCAAAGAGATAAGATCGAAAGGTAACGTGAAAGTGTTGATTTGAATCAACAAGATTTATAAACAGTGGAGGTAACGAAGGTTTCTACTAACGGAGTTTCAACCAATAAGTCAAAGTCTAACTTCTCCTAAGTTAAATTTAAACGTTGAGCTCAAGCAAGAGAGATAAAAGAATGGGTAGAATCAGTATCTAATAAGGAATAGACTTCGCAAAAATTTATAATTAACTAACACGTGATAACTTCGTTCGGGTTACTTGCTTTTTGAGAAGTCGCGAAAAAAGCTCTTCCTTGCACTATCGATTTTGACTTTTCTTGGATGACCTTTGGTGTCTCCATCCTAGCTGAACTTGTCTTCGGTGAACGACAAAATTTGTCTAGGTGACCTTCTTTTCCACAATTATAACATGCTTTGGATGGCATCGCGCAGTTTGGACTGATGTGTCCCTCCCATCCGTATTTGAAGCATATGATAGGTGGTCGTTCTCCTTCCTTAACAACAGGTGTTGGTGTTGACGTCATTCTATTATTTTTGAATCTCCTCTTCTTGAAATATTCATTCTTATTATTTTGGCCATGATTACCATCGAAGTGGTTACCATTTCTGGCATGATGATTCCCTTCACGCTTATTGTCACTGCTTCGATGACTGCTATCACTGGTATTATAATTTTGTCGGCTGCTCTCTTTTGGTTGGGTTGACTCATTATCGCGCTCCAATAACTGAGCCCTATTATCAACATCTGAATACAAACACAGTTTATGAGAGATAAGATATTGACGTATCTCGGGTTTCAAACCTCTTAGAAACATTCGCGTCATTCTCTTCTCATTATCAACCAAATGGGATGCAAACCGGGAAAACTCGGCAAACTTGGCTTCGTACTGCGATACAGTCATGTTGTTTTGCTCCAGTTTAACGAACTCTACCTCTTTCATGTGACGAATACTTTAGGGAAAGTACTTGTCGTTGAACAGTTCTTGGAACTTTTCCCAAGTCATCTTCAGTGCGGCAGGTTGAGTACGCTTTACAGATTCCCACCAGTAATCTGCCTCTGCTCGCAACATGAAGGTGGAAAAGGGAACCCTTTTCTCCTCGGAGCATCCCAAGACATCAAATATTTTGCAGATTTTCTTTATCCACGTTTCCGCCTTAAGTGGGTTTGGCTCTCCAAAAAACTCTGGTGGTCCCAGTTCCTTGAACTGCTTAGCGGTGATCGTCCGAGAGTTGCCAGTGTTTCCACCTGTATTTTGGATAGGAGCCGCTCTTACCTAATGTTGCATGAATTGCATAAAGTCTCTGAACATTCCATCGTTCATCATCTGGTCAGTGTTGTTGTTTGCCTGAGGATTATCGCCTTCCTGATGCACATTATCCTGATTATTGATCTGTAGAGACTCAACGGTCTCCTGTGCTCCATTGATGTTCTCAACATTCTCGAATGCCATTTTCAAACACTGTCACAAAACAAGGGTTAATTAACATATCACAAATTATCCCTATACTCTAACCAACCAATTAAATAACAAATAAACTTAGGTAGGTTATACTAGCAAAGGAATTTCCCATCTCTCCCCTCCTAGTTCTTGTCTCACATCTTAGTCAGAGATCATATCCCTAAGTTTTGATACCAACTGTGTGACGCCCCCAAAATAGGTATACATCACCCATTCTGAGTTGTCAATACATGGTACATAAACAACTACAACTTTATTAATACAACCATAAAACTGTGAGTTTAAATACAAATATTATCTTCTAGACAATATCTATACCCAAATAAATTCTCATCACATTTATTGATACATTATTATACAAAAATGGTGAGGACTACTAAACAACTCTCTCTAGATCCTTCATTCTATACCCCGACTAGTACTCGCTATATTCTCGCCTCCTGAGAAAAAATGGAACAAAAAGGAAAAGGGTGAGCTCAACTAGCCCAGTAAAGAATATTATGACTAAGATAATATACAACAAATTATCGTTAGTCTTCAACAGGGAAAAATCTGAGAGAATACATTAAACAACAAGTTTTAGATCAATATTCGCAGCGGAAAATAATAATTAATAGAAGAGTTACGTAGAGAATGAAATCTACTATTATCTATGAATTTAACAGTCCATCAACAATATTTTTATCCCTGTAACATCAATCAATGCACATCTTGAATCATATATTCATCTTTGTACTACAGGCCAAAGATATTCATCAGTTGGTCATGTTCATCTCAACACCTGTTCATCTTTGCACTACGGCCAAAGATATTCATTATATAATCAACCATCTTTGCACTACGGGCAAAAGATATTCAAGTATATCATCATTTAGGACTGAGAATGATGAAAAATATTTTAAAAGAATCAAATCCAGTGAAACAAAAGAATAAACATTAAGGATTCGTATTTCAGCTATTTCATGCCCAAAAATACCTCATAAATAATCATAGTGGTGTAAAATTCAAGAATGATCAAAACATGGATATAATCAAAGCTAGTATCCATAATATATATTTTGGACGAAAAGGAAAAATTTTATTTTTTCGATGAATAGTGCCGTATTCGTGAATAGTACCGTATACGTGAATAGTAACTCCGACACCAAAAGATAGAAATTTCACAAAAAAACATCATCATGCTTCGTGAATAGTACTCGTGAATAGTAACTCATGAATAGTAACTCGTGAATAGTAACTCATGAATAGTAACCCCGACATGAAAAAGTTCCAAATTTGATAAAAAGTTCCAACCAATATTTCAGCATAATGATATTGAAGAAATAATATCATTTGAGAAGAAAATAATATCCCTTACCTCAGAAAGAATAGTACTTCTGACTGGAATACTGAATATAGTGCTGAAAGAACTTGCACCGTATAGTAATACTCAAAGTACTAAAATACTCACAAGAATACGCTCAATATATCGAGAGAGAAAGAGAGAGAAAACTTTAGTTTCTGATGTGATTTTCAATTCTAACCTAAGCACTCTATTTATAGGAAATTGCTTAGAACACCAAAGTAGAAATTTTAATAAAATAATAATATTTATTATAATTTTCTACGCCAACCTTAGACAACTGATCTCAGCAACTTAGCATGTGATTAATGAGGCTCACAACATATAAAAACGTTTTTTTATTAAAAAAATATTTAAAATTTCAAAAAGTAATTATTTCGGAGCTTCGGAACTTTAATAATTCATAATAAATAGCCCTTTTATCAAAAAATTCGAATAACGCGACTTTTTATAGGAAATTCAATTCCCTACAACTTTACAGAAGAAAGTTTTTCCAAATTCCAAACATAAATTGACCGAAATCCATAAACGGACGATTTTACAGGCTATAATCAAATTTTAGTCAAGAAATGGGGTCCACCGACACACAAAACATGTGTTAAATAACTTTTGCAACAAAAATACTCTTCCTCCTCATATACTCATATATCCTACATTCATTGTAAAAAATATCATCATTATTATATTATAATAATATAATAAAATATTATTTTATCAGAAAAGATAAAATATCAATTTTTAACAATTATCACTTTAAAAATTTTCTCCATCTATATCCACATAAAATCAATATTTCCCTCATCATATAAATCAATAATTAATTAGTCACAAATAATATTACAGAATCACAGTACTGGCAACCAGGCCGTTCCTAGGAAAGAGGGGCTTTCCAATAAGAATTTCTCCTTACTGGCGCGTAATTAGGTGACCAAACATCTCCTTAGACAGAACTTTCTAGACATTACCAATAATATTTTCTAATAATATTATTCAGATAATATGAATTATTGCTTCGATAATAAAAAATACTGTTTAGTGATAATTATTGAAACAACAGTAATATAAAAAAAATCAACGCAACAATTATTGAATTAATAAAATAAAATACTGAACAGTAATTACTGTAACAATTATTGAGTAATGTCTTCTTACGTAAGAATCAATAATTGGTGCAATACCGTGTGCTGCTGTGCAACAACGCGTATTACTGTGTTTTAACCACAGGGTATTCTAACAGTATTAACGGTAACAACTGCGCCGTTATTTATAAACAACTTATACTTGTCGTTTTCTTCATCCAATCGCTTTCTGTTATGGGGCCCACAAAAGACTGCACCGTCGTACGAATATTCCCCGACAGCAAGAATATTCCACGACCAAACGAATATTCCCCGACAACAATGAATATTTTATAACCACCTGCTTATTTAAAATATTTGCGCATTTTACCCATAACTAACCACATTAATCAAATCAACCCTTACTATTTCAAAATAATAAATAGAGAAAAATAAATTTTATTTATTAATAATTTGGGGTCTTACAAACTGTGACCCGCATCCAAGACTTGGATAGCACCTCACAATGATACCTATCAACTTGCTACCGTTACTCACGGCGTCCCCTACGGAAAGTCTGGCTTCGGTGCATCCTAAGACTTGGAAGTCACTAGATAAAGGCTCGGGGCTCTTTTCTATAGCTTTGATACCAACTGTGACGCCCCCAAAATAAGTATACATCACTCATCTTGAGTCGCCAAAAACATGGTACAAAATACAAATACAATCTTAAATATACAACAAGAGCTGTGAGTTTTAATACAAATATTTTCTTCTAGACAATATCCACTCTCAGAATAAGTCCTCATTACAATTATTATCACACTATTTCATAGAATAGTGAGGACTACTAATGTTATCATCTGGACCATCACTCCGTTCCCCGACTAGTCCATGCTACGTTCTCATTTCCTGAAGAGAACAATGAAAGAAAGGGTGAGCTCAACTAGCCCAGTAAGAAATATTATGACTAAGATAATGCAGGATAAATTATCATTATCCTTCAACAATGTTAAACTGATAAAATACAATAGACAACAAGTTTAACTGCAGCGGAATAAGCAATCCATTAAAAGAGTCAAGTAGAGAATAAAATCTACTATCTTTTATGATTTAAAAAGTTTTTCATCACTTTTATCGCTGGGACTCAGCTTAATAAATAATCCACATCATCCCTGCACTACGGCCAAGGATATTCATTAGTATCACGACCACAAATTATCTATGCACAACGGGCCAAGGATATTCGTGTATTCATCAATGGTCATGATCATGCCAACAACTGTCCATCAATGCACTACGAGCCAATGAGGACTTTTACTACATCATTTGTAATATTACGGTCATGATTATACCGAATGATCCCTGGTCATAATCATACCAAGTCCATCTATGCACTACAGGCCACAGATGACTTTCAATAAAATATAAACATGAGGATGATGACAATGATATAAGAATTCAATAAAACAAGTTCATGAATTAATTTATCCAGGAACTAATAACGTCCAAATTGTCAAATGATACTTCTTTATAGAGTAAAATTCAAGAATGCTCAGAAGAATATTTCTATGAAAAGATACTAGATGAAGCGCAAATATCAAGGATATTCCACCAATTTCATGGAGTATAGAAGTCAAAATTTTAACTAACTGAGTATAATAAAGAATATATGAAACTGCAAATGGATTTTCGCCACGCCATGCGGTAATCCACGTATACAAATCATTTCCATAATTTAATAAGGAATGAATACAAAGGATCATTCACCATGCATGTGGTAATCCACGTAGACAGGTTATTCCAACATAATAATAAAGAATGGAATAACAGAAGGATTCACCATGCATGAGATAGAGACCGCACAGACAGGTTATTCCCAACAAAATTATAAATAATGGAACCAGGTCTGGCGTAAACACACAGACAAGATATTCCGACAGAATAATAAATACGGAATAATAAATAATGGAACCAGGTCCGGCGTAAACGTACAGACAGGATATTCCGACAGAATAATAAATACGGAATAATAAATAATGGAACCAGGTCTGGCGTAAACGCACAGACAGGATATTCCGATAGAATAATAAAGAATGAAATAACAACAGAATTTCACCATGTATGTGGTACTTCGCATAAAGAGGTTATTCCAACAGAATAATAAAGAACGGAACCAGGTCAGGCGAAATTCGCACCGACATGATATTCCAACAAAATAATAAAGAATAGAATAATAGAAGAATTTTACCATGTATGCGGTACTTCGCATAAACAGGTTATTCCAACATAATAATGAAGAATGGAATAACAACTCTTACGAGTATTGAAAGAAAGTAATTCTCTTCATGAATACGAAAGAATAATACCCCTTACCTTAGAAGAAACTGGATATTGGAATAGAAAGGTAGCTGACTTCTCTTCTTCTTTCTCTCTATAATTTCTCTCTCAAGAGTTTCAGTGAATTCGTAAGAAATAATGAAGGAATGAGCTTCTATTTATAGGAGAATGGATTGAATAGTAACTAATTCATGAACGGTCCATATTAATTTAGTTTTAAACGGAAGGTCCATATTAAAACTTAAAGCAACGGTCCATACTGATTCACTATTAAAACTTTAAACCATTGATCCATACTGATTCACTATTAAAACTTTAAACCAACGATCCATACTGATTTAATATTAAAAATTTAAACTAGCGATCCATATTGATTTACTATTATAAATTCAACCAACGGTCTGAAAAATTAGCACATCTCCTCATGGAATAATATTGTACCCAAAAATAATTTGGACCGAAAAGAAATATATTGTTCGGCTGAATAGTAACTCGTGAATAGTACTCTGACACAAAAAGTGTCCCGAATACCTGATTGAACAATATAACCTCCAGACATCAATTATCATCAGAATAGATGTCGATTTATACTAACACAAATAATCTCAACACAATGAAACTATCAAATTCATCTTTAATCAACACGAAATTATTCATCATTATTATTATAACTCACAATATTTAACAACCAGGTTGTTCCCAGGAAAGAGGGGGCTTTTTAAAAAGGATTTCTCCCTATTGGCACGCAATTAGGTGACCAAACCTCTCCTTGACAGAACTTCTAGACATTGTAAATATTTCAATTTAGTAATATGAATAACTTTGTCGTCTCAATTATTGATTTAATAACATATAAAATATCGACAATAATTGAATCAAATAACGTGAGATACTATGCAATAATTACTATAGCAATAATTGAAAAAAACTGAGTGACTTCTCATGTAAACATCAATAATTAATACCGTGTGCTACTATGCAACCACACGTATTATTGTACTTTTACTACCGAGTAGTTCAACAGTATTAAAGGTAAAACTTCAGTCGTTATTTTCATAAAAATATTTTTGTCGTTTTCTCAATCCGACAATAATTCTGTTGTGGGGTCCACCAATGATTGCGCCGTTGTACGAATATTTTCTGCTAAAATGAATATTCCTCGACCAATCGAATATAATACAACAACTTGTATACTTTGTAAAATTTATAAATACTACCCACAATTATAACATTATCTCAAATCCACACCATAATATTCAAAAAAATATTTCTAGAAAATTAAATCTTTATTCGTAAAATTTAGAATTTTACAGCTTAACAGTAGTTGCATGTACATATTCTCTTTGTACAAATTGCACTTCAACTCTTAACAACTGTTTGAAGTTAATTTAATTTATATGGTTGAATTATTATGCTATGTTGATATTTTTGAGACATGATACTATGTTTGAAGTTAATTTAAATTATACGTTTTTATTTTTATTTTATCATATTGTGGTCAAAATATTATAAATATGTATTTAAAATACTATTCAGACCTTCTGATTATCAAATAGGTTTTGTTTAAACTGTTCAGAGGGTTAAAATGGTAAAATACAGTTATTCAGACATTTTAGAAAAATTATTTATCAAACAACATTTTTTCTTTCAGACACAATTCTATTCAGATGCTCTATATTATTCAGACGTCTAAACTGTTCAGGTCTTAACACTCAGTTTTATCAAACACCACCTAAGTAGGTTTACATCTAAATCGTCTTTTTGTGTTTATGACTTTATGCTATATAAACTAACCAGCTGTGTTTGTACCTTTGGCACCGTGCTAAATTTTGGACAGTCTAGATGATTGAGAAATTCAAAATCAATTATATTTTGTTAGATAGACGTTATGTTTGGATTGAAGGAATAAAATAGGGAATGAAATGATTTATTCTATTATAGTTTGAATGAGTTATTCCATACTCTCTCTCTTAAAGAATAACATTCATAAATTTGGAAGAAATAAGAATGGTTCAATCCATTACAATCATAACTAAACACATTTTTTCATTCTATAGGAATGACTAAACGGGTCATTTTATTTTTACCTTCATTACTACAATCCAAACGTAAAGGTAAGGAAAGATTACAAGTTAACTTTAAAAAGTTAATACTAAACTATATCTTGAAACGTAGGGAATATATAAATAGGAAACCGATATTTTCACAAAAGAGCAAACCACGTGAAAAGTGTGGCTATAGATCCTTTAACGACGATTTTTCTCGTCCTCATGTGTGAAAATATCAATTTCCTATAAATAATAAACATCGTAATATGAACACATTTAAATTACTAATTAATAACTTTTAGAAGAATGTAATTTACTTGTTCTTTGATTGAGTGCCAACTTTGTGTGTTTGGTTTATAAAATTTTGGAAAGATTTTGGGGACTAGATTTGAATTTGAATCCTTCAAATTCAAATACTTTGTTAGGAATACTTTTATAACAATTCTAAAATATATGAATCTACATATTTTTATACCCCTTTCTGATTAAAAGGTGGAGGGATAATTTTAGTAGTAATAAAAATCATTTTCCAAACGTCAATTAAAAATATAAAATGTCTATCTTTGGAAACACAGCTGAATCTGCCTGCAACACTGGGAACATACAATGCAGCAGATAAGGCTTCGCTGAAGTGGGGTCTCATGGAAGACCTTTTTTTGGGGCCAGCTTACGTGTTAACCTGATCAAAGCGAAATAAAAATAAAAATATGAACACAATCACTAGGGGAAAAATAAAATAAAAACATGAAAGTTCAAAAAAATGGTAAAAACAATCTAAGCCTAAATCAAAATCACATAAAAATACATTACCAGCTGACTAGTACTCGCTCGACTAAAAGTTTGAGGCTCGAAATATAAATGAGTCAAATATGAGCAAATTTTAATTATTCGAACCTCCTCAAATTGTAATTTTATATTGATACTTGGATCATATTCGTTCGAAAAGTTTGAACTGTTCGAGCTCGATTCGAGATCGTGCTCGATACGGTAGCTAAATGAGCCTCAATCAAACCTTATTTTATACTCGATAAATTTTGTGAACCAAATCTGAACAACTCAATACTCGGCTCGACTCGATTCATTTACACACTTACTTACAATTTATTTTATGCACTAGAACAGTTTCAAATAACTCTATTGTTGACGTTTCTGATATGTAATTATTCTCTTACCAAAACTATTTTTCAGCGACCTCGGCCGTCACGCTTATCAGTGTGGTCATTTGTTTCCTGTACAACTATCATAATTTAGCTTTTTTAGCTTTAACAATAATAATTAACTAAAAGTAAAACAAAAGTAAAACAATAACTAAACTAATCAAAGAGGTAACTAGTAAAGGAGAAAACAATTTAGAGTCCCAATCCACTAAGCAATATTCATAACAAATAGTCTCATCTCCTCTGCTTACAAGTCCAACTATGTCACTGGTTTAGTGCACTAGTTCGGAAAATGAATCAATTAAAGTCCAAATTAGACCTTATACCAAAAAACATAGGTGGTAATATGAGATTACACATTTTGAAAATTTTAATTAGACAAAAATATCTTTTATATTTAATTATTGGTACATAAATATGTTGGTGAAAATTTTAAGGGTATCATTTAAAAAAATAGATTAAATAATTACACAGTTTATAATATAGTAATCTTCTATCCAACAACTTCAATTTTGCTAGATTTAAATCATGCTTCATCCTTCACAAAATATAAGATCAAAATCGTGTATTTAAAGTCAATTTTTCAAATTTAAAATGACGTGATTCATTCTACTTTCTTTTTTTTGAAATATTTTAAAATTAAAAGAATTTCTATTAATTTTGAATTGAAAAAATATATTTCGGAACGGAGGGAGTAGGATAAGACTGCAACTTGTTTGTTCTTCAATTTTGAGTACTAACTTTGTGTGTTTAGGGTTCTTTTAGTTTGTAACATTTTGGGAACAAGATTTTGATTTGAATATTTCAAATTCAATTTCAAATTCAAATATTCAATCTTTTACAATGGCTGCAAACAGTTCCACCAGTTTTGTTGGATAGGATACAACTAAAAATTGTTTCCCCACAGCTGCAGAGCCTGCAGGTCATTGCTAACATAATGGAAAGCTATAAAGGCTTATTGATCTTATTGAGTTAACCAGAAATTGAAAGAGCTCGGAGGATTAATCAGTTAAAAAATAACATTCATCATTAGGAACCAACTCAAAATCAAGTACGTGCATGATAGATATGTGCTGCTCAGCTACACCAACATTTGTCAAATTTGTAATGTCATGGAAATTTAGTACAATCGTCGCTTCCTACATAGTGCCCACGCTATGGCAGCAACCGTAGCACCGCCCAAGTGAGCAGATCCAGAGACTTGAGAATCTCCCTGAAAAATCAAAGAAACTAGTCGCAATTACACAAAACAAAACGATTTTATTTAAGCACTCGTTTTAAAAACTCCAATTTGTTAAATAGCATATTTCTATGAGCAAAAAATACTTTTACGAGGATTAAAGTATATAAAAGCTTAACATGAATGTCATCCGACAAAAGATTAATGGAAATGACCCCAAATATCATGAGCACAATTTTATTTATCATTGACAAATGAGTGACGGGAGAGCAATAGAAACCGGAAATTTTGAAATCCACCCATAAATATTGTAACCTATTATAATTTTAGGTTTATTACCATATGAATTGATCAAGGAATTTTTTAGATGTTTAGTGAATACAACATTAAATCATACCTCTATTATCCTCAACAGATCCTTTCCAATTATAAATATTCCCTGGAACATGAACAAAAACCATATGAGACAGAATTTTATTTAATTAGCCCCAAAAAATCATCATCCTTTTCCACATTAGTAAGCTTACCAGTAGGATAGCAGGAACTGGTATAATGAATTCAAGATAAAGAGTATTTCTCGGATGCAAAAATATATCAAGTAGCATGATAGCATTCACAGCTCCACTTGCCCCCTATATGATAAAATTCAAGCAATGTCTCACTTGATAAAAGAATCCATAGCAAAACCAGATTCACACACACAACCACATATATATGTATATGTACTCCTTCACAAATGATTAATCAATGAAATGGTCATGAAGACAAATATACTTTCTGAGACAATAAATTTCTTTAAATGCAAACTCAGTTAATTGGGAGGAGTAAAGCAAGAAATGAAGATCAAGAAAAATATTACCCATTCTTATGTAGAGTATAAAGTCAGTTGTACTTAGAGTTACTTTTCATTCTGAATATCATCTCAGTCGAGTTTAGGTGATGCACTCTAGAGCATCACAAGAAACTAATTATTACTGTATGGTATGTACTTTGATTTTCTTATGCTATAAATTCAGAATACCGTTCGTTCTTACTTCTGTTTGCAAACATGGAAGAGATACCAAGACATGTAATATGCTTTTTCAGTTTCTTTTTCTCTTCATTGAAACCATATGGCTGGAGATCAAGGGAAGAAAGAGAGGGGAAGTCAATAAACAGGAATGCCAACTTACCAATCCAGGAATTTTTGCAGGGTCGATGTTCCACATCTGTTTGCTCTGTAAATAGCAAATAAAATGATGTGCATTAGAAGTAATCCACTTAATACTGTGGAAGAGTCGTATGATATCTAAAATAGGTATTAAACAGTACCCATCATACTAAATCTTAGCATTACTTGGACAAGGTGGCTGGTTTGAGTTTGCATGCTTAGCAACTCAAGCTTTACTATCACACTTTAGAATATACCAGAAATATCTAATTTTAAGTGAAGAATTCACGTGCACTTTTATCACTAGTTTGGTTCAACGACATTATCATAAGCATCAACAACAATACAAACTCTACCAGGTAAATTATGCACAGGGTTATTCGTAAATAACACCCTTGCAAAATTTATCCAGAGGAAAATGATTAATGCTGAGTTTAAAGTTTTGAATCGGTTGGTTAGTTGTTTGTAAATCCACAATAACACTCTGCCATCTTCCCTATCTATTGGCTTTACTTTTTAGAGGGACATACATAACTTGATTATCTTTGAGATCCCATTTCTGAAAGCAATGTAAATTCTTAAATACTTTTAGTGCAGTACTGTACCTTTGATGATGAGCTCATAAAAGCATGGTACACCAAGTAGAAAACTGAGCCAGCAACTGCCCCAGATAGATACAACTTCAGCACAAATTCTGGCCCAAAAACTCTTCCAATCTGGCCCATGAAAATTTATGAAGATTATATTATAAAACTTATGCTACGTTTGGATTGGAGTAATGAAGGTGGGAATAGAATGACTCATTCTTATAGAATGAAAAAAAATGCTTTTGGTTGCGATTGGAATGGATTGAATCATTTTTATTCCTCCCAAATTTATAAATTTTATTTCTTGGGGGAGAGAGAGTATGGAATAACTCATTCCAACTAGAACAGAATGAATCATTCCACTCTACATTCCATTCCTTCAATCCAAACGCAACATTAAGGTAGTGCTGTTGTGATTCACTAATTGCAAGACACTAAATATTTGAAATTCAATCTTTTCCTTATAAATAAGATGATGACTATCAATTAAATTACAGAAAACCAAAGAGTAAATTCTCTCTTTAATGTTAAAGAAAATTAATAATAAGAGAGAAAATCTACACGATTGAGTTAAATTTAACAAAGCATCAACAAACAATTAACTCTCCAGTTTGTGAGGTGTTCTCTCATTCACAAAAAAAACAATAAGTGCTTCAGATCATAAACTGCCGTTCACCGCTCATCAATACTTTTTGATAATGAATAAGGAAATATATGTTGCTAGACTGATACACAGAGTTATACCCAATACCTAGCATGCACCATATGTTTCCAGATGTTGATAACGTATAATCAAATCCATTAGTTATTTGCTAATACAAATACCAAAAGAGAACGAGTTGGATTCTCAAGCCTTTCCAGTGTTCTCAATTCTAAAGAAGCCCAAATAACGAGATATATGTAAAAAAAAACAGGTCCTACTACAATGATGAATACTAACCTAATTCCTAAATGGAATGTAACTATATAGGGTTCATTGTGTATTCACACTATCTATTTAGACGGTTCACATGACACCTTCTAATAATGAGAATGTCTATAACTCTATTCCCGTCTATTCTAAGCCCAGCTCACATACCACTTTAATGGGTGAAGAGCTCAACCCTTGGAAAATACTACAGACCCAGGTGGTAACGAGCCGATAAGGAGTTACCAAACCTTCCCATTGATGTGAGCTCTTGGGGAAGATAAGCCTGTCATCCCTAGAGTAACATTTATCCATTTCAGTCCTCCAACTCAGCACCCATTGGATCACTAAAACCCTAGAGTAACATTTATCCATTGCAGTCCTCCAACTCAGCACCCATTGGATCACTAAAACCGACTTTCATCCCTGTTTGAGGAGTGGGTCTTGTGGTCAAGCTCCCTTGCAAGTTTATTTATGAGTGGGTCTTGTAGTCAAGCTCCCCTACTAGTTTATTCTCTAAGTATATAAAAAAGTTGCATATAAAATCCAATCATAATAAAGACAAAAACTTAAAGCTGAATACTAGTTCAGGCATGTGACCATACACTTTTTCCAAAGAAGTACAATCCAATCATGTTTGAGATTAAATGTCCAACATCAATATGGCTGAATGCAGAAGTTATCAATGTGTGTACCCGTCCACTTCTAAAATTGTCCACAGAAATCTGCTTAGAGAACACAAGAGTGTTACAAAAGATGGAAAACATTACTAGCTTAAATAAACTTTCTTCCACATATAACCTAGAAAAGAAACAATTATCAAAAGCTCACCATAAAGTTATTTCTCATAAATTGACGATCAGCGACCCGCCATAAGAGAAAAACAGCTACATTAGCCACAATCAAGCCCAGAACAACCTGATCAGAATCAAGCCTCTGAATCCATCTCCTGAGAAAGTCAAAGGGCAATGTTTGATATAAGAACACACTTGAAAGCATTTATAGCTTAAAGGTGTTTGAAAGAGAATCATACACTAGCTTTTAATACTAAACCTCATCAGTGGCTTATGCACTTGAAGAGTTGGAAACAGAAAACCAAAATATAATACATAGGACTCAAGTTATAAGAATAGTAATACGGAACACTAATGATATGCTGACATGGAAAAACAAATCGGTACGAGTGTTTGTGTGTGTGTGTATGAGGAGAGAGAGTAACATGGAGCCGGGGAGATTGGTCTATAATACATAATTAAGCTGCATTCTTATGTACATATGGATCAGTATATAGCTTCCACTCTAATGATGAAAATTATAGCTTTAACAAACAAGTTTAGGCATTCTTTTGAACTTTCTTAAGCAGCGTAACTACACACTAGTACCCACCAACAAATCAGTGTTATTCTTATTTTTCAAACTTTTCTCTTAACCTTAGCATATGATCCTAAAAATCAGTAGTCAGTATCTCAGAGAGAAATTGCAAAAAATGCATATTAGGTACTATATGAAGTGTCCAAGACTTTTGGAATATATAGTCAAATCCAAATTTTGTAAGACTGCTAAGACCAATAGAATTTAAACTATCAAAGGTGGTAGAAAAGAGTAGATATTAACACAAAGAGTCCTGTTTTTGTATATGTATCCAAATTACACCTGAAACATTATATTTTGTAAAAATTCCTGTTGGAATAAATACTATGCATTTTTTGAGAGTCACAAGCAAAAAAAAAAAAAAAAACTGAAAATGTCCAAAACTTCATCAATAAACCGGTCTACCTAGACTTTTCCTAACACAAAACTTCATCAATATTGAATGTAGAAAAACACTAGAAATTCAAATATCTCTGTATGTGTGACAGACAAAGAGAGTAATTTTGGGTTAAGGATGCAGATGCTTTTGGCACAAAAATGAGAACAGAAATAGCCTGAAACACCTAAACGGAAATTACAGTACATGGCCCTAATCACCATATGACACGTATAAAGCATCTCTTTTTTTCCAGAGTCCATTTCCATCAGTCAAATCCATTGCCATTAATATTAAACCCAAATCCCTAAAGCAATTAATTTGAACAAACAAACAACCACACCTGATCAGAGGAAAACAAGTAAAATCAAACTTGGGAACCAAAAAACTCGTCAGAAAAAAATAATATGAAAGCTTAAAAAAAATGGTGAAAACATCCAAATTTACCCAAATCAAATCACACAAAAGTACATTACCAGCCACTGGAACGGGACTTATATGATGAACCATAGTGGTAATTTCTCTTTGGGAATTGAGCTCTTAGAAACCCAACTTTGAAATCAAAAAGGCCTTTACTTGGACCCTTCAAAAGGGCATTTGAATTTGGTAACAACTGCTTTAAAAGAACTAGGTTCGAAAGAAACCCAAATATTTTATTGGGTGTGGAACATGAATGTGAAAGTGTTGTGTACTGAGAGAAGAAATGGCCATGAGCATTGTGGGGCTGAAGTGGGGTTGTTTTGGAGAGAGAAAGGAAGCTGTTAGAGCAAAATGAACTGCTATTATTTGAGAGATTTCTGGGATTTTTTGAGACTATCTTGAGGGACAATAGTCTCTGCATAGTTGCCGAATGATGCAAAGTTTTTTGAGAGTTTGTTCAGTTATAAAGGAGCAGTGGTCTTTTTTTTTTTTGACTAATCTCCAATTTGGACCCTAAACTTTAAGTTTAAAATCAATTTGCACCACAAATTTTATTTTGAATTAAATACATCCTAAATTTTGAGTTTCAAAACAATTTACACCCTTCCCACCCAATACATCAAAATAATTTACACCCTAAACCTTATCGTAAATGTACAAATTATATTGAAACTCAAAATTTAAGGTATATTTAATTCAAAATAAAATTTAGGATGCAAATCAATTTTAAGACTAAAATTTAGGATGCAATTTGGAAGTTATTATAGTCATTTACCTAGTTTACTGTTTATGCGCGTTGGAATATTAGCGGTCCTATTTTCTAGTATTATCTGTTAGTCAATAACTTTATTTATATAAGGAGCTGCAGGGTGTAGAAAAGTGGTAAATCATAAAGTAATAAAAGATTTGTTTTAATTGTTATTATTGTTATTATTATTAATTATTATTGTTATTATTTTGAATTAAAATTAGAATAAATTTGAATTGTCCTTATATTTTTCCGTTCAAATCAATTAAAATGAATTTGAACCGTTCTTATGTTTTTCCGTTCAAATTCAAAATGAGTTCTATTTTAATATATATATATATATATATATTCTGATTTTTTATATTAATACAAGTTATAAATTATCGGCCAACTAAAATTTAGGGTTGATTAAAATTTAAAATTATATTTTTGAAATAAAAAATAAATTCAAATTAGGTAATTATATTTTAATTCATTTTTATGTCTATTCTACTTTTTCAAATCGAAAGAGACCTATTTCTGATGTAGTACTGGCCTACTGGGCGTCTGATGTAGACTAGACCTTACTCTTGACTCTTGTGATCCTCTCCATTTTAATTGGACCCACTCTCTCAAATGCTTTTGCTGGATCCGATTACCATGGAGTTAATTTTATAGTAAGTTGGTCAATTGATCAATATAATGCTAACACGCAAGGAGAGAGATCACCTCCCGACTTACGTGTCGACACTGTATTGATCAATTGATCAAAATTAACTTCATACTAACCACTTCCACTTTTGCTGATGCCATGCATGTTTTAATAAATATCATATATAGTTAAATAAAGTGAAGGTTTATTTTATTATATTGGTAGTATATCCTGTCCAAGTTCTCCTCTAAAAATTAACTTGGGCTTAGCCAGGTAATAATGCTAATTCTAACAAAATTTCTAATCGTAGTAGTAATTTTTTTTTAAATTGGTTTGTTGACTTAAGTGATAATTTGAAGAGTATTATTTGATACTTTCATATTTTGTATCTCATCAGACTCTTTAATTCAATTAATGCAATATTTGAATTAAAACAATAATAATTGATAATATTTGAAATAATTAATAACATTCATTTTCTAAACAGATAACATTCTGAAAAATAAATTATATTTAAAAATTAATATTTAATTAAAATTATATTTTTAATTCATATGATTATCCAAAGGGTAATCAAAATAAAAAATTTTCTAATATGATAAATAAATAAATAAAAAGGAATGATTTAATTTTTAAAATGAGATGTACAGAAAATAAATGCATTTACTTTTAATTTTTGGTCAAAGTCATCAAAATAATTTTTGTTTACAAAAACATGAAAACGCACTGTTAGAATTGAAATTTTATTCTCTAGCTAGTAGTAGTATTAACTTTCGGTTCGATTGATGAATGCTTGTAGCTGTTTGATAAGCAATGGCGTTTAGAGTTCTTGGTAGACCCATTTTTCACTTCTTTATCACCTCATCTCCAAAACCATTCTTTCGACTTTCAAACTTAAAACCCAAATCTTTTTCAACCAATACTAAATACCCAATTCCTAATTCTCAAGAATTCTCACAGAAATCTAAAAGGGAAAATTTTAATCCCCTCTTGAGTCTATTTCAAAGGTACGGTTTTCCACCCTCTGAACTCCATGAATTCCTGAATAAGAATCATTTTTTACTGAATTTGAAATACTCTGATATTGAAAAATCACTGAAGATTTTATTATCCTTGAATTCCTGCCGGAAATTTGTTGTTTCAATGGTATTTAGTTGCCCTAGGGTTCTAGATTTTGAGTTTCTCAAGAATTGGAGAATGGGTATTTTAGAAATTGGGGTTTCTAATCTTTCTTCATTGGCAATTCAGAATATTCTTGGACTTTCTAGGAAATTTGATTTTACGCCAGATGATCTTTGTTGCTGTGTACAGCGTGTCAAGGGTTTAGGGTTTAGTGATATTACTGTTTGTAGGGTTTTAGAGGTGTCTCCAGAGGTGATTTTGTTTACAAGTGGTGAGATAATTCGAGATAAAATTAATTTCTTGGAAGGAATTGGAATCCAGAGGAACGGTATTGATTGGATTTTTGGAAAATTTCCAGGGGTTTTGGCATTTGGGTTGGAAAATAGGTTGAAGCCCTTGCTTGATGAATTTATGAATTTGAGTTGTAGCCTGGTTGAGGTTAAGAAAGAGATTGTTAGAGACCCGAAAGTTCTCGGGCTGGAAGTAGGAGAGCTCTCTCAATGTTTGAGAATGCTGAGGAGTTTAAAATGTCGAATATCCGTAAAGGAGAAAATATTTTGCGATGGAGCTTTTAGGGCTGGGTATGAAGTGAAACTGAGGGTTGATTGCTTATGCAAATATGGATTGATACGCAGAGATGCTTTTACTGTTCTTTGGAAAGAACCGAGGATGATTCTATACGACATAGAGGACATTGAGAGGAAGATTGATTTTTTGGTGAATAAGATGAAATTTGATGTTCTATGGCTGGTTGAAGTTCCGGAGTATTTGGGTGTGAATTTTGAGAAACAAATTGTTCCTCGATACACTGTGATTGAGTATTTGAGATCAAAAGGCGGGCTTGGTGATGAGGTGGGGTTGAAGTCTTTGATTAAGCTTAGTAGAGTGAGATTTCACAATCTTTATGTCAAGCCGTATCCTGAGTGTGAAAGAATTTATGGGAGATTTGCAGGAGAGGTTGAACTTAAAAACCAGCATCCAGTAGGAATGTGGAAGCTTTTCAAACCACAAAGATATCCAGAATCCAAAGAAGATGTGAAAAACATAAGATCTTTCATGGAACCACTAGGACAAGTAGTTCCTCTCAAGTCTATGCGACAAATGCGGCATGATGGTCTATCTGTTCAACCTTTCTAAGGTATACAATCTTTCATTTATTAATACTTTTTGCTCTCAAGATAATAATAGCACCATTTTTAACTTTATCTGTTGGCAAGGTTCAATATTCGATGGACCAATTGGTTGGACCTATTACTTTTGTTGAGATAAAGAAGCAATGTTATTATCTATTTTTTTCTTATTTATATTTACATTCACTTTTACACAATTGTCTCATATGTTTATTCTGTTCTTTTAGATTTTAGTTTGAGAAGCAATTTTATCAGATGTCTGACCTGGCATGTTACATCATGAATAAAAAAAGATGTGCTCTCTATTGTTGCCAAATTTATCAACTCCCCCCTCCATAGGCAGTTAATTGATAACTTATTATCAAAAAATGTGTTGGAACTCTATTATCCTAAATCTTGAGTAACATGTTAGGCTTGCCCAATGTTGATTCCCCAATTTCAGATGTTGGAAGAAGTGACAATATGAGAAAATTAGCCTCTGAGGGTAACGCTGGTTGTGGCTGCACTTAGTGTTCCAACTTGCATTCTCATGCTTAATAGCTCCCTTTATAATAAAGGAATCTAGCAATAAGTCAATAACCCCTTCTAAGTTTTAGATATGGGAATAAATAGTAATTTTCTATAACATGTATGGTTTGACTTTTCCTTTTCTTTCCTACTTGTATCTATTCTATATTGTATAATAACTCTATTTACTTTATTCCTACCCCTGTGGTTAAACATGCCACTCTGTGAACTCATTTGTCATCTTATTTTTCTAGGAAGATTGATGGCATGAAGTGGCTGTGGAAATGTGCTTCAGTAGACTGCTTCTATTCTTCTCATCTATTATGATTATATTGGAAGTGGTAGGTTCTCCCTTAAAGTGTTTTTGGCATATCATACAAGAAATAACATGGAGCTGGATTCAGCAGAGGTCCAAAGTTCCAGTTCTCGCACATTTGGAAATCTAGGATGTTGCTTGCCCTTTTTAATGTATAAAAGTACCTGCTTGCAATTTCCACTAGCCTTAATTTTGAAGTACAAGCAATGTGTTTTTGGCATTTTTGCTAAGTGCTGAAGAGATGCAGTTTACTTGAATCAGTTTGAGTTTTTAATTAATCCATATGTTCTTATGCGGTGATAAAGGAAGCAAGAAGCAAGCCAAGGATTGTGCTTCAAGGTGGGTGATTCCATCTAGAGGATTAATGAAGATTCTATTTGAAGGTTCTTTTTTCCCAGCTTGAGAAAGTAGGTCTTCATGGGTTTTGTGGTTAGAGGTAGCGAAAGGGATTCAGTAGACAGCAGCACTAGAACTAATATTGCTATCTACATAGAAGAATGAGGCAATGGCAGTAGGAGAAATCCATTATGTACTCACAAGAGTTAGTGGAGAGATGCTTCGTAGTTTCTGTTTTGTCTTCTCAATAGGTCACTTGTGTCCATCTGAGATTGCTTTTTACATTCTGACAGATGCTTCTCTGTTCACAGATGCAGGATAAGCTGTCAGATTCAAATAATTGAGCAGGGGAGCTAATAAAGCAGCTTCCTCTTGTTGGCTAGGTATGCAGATATACTTGTGATCTTTCCAAATCTTGTGCTTACATAATCTGTTATAAAGGAGGATTTTTTTCCTTGATGCTATGCCTTGCAGTTAACTAAAGTGTACATTACATGCCTGTACTGAAGTTCTTTAATAACAAGGTATTGTTGAATGTTACACCATGTAAGAAGGTTGGGCGAATCTGAACACCACGAAAAATTGAGAACAGCGTTATGTCAAAAGAAGCATGTTGAGGGTTATTCTCCATTTTTACTGAAGCCAGGGAATTCCGACTTGCAGAAGCAATTTGTAGTTGATATACCAAATGCATGATGTTTGGAGAGAAACCAGGTTAAGCAGCAAATCAAGCATGTTGAGGGTTATTCTCCATTTTTACTGAAGCCAGGGAATTCTGACTTGCAGAAGCAATTTGTGGTCGAACACCAAATGCATGATGTTTGGAGAGAAACCAGGTTAAGGCAGCAAGTGGGGTTCTTGTGGCAATTATCTCATTCAATGAAGGACTGTAATCAAGTCATTACGTTGTAGTGTATTAGTGTAGCACTTGTTCTGCAGTATGTGCACGCAGATGTTAATTGTCACCCTCCTTTGTTATTATTATTGATCTTTTGGCTCAATATTCTGGCCATGTTATTTCCATTTTTCTTTGTTATGTTGAATAAAATAAAGTTTCCCCCCTCATTTACCACCCCTGATACTATTTATAATCCACTTGTGTATTTTTCATTTTATGATGTTCCATATGTTCTCTTGTTTTCTTTCTACACTTCAACCAGAGTACAATTTTATCTATTTCTTTCACTATCAACTTCAATTCTTATATATACACAAGTATTATAGAAGCAGATAATCTAACATAGAACAAAATGTCAGTGAAACTACAAATAACCATTTCTATTACTGTTTTTTTTATGTCCCCCATTCGAGTTTAATTGGACAAGTACAACTAAATTTCAGTTTTTGGACCTTGTAGTTGTCTCTTGACTAATGCAGTATAAATACCATTCTTGGCGAGGAGCTCGTTGTGAGTCCCACTCTCAACTATCTGACCATCGAAATAACTGCCACAGTGTTTGCTGTTTTCACTGTCGAAAGCCTATGCGCTATAACTAGAAATGTCCTGCCTTTCATCAGAGAATCCATGGCATCCTATAAAATAACATCATATGAAAATTGTTAAACTGAAAGGCAAAACTACATACACTAGAAGAAATCCCAGAAAAATAGCATTGGTGCAACTTTTTCCAATACAATTATCAATAGTGCTTTGGTGACTAAAGACGGATACAAAATGATGTGGTTGGTTGTGATCGCTTATTATCAATAGGCCCATCCATGTATGGTGGATCATCGACTAATTACACCTTGGCACATCATTTTGTAAGTTTCTTTTGTCATTATAGCAATACTCCACAATTATATAGCATCTGTTGCAACAAAACAAGTTCAACAGACAATATACACAACATTTTCATATACGATTGTATAGGAAAAAGTGGAATCTGTGCTATTTTTTTGGGGAATTTCCTCCGGTTGTAAAGTAAATGTGAGAGAACAAAAGTTAAGTTGTGGTTAAGTAATTGCATTTCTATGGACAACATGTTTATCACACACCTGAACTAGGTATTCGCTTTCAGCATCAAGAGCACTTGTAACACCCCCTTTCCGAAATAGAAAGAGAGGTTATGTACAAAACATAACAAAACGAAATGAAAGCTCTATGCCACAAAAGAATGGTCTCATAATGATTAAATATCACATGACAGACTATAATAAATGTCACACTGGCTCAAACCATAATCTTTGGTAATTATTACAATTTCAAATAAACTGTCATATCAAGCCTAAACAGAATATTTCTAAACTATTGGAATGAAGGGAGCTCTCATCACACTTGCCCTTGATCCCCCTGATTACTTGCCGGAAGAAAAACACAACATGAGCCAAATGCCCAGTACGAATATAGAATAAAAGAATGATGAAACGAAATAACTAACACAATAAAAAGAACTGAACTGTACGAACAAAACTAACACAACAAAATGATAGACTGAATCAAATGGTTGGGTGTTATTTCATACCGAGCTCAAAATAAATAGTAATACACCTTGCCACACAGGCAAGTCAAATAATGTCACACAGACAATCAAAATAATGTCAAACATGCAATCACACATCGGACTGCGCAATTCAGATGCGTGCAAAACACGCCATCCGATTTTGCAAAACACATCGGAATGGCAATCACCTGGCCATTTGGTGTGATTGCCTGTGTGACATTATTTTGATTGTCTGTGTGGCATTATTTGACTTTCCTATGTGGCAAGGTGTATTACTATTTATTTTGAGCTCTGTATGAAATAACACCCAGCCATTTGATTCAGCCTATCATTTTGTTGTGTTAGTTTTGTTCGTACAGTTCAGTTCTTTTTATTGTGTTAGTTATTTCGTTTCATCATTCTTTTATTCTATATTCGTACTGGGCATTTGGCTCATGCTGTGTTTTTCTTCTGGCAGGTAATCAGGGGGATCAAGGGCAAGTGTGATGAGATCTCCCTTTATTCCAATGGTTTAGAAATATTCTGTTTAGGTTTGATATGTCAGTTTATTTGAAATTGTAATAATTACCTAAGATTATGGTTTGAGCCAGTGTGACATTTATTATAGTCTGTCATGTGATATTTAAACATTATGAGACCATTCTTTTGTGGCATAGAGCTTTCATTTCGTTTTGTTATGTTTTGTGCGTAATCTCTCTTTCTATTTCGGAAAGGGGGTGTTACAGCACTGGTGGCCTCATCTAAAAGAAGAATTCTTGGGTTCATCATTAGAGCTCTCGCTATAGCTACTCTTTGCTTCTGTCCTCCAGAAAGCCTTACCCTGCGTTCTCCAACAAATGTCTGGTACCCTTCAGGGAATTTGGATATGAATTCATGGGCATTTGCCATTTTCTGCAATTCAAACAAAATAGTAGGATCAGAATCACCTTTCTTGTAGAATGCATGGGATGGCTACTTGGTATATGAAGATTTTGAAACACATACAGCTGCATTTTCCACATCGACACTGCTTGCCTTGCCATCTAACCCGTAGGCAATGTTCTCTTGAATGGAACAGTTGAAAAGCACCGGTTTCTTGGCTCACTATACTGATCTAATTTTTTTGGGAAATATTTATTAGATAGATGGAAATTCTGAAAATCTCAATCCAAATACTTCTCTTTTTTGTTTTGAGGAATTGATGATACCAAGATTACCTTTCTATGCAGATGATCATTTGATATTTCTACTAGAGGAACTCCATTAAGAAAAATCTTTCCCTTGACAGGGTCATAAAACCTCTCAATCAAGTTTGCTATTGTGGTCTGCCACACACAATTAAACATGAACTCCATTAAATATATGTTGTTTAATATATGAGGCATGAATATGAATTTAACTTAAACATGAACTTTTGGCTCAAAGATGTATTACCTTTCCACCGCCACTTGGACCAACCAGCGCAACCTTTGAGCCAGGTTGCAGTTTCAGTGTTATGCCCTAAAAATCCCGAAATGTCATTACTTTGATCTCTAAGTTAGAGGGATATTATGAGTTCCATCAAAACTAAAAATAATCCAGGGAAAATGTTTACCTTGATTACCATATCGTTAGGGCGGGAAGGATAGGCAAACCAGACATCATCCAGATCCACTTCCCCATCTTCATTGCTACAATCATTGATAACGATATTAACACTAAGGTTTTAACTGTCAGTATCTTGAAAGGAGGAAAATCAAGCATTGCATTACCGCTCTGGCTAAATTTTGGGAAAGATGTGATTTTAATAGGGTAAACGCCTAGAATAATTAGACAATAGCTTTTGCATCATCTCTAATCAATGGTTTCAAAGTCAAACTATCAGTGATTATGCATCATTATGAGATTTTTATGTACAAGTCACCAAGTTGGCCTTGATACCGGTCCTTCTCCTAATGCCATTTGTACAATAATCATAGCTTTCTTAGATTTGTCTTGGTAAATAAATTTAATAAAAGAATAAGAGATGACACTTGGTAAAACCAACCCCAGAGGACACTTATTTCCTGATTTTGGCATTGATGAAACACGATCCAGAAGATGAAAAACCCTCCTACTTGCTCCAGCAGCTTTCATCATTACCGTATACGATCCTGACAGTCCCGACACAGACGTTCCTACTGCAAATTGAAGTATTCATCAAGTTAGTAATATCTCACAAACTTTAAGTTCAATGATCAAGGTGAGTTAAGGTTACGAGCCAAGGTTCATACTAATTTATATACATGCCAAGTTCATGATGAATCCTTCATAATGTAAATATATCACAGTTTCATTGTGTGATGAATGGAAAATCAAGAAAATTTACCCGAGGCTGTAAAGAATGAAGGACGTGAGAGCACCCGGGCTCATAGAACCTGCAATTGCTAGATTAGCTCCATATATCACTATCATGATAACTAATAATGTCGATGTTGCATTGTAACCTCCATAGAAGCAACCAACTACTTTCTGCAGCACAAAGTAAAAGAGACTAAATCCTCTTTCGTGGTTGTGTGCCTCTAATGTGTGTTTGAGAGAGGTGATTAAGGAACTCACAGCCTGTTGAAGGCAAAGCTTCAAAGTCTCATCAATTTTTTCTTAGTGTGAAATCTCAGAACTTTCCTGGGCAAAAGATCTTACTGTGCGTATGGCGCCAAAAGTTTCCTAACCAACAATGACAGAATTCCATTTCAGAAACATATTTGTAGCTCCAACCCTCTGGAATCAAATCTAATCTATCTCCCCTGAACGCATTTACTCAAAAAGTAAATGAACAGTAAACATTTCAATCTCCACTTTTCCCCCTTCAGGATAGAATTGTGAGATATCTCAGCAAAGTAACTGTTAACGCCAAGATCTTTCTCCACGTCTCAATCACAAAAGACGTCCTGATCCTGCACAGTAAACACAGTCAACACCAAAAGCTTGACGGCTTGGACCGTCGGGGGATAACTCCGGCGTGAGAGTCAGTACAGGCTATCACAAGGTTAACAATGGAGGAATAAATATCTAGTGACTTGAGAGCAATAATTAATTGGTTAATTACCTTTCACCGTGTGTCCTCCTTGCTTTATATCTCCAAAGTCCGGTTTGTCGTGTATGCAACTGACTTTTCGGGCCCACAGCTTTCAGTCGACTAAGCACTGTCCAATCCTCATTAAATGCAATGCAGAGATGACAGTCAAAGTTCTATCCCCAATCTACACCGGTCAAAGCCCAAGTGGAACCATACTCATCTAGTAGTTCGGCCCACTGTCACAGCCCAATACTTCATAGGCCCCAAAATAAAGATAATATCCACCCAATGGGCTGGCCCAATGAACCGACCTAATACTTTCAGGACCCACCTCAACATGTCTAAAGTATTATGGCCAACATTGCCCCCCAATCTTTTATTAAACAGGAGGTTTAATGAAAGAGTATAAGTAGAATCGGTCCAGAATAAAAGGAATTATAATGAGATCAACAAAGCCCCAAGATACAATTTACCGAGGCACAATAGGTAAATCTCAAACAACAATTCAAATAGAAACCGGAAGCCCAATAGAGAAGCCCACTCCGGTTAACAATGAAGACCAAAACCGCACACTACCTCTTCAAATTCATAATCATTGCTGGCATTAAATGAGCCACCCTTGAACCTTGTGAAAAGTTTGAAGAGAACTCTAGTATAAAAGCTGTACAAGTTCAGCAATTCCTTCGTCCATAATACCGACAACCACCGGTTCAGCAACAGCTCTATCATGGACCAAATCAACGAGGGAATGAAGTACCAAGCTAGAGTAAGCTTAACTTATCCATTTACATCTCGGCCCATTAATTTTGAACTGATAGACTAACACTGATCATCCGCAGGAAAACACTGTCTTCAGGTGCCTCCGTCCCAAATATAAAGAACCCGAAAAGGATACCGAAGAAAATGCCGAAGAGGATGCCGAAGAGAATGCCAAAGAGAATACCGCCCGAAGGGATAACGCCATCCGGAAGTCTGTGCTGGTGAAAGAAAGAATCAATCTTAATATTACCCTCTTCAACAATGAAGGCCTTCGGAAGGATATCGACAAGATCGAAGAAGAACTGAAAACGACCATGGCCACTCATCGGGTCATCACTGATATAAATGCCGATCCGTCAAGCTAAAGCATCTGGCACATCGCCAGAAGCACGAAGAAGAGCTCAAAGAGCTTCGGGCCCTTAAGAATTTGAGTCCGCCACTGACCGAAGACCTTCATAAGAAATCCAAATAGCATACGGAAAATCCGCTGAGCTGAACAATGAAGTTGTCCACATGTACTCTGAAGGATACGAGGACTGCCGAAGTAAACATAAAGCCAAATTTATATTGGCCAAAGTAATCCCGGCTCTCCTCGACTCTTCGGACATCGAGGACAATAAGGAAGCTTAAAGATATCATCTGAAGCTTTAGGACTCCCGAAGTGTGAGACATATCTGCTTCATTGGTAATTTGTTTACCCCAAAAGGCCTAACAAAACCAAAAGATGACATTCGCCTACCACGAAGGGCCTGACGAAGTCTAAAGAACGACAGTTGTCTACCACGAAGGGCCTGACAAGGTCTGAAGGACAACGCTTGCCTACCACGAAGGGCCTGATAAGGTCTAAGTGACGACAATTGCCTACCACGAAGGGCCTGACAATGCCTTAAAGATGACACTTGCCTACCACGAAGGGCCTGACAAGGTCTAAGTGACGACAATTGCCTACCACGAAGGGCCTGACAATGCCTGAGGATGACACTTGCCTACCACGAAGGGCCTGACAAGGTCTAAGGATGACATTCGCCTACCACGAAGGGCCTGACGAAGTCTAAAGATGACACTTGCCTACCACGAAGGGCCTGACAAGGTCTAAGGATGACATTCGCCTAACATGAAGGGCCTGACGATGCCTAAAGATGACACTTGCCTACCACGAAGGGCCTGACAAGGTCTAAGGATGACATTCGCCTACCACGAAGGGCCTGACGAAGTCTAAAGATGACACTTGCTTACCACGAAGGGCCTGACAAGGTCTAAGGATGACATTCGCCTACCACGAAGGGCCTGACGAAGTCTAAAGATGACACTTGCGTACCACGAAGGGCCTGAAGTCTAAGGATGACATTCGCCTACCACGAAGGGCCTGACGATGCCTAAAGATGACACTTGCCTACCACGAAGGGCCTGACAAGGTCTAAGGATGACATTCGCCTACCACGAAGGGCCTGACGAAGTCTAAAGATGACACTTGCCTACCACGAAGGGCCTGACAATGTCTATGGATGACATTCGCCTACCACGAAGGGCCTGACGAAGTCTAAAGATGACACTTGCCTACCACGAAGGGCCTGAAAAGGTCTAAGGATGACATTCGCCTATCACGAAGGGCCTGACGAAGTCTAAAGATGACACTTGCCTACCACGAAGGGCCTGACAAGGTCTAAAGGACCACCTGCCGAAGAGGCTACCATCGAATGGTCAGCGAGTCCTCCCGAACCTCCCATCAAAACCAAAAGATGACATTCGCCTACCACGAAGGGCCTGACGAAGTCTAAGTGGCGACAATTGCCTACCCCGAAGGGCCTGACAATGCTAAAGTGACGACAATTGCCTACCCCGAAGGGCCTGACAATGCCAAAGTGACGACAATTGCCTACCCGAAGAGCCTGACAATGCCAAAGTGACCACATGCCGAAGAGGCTACCATCGAATGGTTAGCAAGTCCTCCCGAACCTCCTAACACCGAGGTGGCATTTGCTGTGCCTGTCAGACTATGGATGAGCTACCGAAGTCCCTCATGAACGTTTTAAACTTCGATCCCATGAGCTGGCGTCTTTTAACCTGATCCCTAGGCAATGGACCCAGTACGACTACCCCCCAGACAGCAAGAGGTATAGGAGACAAAATCGAATATAGCCTTTTGGTGGCTGACGTGGGATCAAACAATTTAGCTGTCATAAATATCCACGTGAACCCTCCGAATAACATTTGCAGCTTCGGGTGGCATCCAAAATTCCTCAATAATAGGAGATGAGTCCAAAATAGAATACCCAAAGTCTTTCTGTGCTCCGAATATCGCTGTCGAAGTGCTTTGTAGGTCAACAACTTCGGGCCAAATAATTGCCACAAATATCTTTGTGAACTTCCCAAAGAACACACTCTGCTTCAGATGGAACCAAATGTTTAAGCAATGATGACGAAAAAGGTCCTTCAATAAAGATTCTCATCAATGAGGACAAAATTGATACTCTTGTACTTAGTCTTTTTTGCCAGCATCTGATCCGAAGGAAAGACGCAATCTGGCGTCAAAGTTATAAGCATCTGTAGTGGCCAGCTTCGATAATGCACCGGCGGTGGAATTATTATTGTGATCGAATCCTTAATAGCCTGCTATATTGATGTCCGAAATAGAATATCCATCTGCATGAAATGTCCACGAGCTCTGCTTCTGCTGAAGTACTACAACGGCTTTGTCGGACTACTCAGCTGCTTTCCATCTAGAGCTGTAACTTTAGATGGATTTCCCCGAAGACAAGTGTCCACAGGGCGGTGTGCCCTTAATGGACTCTCGGGAGTGTGATTTCTGGATTTTTTCGGTGAAACTTTCTGTTACTGTGGTGAGGATACTCAATGCAGAATACCTTTATTTGTATTCTGAGGTGCATTTTCCCTGGATCAGTTTCTTCGTCTGCTGCGACCATAATCCCGAAGACCAATAGGAAGGAGTACCCTCTTCGGTCAATCAAGAAAATGGCTGTTGGGTCTTCGTCTACTCTGCTTCCACCATAATCCCGAAGACCAATAGGGCGGAATACCCTTCTTCGGTCAATCAATCAGGAAAATGGCTGTTGGGTCTTCGTCTACTCTGCTTCGACCATAATCCCGAAGACCAATAGGGAGGAGTACCCTTCTTCGGTCAATCAATCAGGAAAATGGCTGTTGGGTCTTCGTCTACTCTGCTTCGACCATAATCCCGAAGACCAATAGGGAGGAGTACCCTCTTTGGTCAATCAAGAAAATGGTTGTTGGGTCTTCGTCTACTCTGCTTCGATCCCGAAAAAGGCCTCGAAACATGTCTTTAAAGTGTAGACTTCATTCTAACTTGACCGGTCTGTCAGTCTGACCACTTCGGTATAGGATTCTAAGCAGTATGCCTTCTACCCTTTTCCGACCATGGTCAGATCTTCTCTCGGCAGCAAAAATCAATCTTCTTCCAGCATCATCCCGGGCTCTCGAACGAGAACCCTCAGAAACCTGCTTGGAAACAGTACCAGCATGAGCATTCTTTGAAGGACCCAATCAATCCTTGACAGATACTCATTGTGTAGACGAAGTCATAGCCATCAGGTATCCTTTAGAGGTAACTGTTCTACTCTTCTTCACCATGGATTCCAACGTAGAGCAGCTACAATTTGTGATTGAAAACTTCAAGAATACTAGAACACATCCCTCCTTCTAGCGCCAATGTTAACGCCAAGATCTTTCTCCACGTCCCAATCACAAAAGACGTCCTGATCCTGCACAGTAAACACAGTCAACACCAAAAGCTTGACGGCTTGGACCGTCGGGGGATAGCTCCGGCGTGAGAGTCAGTACAGGCTATCACAAGGTTAACAATGGAGGAATAAATATCTAGTGACTTGAGAGCAATAATTAATTGGTTAATTACCTTTCACCGTGTGTCCTCCTTGCTTTATATCTCCAAAGTCCGGTTTGTCGTGTATGCAACTGACTTTTCGGGCCCACAGCTTTCAACCGACTAAGCACTGTCCAATCCTCATTAAATGCAATGCAGAGATGACAGTAAAAGTTCTATCCCCAATCTACACCGGTCAAAGCCCAAGTGGAACCATACTCATCTAGTAGTTCGGCCCACTGTCACAGCCCAATACTTCATAGGCCCCAAAATAAAGATAATATCCATCCAATGGGCTGGCCCAATGAACCGGCCTAATACTTTCAAGACCCACCTCAACATGTCTAAAGTATTATGGCCCAACATTGCCCCCTAGACGACGCCATTTTTTTTTCCTTAGACATTGTCAGGCCCTTCGTGGTAGGCAAGTGTTATCTTTAGACTTCGTCAGGCCCTTCGTGGTAGGCGAATGTCATCTTTAGACCTTGTCAGGCCCTTCTTGGTAGGCAAATGTCATCTTTAGGCATCGTCAGGCCCTTCGTGGTAGGCGAATGTCATCCTTAGACCTTGTCAGGCCCTTCGTGGTAGGCAAGTGTCATCTTTAGACTTCGTCAGGCCCTTCGTGGTAGGCGAATGTCATCCTTAGACCTTGCCAGGCCCTTCGTGGTAGGCAAGTGTCATCCTCAGGCATTGTCAGGCCCTTCGTGGTAGGCAATTGTCGTAACTTAGACCTTGTCAGGCCCTTCGTGGTAGGCAAGTGTCATCTTTAAGGCATTGTCAGGCCCTTCGTGGTAGGCAATTGTCGTCACTTAGACCTTATCAGGCCCTTCGTGGTAGGCAAGCGTTGTCCTTCAGACCTTGTCAGGCCCTTCGTGGTAGACAACTGTCGTTCTTTAGACTTCGTCAGGCCCTTCGTGGTAGGCGAATGTCATCTTTTGGTTTTGTTAGGCCTTTTGGGGTAAACAAATTACCAATGAAGCAGATATGTCTCACACTTCGGGAGTCCTAAAGCTTCAGATGATATCTTTAAGCTTCCTTATTGTCCTCGATGTCCGAAGAGTCGAGGAGAGCCGGGATTACTTTGGCCAATATAAATTTGGCTTTATGTTTACTTCGGCAGTCCTCGTATCCTTCAGAGTACATGTGGACAACTTCATTGTTCAGCTCAGCGGATTTTCCGTATGCTATTTGGATTTCTTATGAAGGTCTTCGGTCAGTGGCGGACTCAAATTCTTAAGGGCCCGAAGCTCTTTGAGCTCTTCTTCGTGCTTCTGGCGATGTGCCAGATGCTTTAGCTTGACGGATCGGCATTTATATCAGTGATGACCCGATGAGTGGCCATGGTCGTTTTCAGTTCTTCTTCGATCTTGTCGATATCCTTCCGAAGGCCTTCATTGTTGAAGAGGGTAATATTAAGATTGATTCTTTCTTTCACCAGCACAGACTTCCGGATGGCGTTATCCCTTCGGGCGGTATTCTCTTCGGCATTCTCTTCGGCATCCTCTTCGGCATTTTCTTCGGTATCCTTTTCGGGTTCTTTATATTTGGGACGGAGGCACCTGAAGACAGTGTTTTCCTGCGGATGATCAGTGTTAGTCTATCAGTTCAAAATTAATGGGCCGAGATGTAAATGGATAAGTTAAGCTTACTCTAGCTTGGTACTTCATTCCCTCGTTGATTTGGTCCATGATAGAGCTGTTGCTGAACCGGTGGTTGTCGGTATTATGGACGAAGGAATTGCTGAACTTGTACAGCTTTTATACTAGAGTTCTCTTCAAACTTTTCACAAGGTTCAAGGGTGGCTCATTTAATGCCAGCAATGATTATGAATTTGAAGAGGTAGTGTGCGGTTTTGGTCTTCATTGTTAACCGGAGTGGGCTTCTCTATTGGGCTTCCGGTTTCTATTTGAATTGTTGTTTGAGATTTACCTATTGGGCCTCGGTAAATTGTATCTTGGGGCTTTGTTGATCTCATTATAATTCCTTTTATTCTGGACCGATTCTACTTATACTCTTTCATTAAACCTCCTGTTTAATAAAAGACTGGGGGGCAATGTTGGGCCATAATACTTTAGACATGTTGAGGTGGGTCTTGAAAGTATTAGGCCGGATCATTGGGCCAGCCCATTGGGTGGATATTATTTTTATTTTGGGTCCTATGAAGTGTTGGGCTGTGACAGTGGGCCAAACTACTAGATGAGTATGGTTCCACTTGGGCTTTGACCGGTGTAGATTGGGGATAAAACTTTGACTGTCATCTCTGCATTGCATTTAATGAGGATTGGACAGTGCTTAGTCGGCTGAAAGCTGTGGGCCCGAAAAGTCAGTTGCATACACGACAAACCGGACTTTGGAGATATAAAGCAAGGAGGACACACGGTGAAAGGTAATTAACCAATTAATTATTGCTCTCAAGTCACTAGATATTTATTCCTTCATTGTTAACCTTGTGATAGCATGTACTGACTCTCACGCCGGAGCTATCCCCCGACGGTCCAAGCCGTCAAGCTTTTGGTGTTGACTGTGTTTACTGTGCAGGATCAGGACATCTTTTGTGATTGGGACGTGGAGAAAGATCTTGGCGTTAACAGTAACAATAGAATAAGATAAGAACACATGTACATAAATCCAGATTACTCTTTCTTAATATATTCACCAAAACTATTTATGGAACATGCCATAAAATTTGTCTAGTTCAAGGGATAGCAGGGTTAAACTGCATGATTATTTAACATAGAGACTAACAACTGAAAATTTAAACTTTTTTTTAAGTCACAATAAATAACCTCAGCAACTGAGGCAGCCACAGCAGCAGCAACTTGAGTCTTGTGGGAAAGTTCACGAAGATATCGACCAAATTTACGTATGGCTAGAGATATGACAGGAACAACGACCAAAGCCAATACTAAAACACAACAATGGGAAAGAAGTTAGGTTAAGCATGCGCTAGATTGTGAATAAAGAGTTGAAGTTTAGGCTTCATAATTAAAGAATTTACGTGTTAATTTCCAAGATGTTGTAAACATAAAGCCCAGACCAATAGCTGCAGTAGAGAGATTCTTTAGGCCCCCAGAAATATTGATGGTTGCAGCATTTTTAATGATCTGAATATCTTCAGATAGCCTACTTAGGAGCTCCCCAGTTCTAGTAACATCATAGAAGGCTATTTCCTGCAACATTATCAGCTGTTGTAAATGAACTTTCACTTTAAAAGCATTCAAGTACTTTAAGTCGCCAAAAGCTGGGCGCCAGTTTCATTCCCTTGGCAACAAATTGGAATCTGTAAACAAAAAAAAAAACTACATTTCTGTGCAAAGATAACTTATATTTACTTGGTGAACTAGATGGCTGAACAGGTTCTTTCTCAACCGAGCAGCAACCCTTTCACCGGCAGAAGTAAACAACCACGCTCGAATTGCAGTCGCAACTGAGCTGAAATGAGCAAAGTAATGGAAACCCCTTAAGATGTCATAAAGTTAAAATAGCGTGACTAAAGAACAACATGCTTTATAAAAATCCAGTCTGTAACTATGAACTGTATTAATATAATAAAGATACATTTTTCAACCAAGTTTAAGACTAGTGCTCGTCAGTGTCAAATATAAATTTAATGTTGAAATCTACATATTAAATGGTATGAAAATCTGAAACAAGCCAAATAATGAGAGTAAGCAAAGTGAACTGAATTATGATAGATAAAGGAAAAAAATTGAGCAATGGTCATACCCAACTATGACAATCAGAAAAATTCCCAGTATAGTGTTCTTGACTGCACTCCGAGCTTCAGTTCTCTGCTCAGGTGTTTGAATATCTCCCGACACTATATCAATTATTTTTCCACCAAACTTTGGCTGCAGCACTAACAATATAATGTCATTACAAGTTTAGAATCAAATGCCTGTATTTGTAATTCAGAACCATTTGTTACTTCTTAATCAAAAGTTGGGAGAGGACATACGATTAGTTTGCTTGATGCGGACGCAATCAGCAGCACAACCATAGCAAGAGTCAAGTTCTTAGCCTCAGGCTTTGCCAACAAAGTAATCATACGTATCAGGATTATATTTCCTTCCAGGATCCAGATACCATGAAGTTATTCATGATAAGTTGGTCAATTGACCAATGCAGTACTGACACGCAAGGAGAGATAACCTTCCGACCTATGTGTCGACACTATATTAGTCAATTGACCAAAGTTCCACTCCGTTCCACGATCCGGTACTAATAAAATACAAATGTAATCCAACTAACCAGTGACAGTATTCTTAAAAAGCCCACATTTGCAACCTGAAATTTTCAGGTGTAAAGTTAGCACCTAATACACACTACAATAGTATCTAAGCCGTAAAATTAGACTTGTAAGAGTTCACAAATACCGGTACTGCATCTCCATGCTCAAGGTCTATCACCTGACCATTTTCAGCTGCACCCCCCCAAGTTTAAAAACCCAAAATCAAATAAAACATACTAAAAAACTCGAAAAATTAATGAAATGTGACAATCCTTTATATTATATGTAGACACAGAATTCATCATACGAGAGATTCCAAATTGGGCAAAAATATCTAACTGTAAACTCCTCCATTCTCAAACATTTGGTCAAATTACAAATACTTGCTTATTTTTTTTTAACTTAAAAATCAACTTATAAGTAAAAAAATATGTCATTACCAAACAAGGAAATAGTTGCAAAGGACTTATAAGTTGGTTTGACCAACCTATAAGTCACTGCCGAACATGCTCTTAGTATTTATGTAAAAACACAAAATTTGAGCCAGCAAATGAACACTTTAGAAATAGCATAAAATCAGATTATTTTTCTAACTGGGCAACTAAGATTCCATAACTGAGCAGAACCCATAAGCTGGAATGCAATTCGTATGACCTAGAAACTAAAATGACATTGTAATGACATCATTTAAAATTAAATAAATTATTGCTCAAATATCATATTTAAAATTTATTCAATAAGACTAATTTGGCTCCTCTCCATTACACATTTTTTCCCATTCCATCTAATACACCAAATTTTTGTGTGGCTAATTTGACACACACCCTCCTTGGAACGACCAAGGATTGAACCCCAAAATAATTAACATGAGTTGGTCATACCACTCGGGCCAAAGGTCTTCGATCATATAATACACAAATTATAGTGTATTATATGAAATTAGAGAGAATGTGTAATGAAGGAGATTCAAATCCCAATAAATCGTTCTAAGCATAATGGATTATTAAGTAACTACAAATATTCTGAATCCGGTTATTATAAAGTTATTTTATGATAAGTTAGTCAATTGATGAATACAATATACTATAGAGATCAACTCCCACTTATGCGTCAGTGCGTCAATATTATATTATTGAATAGACGAAAGTTAACTTTATTCTAACAATTCCCTAATATATTCTGTAATGTTTTGATAAATGCGTGCTCCTGCCAGCTACGGTGTTCAAGAATTATACATGGCATGCTGCTGCATGGGACAACCCGTCACCCCATGCACCCACCGAAAAAAAAACCTTAATCTATTATCTATTACTTATATTTATTACAATAGTACAACCGTTTTCTTGTACGAGTTAACTCAGATATTTTGGTTGGTCCTGAACTCAGTTAACTTATGAAATTATACTTGAATTTAATTGATTGATGTATTTACTTTTATTATACAGTTGTATAAAAATTGTATTCGGAATAAACTGCGTCTAGACAAGATTTTCAAATACGATTAAATTCTAAAAGTTCCAAAAACTCCAAATCAAATATGTAATCTGGCCCCAGCGGTAACATAATCATCAACTATATGATTTAATTATAAAATTCAAAAGAAAAAAAATTAATCACTATATTTAATAAAATATCTTTATAGAAGTATTAAAAAATATTATAATTTTATAATTAGATCAGTTCTTTACTTGGATTATGATACCGAATATCTAATATTGAATATATTGGTGGATAAATATTTAACGAATACAAATATATATATATGTATCCGTATTCATATATGTTTATTTACGAATATCTCTATTCGAATATGAATGATATATGTTTAAGTCGAATACAGATATTGTCCGATTTAAACGAATACGGACACGGATGAATATCCTATTTTATACCATCCAACTTTAGCTATGTATCATTTCCCTTGTATAGCCATTGGCTTTCTTGCGGGGTTGGAAAGGGTTATTAGTCAGAATTTAGCCATAATCCTCAATAAGAAAAGTGTAGTTGATGATTCTTACAGAAATGAGAAAACTAAAGACAATAATTTAATCTTCTAAAATGATACAAACTAAATGACACCAGAAGAAGATCCTGAATTACATATTTTGAACCCTTGATTCCTATTACCTGGATATCACCAATAACCAATTCTATTGCTGAGTTTGGTTGTACATTCAAGTTAATTTGGATACAGAGCTAAATTTCAGTTTTTGGACCTTGTAGTTGTCTCTTGACTAATGCAGTATAAATACCATTCTTGTCGAGGAGCTCGTCGTGAGTCCCACTCTCAACTATCTGACCGTCGGAAATAACTGCCACAGTGTTTGCAGTTTTGACTGTCGAAAGCCTATGCGCTATAACTAGAACTGTCCTGCCGTTCATCAGAGAATCCATGGCATCCTATATAAAATAAGACGATATGAAAATTGTTAAAACTATATTTGAAACAAAAGTTGTGTTGTTAAGCAAGTGCATTTCTAGACAATGTGTTGTCGCACCTGAACTAGGTATTCGCTTTCAGCATCAAGAGCACTGGTGGCCTCATCTAAAAGAAGAATTCTTGGGTTCATCATTAGAGCTCTCGCAATTGCTACTCTTTGTTTTTGACCTCCTGAAAGCCTTACCCCACGTTCTCCAACAAAGGTCTGGTATCCTTCCGGGAATTTGGATATGAATTCATGGGCATTTGCCATTTTCTGCAATTCACACCAAAAAATATGATCAGAATCACTTATTCTGTAGAGAGGGATGACTAGTTGGTATATAAAGATTTGAAACACATACAGCTGCATTTTCCACATCAACACTGCTTGCCTTGCCATCTAACCCGTAGGCAATATTCTCTTGGATTGAGCAGTTGAAAAGCACCGGTTCTTGGCTCACTATACTGATCTAAATTTTGATGGGAAATATTTATTAGATAAGGGAATTAAAAAAAATCTCAATCTTAAAGACTACATTTGTTTCAAGAGCATCATTCATATAAGTGTCTTGCGGGCATAAAGAAGAATTGGTACCAAGATTACCTTTCTGTGCAGATGATAGTGCGATATTTCTACCAGAGGAACTCCATTAAGCAAAATCTTTCCCTTGATAGGATCATAAAACCTCTCAATCAAGTTTGCTATTGTAGTCTGCCACACAAACGGAAAACAAGTTATATGATAAATAGATTGGTTATGCTTTTCTAACCATCATAAACTTAGCTCATTGTTTTATTTTTAATTATATATGGCATGAAAATGAATCTAACTTACACATGAACTTTTGGATTAAAGATGTATTACCTTTCCACCACCACTTGGACCAACCAGTGCAACCTTTGACCCAGGATGCAGCTTTAGTGTTATGCCCTAAAATTCACGAATATGTCATTTGATCCACACAGCCTCAATTTAGAGGGATATTGTGAGTTCCATCAAAAATAGAAGTAATCAAGGAAAAGTGTCTACCTTGAGTATCATATCCTTAGGGCGGGAAGGATAGGCAAACCAGACATCATCCATATCCACTTCTGCGTCTTTATCACTACAATTAAAGATAATGATATAATCAGTTTAGATATTCCATTTTCATGTGTATAACCTGGCTATTTGCTTGTTAACACCAACAATTCTGAACTTCTTAAATGATAAGAGAATGCATAACTATAGACCATATATATTTAACAAATCCCCTCACAATCAGCCTGCTAGGTCCAATGCATGTATTTTAATATCAGGGTGGTGAAAGATTTGAACACAGAATCTGATGTGGAACCATATAGGAAAGCTTTAGCTTTGCACTTGAACAGCAGCTATTATCCATTCAACATCTTTGTTGAGATCTGGATACCAGACAGAGAATACATGTCAAGGGCATTCAGTTATGCTCCTGAAGAGTCAACAGCCAAACTGCACTATAGCTCCCTTTTAAGAGATAGGGTGTAAAAAAATTATTCAACAGGGCACACCTAACATATATCCTAGTAATGTCTCATATGTTTTCATTAATATCATCAAATAGTCTATTAACAAAATCAGTGACCAACCATGAATTGATGAACAGCTTGGCACCAGTAACAATCTCAATATGGAAGTTAATTGTCAGTAATCAGTATCTTGACGGTAGGAATATCAAGGGTTGCATTACCACTCAGCATAACTTTGAGGATGATTATATAATAAGGAAAACCATGAATTTAATCGGGAAGTGCTTAAATGAAGAAATAACTGATTTTGCACCTTGTGATTAATGATTCCAATTCAAACTATATGCGAATATGCGTGATTATGAGATTTTATGCACAAGTCATGACATTTCTAACTGTAATCATGAATTTTGGCACAGGTGGATCTGTATGTGCAAATGTTTCAGACAAA
Organism: Panax japonicus; assembly: GCA_020205505.1. Taxonomy (NCBI): domain Eukaryota; kingdom Viridiplantae; phylum Streptophyta; class Magnoliopsida; order Apiales; family Araliaceae; genus Panax; species Panax japonicus. The sequence goes on along the minus strand of CM035098.1, from coordinate 1,032,038 downwards.
AGTAAGGTAACATGTGTTATGAAGATGACCATGATCCCTATTTTGTAGAAAAATCTCTTAGATTTTAGAGTCAAGAACTATGGTCCTGTACCCATATTTGTGTGCCAAAGGTGATGTCTTCCTTCCAAATAAACTAAGATTTCTTACATTTGTATTCATAAATATTTGAAAAAAATACAACAAATAACTAACCCCAAAGGACACTTGTTTCCTGATTTCGGCATGGATGAAACACGATCCAGAAGCTGAAAAACCCTCCTACTTGCTCCAGCAGCTTTCATCACTACCGTGTATAATCCTGACAGTCCAGACACAGATGATCCTACTGCAAATTGAAACATTCATCAAGTTGAGTAATATTGACAAATAAAAGGGTCATTGATCAAGGTTATTAACTGTTTTACGAGCCAAAAATTCATACTAACTTGTATAAATTCATGCAAAGTTCATGATATCCTTCATAACTAAAATATATAACTAGTTCTACTGGGATGGGAAAAAAAGAAGAGAATTTACCCGTGAGGCTGTAAAGAATGAAGGATGTAAGAGCACCCGAGGTAATAAAACCCGAAATTGCAAGATAAGCTCCATATATCACTACTAGGATAACTGATAATGTCGATGCTGCATTGAGACCTCCAGAGAAGCAACCAACTACTTTCTGCAGCACAAAGTAACAGAGAGTAACTACTCGATTCAGTTGCATGCCTTGTGCGTTTGTATGAGATTGGGAGGAAGAGAGAGAGAGAGAGAGAGAGGGGGGGGGGGGGGGGGAGGGGGAGAGGGAGAGGGAGAGAGATTAGGGAACTCACAGCCTGTTGAAGTCCAAGCTTCAAAGTCTCATCGACTTTCTCCGAGTATCGTGAACTCTCATAATTTTCCTGGGCAAAAGATCTCACTGTGCGTATGGCTCCAAAAGTTTCCTAACCGACAACGACAGAATTCAATGAGATATATTGATCATAGTGAGAACTAATTGTTCACTGAACAGGCTCTTTGAGGAACATCTCCAAGTGATATCTATGATAATGCAGTGCAATTAGGCAATCTGAAAGCTATAATCCCTGAATGTGGCATCCTTAAAACATGAACCAAGTACATCCTTGATCAAATAGTTTTAATTTAACTGAATGACCTTATTATAACCACCAATCACAAATAGTTATTTTCATAATTGGCAAACAATTTTTCCATTTCCACTTCCATTGTAAGAAATAAATTTGCAAGTCCACCCCTCAGGGAATCAAATGACAAAATTGCTCGAACAAATAACTATACAGTAAACTTTTAAATCTTCAGTTTCCCCCTTTAGTATAAAAAAGTAAGATGTCTAAGCATAGTGACAATAGAATAAGATTAGAACACATTTATATAAATTTATATGCTTTATCATAGATTACTCTTTTGTCTAATTCAACAAACTAATTCTGGAACTTGTCATAAAAAATGTTGACCGAAGGGTTATCATGATTAAGCAACATTACTAATTTAACTAAAAGACTCAAACCAACTAAAAATTTAAACTTCAGTCACAATATCAAACCTCGGCAATTGAAGCAGCTACAGCAGCTGCAGCTTGAGTCTTGTGGGAAAGTTCACGAAGATATCGACCAAATTTACGCACAGCGACAGAAATGAGCGGAACAACAACTAAAGCCAACACTAAAACAAAACAATGGGAAAGAAATTAGGTTAAGCATGTTAGAAAGTGGATGAGTATTGAAGTTTATCGGGTGCATAATCATTATCAAAGGTCTTACATGTTAATTTCCAAGATGTTGTAAACATAAAGCCAAGACCAATAGCTGCGGTAGAGAGATTCCGAAGGGCCTCAGAAAGATTGGTTGTTGCAGCATTTTTAATGATCTGGGTATCTTCAGATAGCCTACTTAGGAGCTCCCCTGTTCTAGTAACATCATAGAAGGCTATTTCCTGCAACATTATCAGCTGTTGTAAACAAGCTTTCACTTTGAAAGCATCATGTACTTTAAGATGGGTTTCATTTTCTTGACAAAAAAATGGAGTCCATAGATTAGATAAAACAAAGGTTATGCACAAAGACGACTGATATTTACTTGGTCAACGAGGTGACTGAATAGGTTCTTTCTCAACCTAGCAACAACCCTTTCACTGGCAGAAGAAAACAACCATGCTCGAAGTGCAGTGCTAATTGATCTGAAAAGTGAAAAATATTAGAAAACCCTTAAGATGCATAGAGGTAAAATCACATGACTTGGAATGGAAAGAACCACATGTGCAATGGAAATTCAGTCTATAACTAGGCATGTCAATCAGGCTTAGTGAACTGAGTTAAGGCTGCCCCAAGCACTGCCTAATCAAATATTGACGATTTCGGGTATGGACCCAGCCCATTAGGGCTTATAATAAGTAGGGAGCAGCCAAAAATGTGGTCCTATTTTCTGGCAAACCCGAACAAACAATATCAAAGTTAAAAAGATAAAATAACAAAAACTAATGTAACTCATAATTAAAATGATATTAGCTTATTTTGACAACTTGTAAGGCTGATAATAAAACATTAACATCTTTGCGACTAACAAGTGAGATTGTGAGATTAGTTATGGCCGGATCCTCTAGAGTTAGACTTGGCATCTTGTGGGCACTACTTAAGAAATCATTTTGACCACTGATAATCTAGAAAGTGAAAAACTAATTCTAGCCGATCACCTTTTAATTAACTGTGGAACTGGTGTTGAATTTCTTTAGGGTATGATATAACCTCTTTGCATAACATATTAGTATTCAGTTTACAATTGTACAGCTTATTATTCCGCTTCTACTGCTATAGTTATACGTATATAGTAAATATAAAATAAAAATAATATATAAAATATATCATTTTTATTTATTTATACACCCTGGGGGTACAACACCTGAGCTACCTGTTGAATAAGCTTGGCCCAAATTTTACTTTGGGTTTAAATTTTTGTCAAAACTCAACTCAACTCAACTCACTCCAAACTTAATTTCAAATGAGCTTTTAGCGGGTTGAACAATTGATACAATCTTGATCAAGGCCGTATGGAACGACATTAACTCAATTCAAATCTCAGAGGTTCATCAAATGATTTTAAGTAATTAGGCTGAGATTTATTCAAGGATGCTTGAAATGGAGCTCAATTCAATCAAACCGCGGAGGATACATTGTATGATTTGAGTATTCTAAACTCAACATATTCAGCGAACCCAAATCAAGGCAAGCCAAGTCATCAAATCCGTGTTCAATTAAGTCGCCTATTGTTCAACCAAACTATTTTTCAATTCATGAAGGGTTAGGCATTCACGCAACAATATGAATCACCAAATCAAGTCGGAGCTTACAATCAATCACGTGGCAACACAAGTTTGGAAATCACGACGATCAAGTTTGGGCGGATAAGAGTTCGAGGGCACTCGAGAATGATTCTAAGCTTATTAATTTGACGCAAACGATATGTCCAAGTAAAGAGTCGAGGCTAAAAGGCGAAACGGACATTTCAGTAAAACGGGCCAGTTTTGTCAACCTGGCGATGCCGCGTCAGATTTAAGCCTATGAACGGCGCTGCCGCGCCACCATGTCAGAATGTTTCTGATGAAACGGTGCTTCCGTGCCATTTTCTAGTACAAATGCGGCGCTGCCGCACCAGGCTGCGATCCTGGAAAATCTGGAATGCAGATTGTACGGGATTTTTGAGGATTTTTAAGAAGTTTTCCAATTATAATGTAATTAGGAAGCTTTTTAGTTAGGATTTTGATTTCCATTAGATTTTCTATTATTTAGTTGATTCCTTATAGGAATTAGGGTTTCTTCTACTAGTATAAATATGATACATGGATGATGCAAGTGACACAATATACATTTTCAGATTTTATCAATACAATACTTGTGAGATTTTCTCATCTTTTGGTTTTTTAAGAATTTCTAAGTCATTCTTAGTTTTTTTGAGATTCAATTTGACTTATCATAGAACAATTCAAATTTGTGTGTAGTTTCTTCTACCGCATCAATCGTCGATTGTACCAAGATTCCTGTTTCCATATAAGAACGGGGTCAAGGTGTCATTGGTGTCCATTTAACGCAAATTCCTTACACTATCGATTGTACCAAGGTTCTCGCTTCAATATAAGCGAAGGGTTGAGGTGTTGATCGTGTTCCACCAATATAACTTGCTAGAAACGATCCACGCGACGACCACCTCACGCAAGCGTGTCGTGGAGTCTCTCAATTGGTATCAAAGCTAAGTATCTAGCGGGTTATCTATCCTTTAATTTCTTGTTTGATTAAAAAAAAGTAAAGAAATTTTTTAGTTTTATTTCAATTGATTGCTAACTAATTCAGTAGTGATAATTCGAGCATTCAACCATGAACTCCGATCAAGTAAAACCTTAAAATTCCGCAAGCCTAACAAGCTTTCCAATAAATTGAAGGGCATACAAAGAGTATACACAACAACCCGATATTTTGTTGGTAATCCGAGACTCATACTTTCTATATTTGTTTTTGATAAGTTCTTGTTGAATTGCAATAGTAAAAATTTGATTTTTGTTTGGTGAATTTAAAAAAGAACATATAAGAGAGAATATTTGAGAGGTAAAAGGGAAAGAGTTGTGAGATCAATCGAGGGTAAAATCCAATTGAGTGATACAAGAGTGAAACATTGTTTGATAGAAACACGTAAGGGAGTGGTAAGAAATTTTTTTATTTACTAATCTTTGTTCTGTAGCAAACATGTTTGATTACGAGTTTGAAAGTACTCCTGAACCTCGAAGGAAATCTTTTCAAGGCAAGAATGATCCTGAAATATATTTGAAGTGGGAGAAAAAGAAAGAGTGAGAGTTTGACTATCACGACTACTCCGGGCGTAGGAAGGTCAAACTTGCGGTCTGTGTTACTCGGACTCGTGTGCGGGTGTCGGGTGCGGGTACGAATTTAGGTGTCGGACAAGTGAAGTCAAAAAATAGATGATACGCAGATATGGATCCGAATTTAGACACGGGGGCGGGGATACGGTATATTATGATTTTTTAACAATAATGTTTCAAATTATATCACCAAGTTTTTTTGCTCTAGGGACTTAAGTGCAAAAATATAAAGAAACAGGGGCAGAAATGAAAATAAACAAAACTATAGGGACTGATATGTAGTTTTCCAGAGGCTATTTTGAACTTCCAAAAAACTTGGGGGAACTAAATTAAAATTCTTTAAAAGCTATGGGGTACCAAATTGTAATTTGCCATGGATATTTTAAATATGAGATCTGATCTCAGTCTCTCTTCTTTTTCTATCTCACTCTCTTCTTTTTTTTCCTCCTCCACAGACGCACGACTCTTCTTCTTCCTCGCGGCTCTTCTTCTTCTTCCTCCTCTCTCGCGCCTCAGCCGTATCTGAATTTATGTGGCCGAATCCCGTACGAATTCCGCACCCGTGCCCGTGTCGTGTCGTGTCGTGTCGACACGGGTACTCCACCAAAAATGGCGAGTCCGAGTAACACAGCTTGCGGTTCTAGAGTTCTCCGATTATGCAGTTACGTGGTAGGATTGATTAGCAGGAGAAGATATGGAGAGGGTCCGATCGAGACATGGGAGGAGTTGAAAATCGTAATGAGAAAGCAATTTGTTCCTGTCCAGTTAAATCGGAGGAAGGAGTATACATCTCCAAGACCTGTAGAACAACCTCCAAGGCAATCAACATTAAATGACAAAAAGAAGGTTCGGGTAGACAGGTTGGAGTCGCGTTGGAGACAACCACAAGACACTCCTAAGGCGTATAGAAAGCAAGTCTTTCCTCAGAAGGTAAAGGAAGACATCATGGAGGCGGTTCGTAAGGGGACGGAGGCTTGTTGGTTGCAGCTGCAAAACACCCCTAAGGCGCATAGGGAGCGAGTTCAGCTGAGGGAGATAGAAGTTGAAGAAAATCCTACAGTCCACGAAGCGTCGATGGAGATAAGGGATTCTAGTTGGCAAGTTAAAGATGAATCTAATGCATTTACAAAAAGATCGTGATCAAAAGCTAGAGAGTGAACGACAGAAAGAGAATGATCAAAAGACTGAGAGTGAAAAAGAAGAATTAGAGAAAAGTGAGCTTGAAAAGAAAAAAGAGATTGAGAAAAGTGAGAATGAGAATAAAAGAGAGAATGAAAAAGTTGAGAGAAAAATTGAACAAAGAATAATGGGAAATAAGTGACTATGAAAAAGAGAGTGGGTGGTAAAAAGTATTGTATTTTAAACAGTCGATGACTGTACATTCGTACAAAGACACTTTTGAATACTAACCAGTTTAACTCTTCTTTGCCTAGTTCTATTGTTTCTCTATTTCAGGTTGATATCATATCCCTATCATTCCGTACTGATCAGCCTACAACATTCATGAGGACACGATGGAGTTACAAAGGCAGATTGGAGAGTTGATGGAGAGGGATATCATGAAAGTAAGCATGAGTTCTAGTGTCATTCAGGAGATCAAAGTACCTAAGAAGGATAGGACGTCGAGCATGTGCGTTGATTTTCAGTTGGTAAACAAGTATCAATATTCTTTTCTTTGCTTAGATAGTATGCTAGATGAATTGTATAGTACTTGTCACTTGTGTTTTGTCTAAATTTGATGATGACAATGTCTAATCAAATTAGTAGAGAATGCGATAGATGGAAAGTTGCATTAACATGTGATTTATATAAGTGGTTAGCTATTTCAGATAGATTAACTAATACATCTAGTGTTTTTTATGAGTTTATTAAAACATGTTTTGCATGATTCCATTGATAAATTTGTTTTTAACTATTTTGATGGTAGAATCATCTTTATAATAAACTATGGAGGATATTTCCTATATGTTGAGTTAGTTTATGATCATATTATTTATTCTCGTTTTCAATGTTCTTATTTTCATAATATTCATTCTAGTGTGTCTTGTCGGTATTCTTGTTTCCATACTGCTCAATCTGTACATAAGTTGTCATTATTTAACATTGGATGTCATCATGTCTTTCCATTTGGTCAATCATCATTACATGATTTTGAGAATGTTGTAGTGAATGGAAAGGAGTCTAAAATTAGTTTAAAAAGTGTTTATCGTCAAATTGGAGTGAAATATGGTTTACATGCGTATTTAGTTATATCATTCAGATTAGCTAATGCATTGCATGCTTTCATGAGTTTGTTGAGCCATATTTTGCATTCTTCTACGAGGAAATTTGTTATTCTCTATTTTGATGTTATTTTTATTTTTATCAACACTTGGGGGAATTCTTTAACACTTATCGAGTCTGTTTGTGAACATCGTAATTGCAATTGAGTTTTCATCTTGTGAAGTTGAATGTGACCTTTTAATTCTATTAACATTGTTACTTGATTTTGAATGTGTTAATTTCGATGAAAAAGAAAAGGTTGATTATGTCGTGCAGGTTTAGGATATGAACAAATTCAACGATGAGAATAGCATGGGCCATTGTGAGAACCAATTGGAACGATGCATTAAGAGTCTAAAAGGAAGTGTTTTGTTTTTTGATCTAGTAGACTATGCATATAAATTTGAATTTCTTGAGTTTTTAGTGATTACACAAAAGATACGTGTTGATTGATTTTGTTTTGTGTTTAATCCAGTAACTCAAGTGTTTGCATATGCGACATGACAAAGTTAAAAAATTGATATTTGATCTAGGTGAATTGAAGTCGGTGTTTTTTGCAAATGGACGAGATCATCAATTGACTTTTGATTCAGGAATTAAATGGGTGAATATGCAACATGAAGAGTTCTACATACTAAGTTTTGATCCAAGAGGAGTTCAACCTTTTCAAATTTTTTCTTGTGATGCTGATGTTGATTATATGATTAATTTGTCAGGTGAGACGTGTGCTTATGTTTTGTATGATGTTACTGACTTAGTTTGTTTTGCTGAAGGGTCATATTTGAGGACGAATTCTTTTCAAGAAGAGGGGATGCCAGATTTGAGGACAAATAATTTTCAAGAGGAAGGAAATGATACAATCCTAATCAGGACCGCATTGAACGACAATAACTCAATTCAAATTCCAGACGTTCATCAAATGATTTTAAGTAATTGAGCAGAGATTTATTCAAGGATGCTTGAAATGGAGCTCAATTCAATCAAACCGCAAGGGTAGGATACATTGTATGATTTGGGTATTCTAAACTCAACACATTCAGCGAACCCAAATCAAGACAAGCCAAGTCATCTGATACGTGTTCAATTAAGTCGCCTATTGTTCAACCAATTTATGTTCCAATTCATGGAAGGTTTGGCATTCACGCGACAATATGAATTACCAAATCAAGCCAGAAACTTACAAACAATCACGTGGCAACACAAGTTTGGAAATCACAACGATCGAGTTAGGACGGATTAGAGTTCGAGGGAACTCGAGGATGATTCTAAGATTGTTAATTTGATGCAAACGATTGGTCCAAGTAAAGAGTTGAGGCTAAAAAGGGACATTTCAGAACATTTCAGCAAAACGGGCCAGTTCTGTTAATCCGGCGCTACCGCGCCAGATTTAAGCCTATGAACAGCGTTGTCACGCCACCATGCCAGCACATTTCTGATGAAATGGGGCTGCCGTGCCATTTTCTAGTACAAATGCAGCATTGTCGCGCCAAGCCGTCTGGAATGTAGATTGTACGGGAATTTTGAGGATTTTTAAGAAGTTTTCCTATTCTAATGTAATTAGGAAGCTATTTAGTTAGGATTTTGATTTCCATTAGATTTGCTATTATTTTGTTGATTCCTTATATGAATTAGGATTTCTTCTACTAGTACAAATATGATACATGAATGACGTAATTGACACAATATACATTTTCAGATTTTATCAATACAATACTTGTGAGATTTCCTCGTCTTTTGGTTCTTTAAGAATTTCTAGGCTATTCTTAGTTTTCTTGAGATTCAATTTGACTTATCATAAAACAATTCATAGTTGTATGTGGCGTCGTCTACCGCATCAATGGTCGATTGTACCAAGGTTCCTACTTCCATATAAGCACAGGGTCAAGGTATCGTTGGTGTCCATTCAACGCAAATTCCTTACACATTGTACCAAGGTTCTCGCTTCAATATAAGTTAAGGGTTGAGGTGTCGAGCGTGTTCCACCAATACAATTTGCTAGAAACGATTCGGGCGACGACCACCTCACGCAAGCGTGCTCTATCAACAATGGGGCTTCTAGTTTACTTTGAAATTGTAATATATAATGTAAATATTGAAGATAAATTAGATTTTGTAACCCAGTCTGAGACTTATGCTCATCAGAACACAACCTTGACACATATACATAATGTTGAAATCAAATTATAAAACGGTCTGAAACGAGCCAAATAATGAGAGTAATTCATACCCAACTATGACAACAAGAAAGATTTCTAGTATAGTGCTCTTGACTGCACTCCAAGCTTCAGCTTTCTGCTCAGGTGTTTGAATATCTCCTGACACAATATCAATAATTTTTCCACCAAACTTTGGCTGCACATGAACAATATAATTACATTACGACTCAAATGCCCACATCTACAACTTAGAATCATTTGTCACTTCACAATCAAGAGGGGTAAAGGGGTGAATAAGCTAGTGAGTGTGTTAGAGAAAGCGAGAACATACTATTAATAAGCTGGATGTGGACGCAATTAGAAGTGCAACCGTAGCAAAAATCAAGTTCTTTGCCTCAGGCTTTGCCTGCAAAGTAATGTCTGATTAGACAGTTTCAAATTCATAAGTATCAGCTTTATATTTCCCGAATGCATCATTAATAGACTATAAGTATAATCCAACTAACCAGTGACAGTATTCTCAAAAAGCCCACATTTGCAGCCTGAAATTTTCAGGTATAAAGTTAGCACCTTGTAGCTTGTACACACTATTATAATAGTCACTGAGCCATAAAATTAGACTTTCAAGAGTCTGCAAATACCTGAACTGCATCTCCATGCTCAAGGTCTGTAACCTGACCATTTTCAGCTGCATCATCTATCTTTCTGCCCCCCTAAGTTTAAAAACCCAAAATCAGAGAAAACATAAGATTCAACTAAATAACTCAAAATTAACAAAATGTGACTATGCTTTATAATTACGATATAAACACAAAAATTAAACTTGAAACATTCCAAATTAGCAAAAATATGTAACTGTAAACTTGAAATGGGACCAGAAGTTGGGTGGTCTAAACTAAACAAGAATACAAAAACTCACATGACCCAGCAAAAAAGGGTAAATTTAAGTAGCAAATACAAATTATGAGGCAGCAATGAAAACTTCTGAAATAGCATAAAAATCTATTACATGAATCAGATTATTCTACAAGGCAACTACAGAATCCATTACTAAACAAAACCCAATAGCTGGAATGCAATTTTATTGACCCGGAATAAAAAAAATTGCAAAATTTACAAATCATATACGCACTGTTCTGTTCAACAGAGGAACTCTGTCACTCCCAACGCCATGATGATGCCCCTCCATTATTTGGTTTTCCAAATTCCCAGAGGATTGGGAATAGGAGGTTCAACTTTTAGGGATCACTAAAAGTCTTACTTTTGAGATTTCTTGGGCACCAGGGCAGGATTTGAGCTTTTCATCCCTTTTCTCGGTAATGTGATGTGCTGAGTCCAAAATAGCTTGTGTCATTGAATACATCGATGGATTAATACCTTGAATTTTTATTTTTATTTTAACTTTGGGGATTGTTTTTTCATTTTTTTAATTAGGAGATTTAATTTTTAATTACTAGTACATTTATATATTTTAACATATTTATCATTATAGTCTGAATCTTAAGCTCACCCTTTATCTAACATACCTCGCTCACGCCCCTTTAGCGACGGACCGGACAACGATTCAAATCTGTTACCGTCGTCTTAGTTTTTAGCGACGGACAACATATAGCGATAGACAACATATAGCGACGGTTCTATATAAAGTGACGAATCGAATTGTTGTCCGGTCCGTCGCTAAAGAGATCAAGATATGTTAGATAAGGGGTGAGCTTAAGATCCGAACCGTTTATCTTTATTTTAATTATTGATGGTTTTTTAAGATGAGTTTGTAATGTATTAAATTTACTTTAAAAAAAATAGTAGTCTTATATTTATCTTTTTTGGTATAAAAAATTAATGGAATAAATGTTAAAATGAGACACAATATTACACATAAAAAATATCGTTGTCATGTCATCAATTTCTGACATGGTACTATCAATTAGACGTAATCACGAAAAAAAAAATTAAAGTTTAATTCCCTAACTGAAAAAATTGAGAAGATAATTTCAATTAGAAAAAATTAAGTTTAATCCCTTAATTGAAAAAATTAAGAAAACAATTCTCAAAGTAAAAAAAATATATTTAAAAGTTCAGGGAATACATAATAACAATAGGGAATTATTAAGTAAATATCTTAGCCATTAAACTCTTAAGGATAATACACAAATATAAAAAATAAGTATCCAGTCATTTTAGTTGATCCCAAGTCGACTCACCAAAATAATTGAGTAAGTTAAATCAATAATTTTTATTTTAATGTGTTATATATTCATTAATTTCTCAAATTTATTAAATCAACTACAAGTCCACGAGCATTTATTAAATCCCATATGCAACGAATATGACGCCCCCAAAATAGGTATATAACACTCATTCTGAGTTGCCAAATACATGATACATAAAGCAAATTACAACTTCAATAATACAAATGTCGTGTAAAATACGAAAATATATACTGTGAGTTTAAATACAAATATTGTCTTCTAGACAATATCCACACACAAATAAGTCCTCTTTACAATTATTCAAATACTATTTTACAGAAATAGTGAGGATTGCTAAAACATCTTTCTAGAAACATCACTCCATGACTTGACTCGATTTTGCTATGTTCTCACCTCCTGATAAGAAAAATGGAACAAAAAGGGTGAGCTCAACTAGCCCATTAAAAAATATTACGACTAAGATAATATACAACAAATTATCGTTAGTCTTCAACAGGAAAAAATCTGATAAAATATCATAGACAACAAGTTTTAGATCAACAAATGCAGCGGAAACAGCAATTCATTAGAAGAGTCACGTAGAGAATGAATTCTACTATCTTCTAAGATTTAGAAGTTCATCATCAATATTTTATCCCTGTAACAACAATCAATATACATCTTTAATTATCTTTGCACTACAGGCCAAAGATATTCATTTGTATCACCAGTTGGTCATGTTCATCTCAACACCTGTTCATCTTTGCACAACGGGCCAAAGATATTCATCAGTTAATCATTCATCTTTGCACTACAGGCCAAAGATATTCAATAATATCATCATCAAGGACCGAGGATGATGAAAAACATTTTTAAGAACGAATCCAGTGAGATAGAAGGACAAATATTAGGGATTCGTATAACAGTTTATCCAAAATCAATAATAATTCATAATAACCGATTTTGAAGCAGAATTCAAAAATAACGATCAAAACATGGATACAATCAAAGATAGTGATCATAATAGACATCTTGGACAAAAAGAAATTTTTTTATTTTTTGATGAATAGTGTCGTATTCGTTAATAGTGCCGTATACGTGAATAGTAACCCCGACACAACAAGTTCCAAATTTGATTAAAGAGTTCACCAATATTTCGGCATAATGATATTGAAGAAAAAATATCATTTGAGAAGAAAATAACATCCCTTACCTCAAAATAACCGTATTTCTGACTGAATTCCGGGTATAGTGCTGAAAGAAACTCGCACCGTAAAGCAACACTCAAAGTATACTCACAAGAATACGCTCGATAATATAGAGAGAGAAAAAGAGAGAAAACTTTGTTTCTGGTGTGATTTTCAATTCTAACTTAGCCCTCTATTTATAGAAAAATGCTAGAACGCCAATAGAGACTAAAATAATAAAATAATATTATTTATTAAATTTTCAAGCCCACCATCAAGGAATCAGATTTTAGCATTTTCCACATGCCCACCTTCTAGAAAAAAGTAAAAAACGTTTTTGTTACAAAAAAATAATTAAAACTTCAAAAATCAATTATTCTGGAACTACAGAACTTCAATAATTCATAATAAATAGCCCTTTTGTCAGAAAATTCGAATCTCGCGAATTTTTATAGGAAATTCAATTCTCTACAATTTTACAGAAGAAAGTTTTTCCAAATTTCAAACAGAAATTGACCGAAATCCACAAACGGATGATTTTTAATATTTCCCTTCCGACAAAATACTGATAAAATACCTCCACATTAATTTCTTCATTAATAACCACATAAATAAATCCATTACTTTTATCCACATCAAATAAATATTTTCTTATCATATAAATCAATAATTAATTATTCACAAATAATATTATAAAATCACAATTATGACAACCAGGCCGTTCCCAGGATAGAGGGGGCTTTCCAATAAGGATTTCTCCTTACTGACGTGCAATTAGGTGACCAAACCTCTCCTTAGACAGAATTTTCTAGACATTGCCAATAATGTTATCTGATAATATTATTCAAATAATATGAATTATTGATCTGATAATGGAAAATACTGTGCAGTGACAATTATTGAAACAATAATAATATAAACTAACAACGTAGCAATTATTGAATCAATAAAATAAAATAATGAACAATAATTACTGTAATAATTATTGAGTAGTGCCTTCTTACGTACGAATTAATAATTCAACAGTACTGTGTAATACCGTGTGCTACTGTGCAACCACACATATTACTGTATTTTAACCACCAGGTAACCCAACAGTGTTAACGGTAATAATTTACGCCGTTATTTATAAAAATCAATCATTGTCATTTTCTTTCATCCAACTATTTTTCGTTATGGGGCCACAAATGACTACGCCGTCGTACGGAGATTCCCGACAAAAAGAATGTTCCACGACCAAACGAATATTCCCCGACAAAAAGAATATTTTGTAACCACTTACTTATTTTGCAAAATTTACACATTTAACCCATAACCAAAGCATTTATATCAAATTAATACCTTATTAATTCAAGATAATAAATAGAGAAATTCAATTTTATTCATAATAAGTTGGGGTCTTACAACCTCCCCTCCTTATGAAATTTCGTCCTCGAAATTGACGTACGTACCTGGCGTTTCGAACAGGTGAGGGTACCTCGCTTTCATTTCCGATTCCAACTCCCATGTCATTTCCTCAATTGCATGGTTTCTCCATAAAACCTTGACTTGTGGTATAACCTTCGTGCGTATGACATGTTCTTTCCTATCCAAAATCTTAAAAGGTACCTCCTCGTACGTTAAATCTACAGCTATCTCGTCCGGTTCTAACTCAATAATATGGTTTGGGTCTTTTACATATTTACGAAGCATAGAAATATGAAAAACATTATGAACACGAGACATGCTTGGAGGTAATGCGAGTTTATGTGCCACATTTCCTATTCGGTCAAAAATCTCAAATGGACCAACAAATCGTGGATTGAGCTTTCCACTCTTCCCAAATCTTGTAACTCCCATCCATGGAACAACACGTAACAATACATGATCCCCAATATTAAATTCTACGTCCTTTCGATGAAGATCAACATAACTCTTTTGTCGATCCTGTGAGGTTTGAATATGTTGTCGAATCATTTGGATCTTTTCTGTAGTCATGCGTACTAATTCCGGTCCCAATAAAGTTGCTTCACCCACCTCGTCCCAACATACTGGAGAACGACACTTTCGTCCATACAACGCTTCAAATGGAGCCATGCCTATACTTCCCTGGTAACTGTTGTTGTAGGAGAATTCCACCAGTGGCAAGTACTTATCCTAACTCCCTTTGAAGTCTAGAACACAGAGTCTTAATAGATCTTCAAGAGTTTGAATAGTCCTCTCTGATTGTCCGTCCGTTTGAGGATGGTATGCTGAACTGAATCGTAAATCCGTGCCCATAGCTTTCTGCAAGCAAACCCAAAATCGTGAAGTGAATCTTAGGTCACGATCCGAAACTATGGATACTGGCATGCCATGCAATCTCACAATCTCATTCACGTACATACGAGCAAGACGTTCAAGGGAATAAGTCTCACGTATCGGTAAGAAATGGGCAGACTTGGTTAATCTATCAATAATAACCCAAATAGCATTTATGCCTTGAGAAACCGTGGGAAGACCCGTCATGAAATCCATGATAATGTGTTCCCACTTCTATTCCAGAATCTCAAGTGGTTGCAATGGACCCTTTGGCACTTGATGCTCCGCCTTTACTCGTTGACAAGTTAAACACCTCGAGATAAACTCCGCGATCTCTCTCTTCATATTGTTCCACCAAAATGTATGTCGAATATCATGATACATTTTGGTACTCCTAGGATGGATTGCAAACGGGGTGTTGTGTGCCTCCATCATGATTCTATGCTTCAAGTCAGAATCGTTCGGAACGCAAAGTTGAGAGTTGAATCAAAGTATTCCTTCTTCATCGATTCTTGCTTCTGGAATAACACCTTCTTGTACTTTCTTCTTCATTTGCATCAGCCCCAGGTCCGTAGCTTGAGCAGCTTTAACTTTATCGATTAAAGTCGGTTCTACTCGTATATTCGCCATCATTATGTGGGACCCTGGAGTCTTTAATTCTACCTCCATCCTTTGTAAGTCATACAAAATGGGCCGTTGTGTTGACAATATTGCACTCGTACTCGCATATGATCTTCTACTCAATGCGTCAGCTACTAAGTTCGCTTTTTCAAGATGATATTGAATAGTGTGATCGCAATCCTTCAACAGCTCAAGCCAACGTCGTTGCTGCATATTGAGCTCTTTTTGGGTGAAGAAATATTTGAGGCTTTTATGGTCCGTATATATCTCCACTTTCTCCCCGTACAAGTAGTATCTCCATATCTTCAACGCGAATACGACTGCTGCCAACTCCAGATCATGAGTAGGATAATTCCTCTCATATTCTTTGAGTTGTCGTGAGGCATAGGCTATGACATTCCCATGTTGCATGAGAACACATCCTAACCCTTTGCCTGAAGCATCGCTGTAGATAACAAATCCATCCGTACTAGATAGTATTGCCAGAACAGGTGCCGAAATAAGTCTCCTCTTAAGCTCTTGGAAACTCTTCTCGCATTCTTCGCTCCATACGAATTTTGTATCTTTCCGAGTCATCTGAGTTAACGGAGTAGCGATTCGAAAAAATCCTTCCACGAATCTCCGATAATAACCAGCTAAGCCCAGAAAACTGCGTACTTCGGTCAACGACTTCGGTTGCTCCCAACTTTGTATTGCTTCAATCTTCGCCGGGTCAACAGATACTCCATGTTTTGACACCACGTGCCCAAGGAATGCTACTTCCTCAAGCCAGAACTCACATTTCTTCAGCTTGGAATATAACTTGTTTTCACGAAGTCTTTCAAGTATCAGCTTCAAATGGTGCTCATGATCTTCACGGCTTTTGGAATAGATGAGGATGTCATCAATAAAGACAACAACAAACTGATCCAAATATTCCTTGAATACTCGGTTCATCATATCCATGAAAGCAGCAGGAGCATTAGTCAATCCAAAAGACATGACTAAGAATTCATAATGTCCGTACCGAGTTCTGAAGGCAGTCTTTGGAATATCCTCAGTTTTAATCTTCAGCTGATGGTATCCAGAACGAAGATCGATCTTTGAAAAGAATTGTGCTCCTTGTAATTGGTCGAACAGGTCATCAATGCGAGGTAGCGGATACCTATTCTTGATGGTAACATGGTTCAATTCTCGATATTTAATACAAAGTCGCATACTCCCGTCTTTCTTCTTTACGAATAAAACAGGAGCACCCCAAGGAGACGTACTAGGACAAATGAAACCGATGTCTAATAATTCCTGTAGTTGGACTTTTAACTCCTGAAGTTCAATAATTCCTGTAGTTGGACTTTTAACTCCTGAAGTTCAATAGGAGCCATTCGATATGGGGTTTTAGAAATGGGCTTTGTACCTGGTTAAAGGTCAATAAAGAATTCAACATCACGTTCTGGGGGTAGACCGAGAAGTTCTTCAGGAAATATATCAGGAAATTCTTTAACAACAGAAATATTATCCAAATCTGACTTGTCTCTGTTCAAATCCATAACATGGGCTAAGAAAGCTTGGCATCCGTTTTTTAATAAACGAATAGCTTTGTGGCTTGATATGACAGTGACTGATTTAGTGGTTTAGTAGTTTGAATTCGTATGACAGGTTGGTTAGGAATGTGAAAACTAACAACCTTACGAAAATAATCAATTTTGGCATGATGAGTGGTTAACCAATCAATTCTTAAAATCACATCAAAAGCAAGTATCTTTAAAGAGATAAGATCAACAGGTAATGTGATAGTGCCAACTTGGATCATGAAAGATTTATAAACTGTAGATGTAACGAAGGTTTCACCCAACGGAGTTTCAACAGATAAATCAAAGTCTAATTTCTTCGGAGTCAAGTTTAAATGTTGAGCACAAGCAAGAGAGATAAAAGAATGGGTAGAACTGGTATCTAGTAAGGTATAAACTTCGCAAGAATTTAAGATTAGCTTACCCGTGATCACCTCGTTTGGGTTCCTCACGGTTTGGCCAGTCACGACAAACGCTCTTCAAGGAACCGCTGATTTTGACTTATCCGGGACAGCCCTTGGAATCACTACTCCCGCTGTACTTAGTTTCGCTATAGTACAATCTCAAGTGATGTGGCCTTCCTTTCGACAGTTGTAACATACCTTGGATTGTTGTGGACAGTTTGGGCTGATATGTCCCTCCTTCCCGCATTTGTAACATCTAACTACCGTCGTTCTCCTCCCCTAGAATTTGTTGTTGGTGCTGGTGCTGCTGCTGATATCTTCCCGTCGTTGTTGAATCTCCTCTTTCTGAAATTTCCACTTGACTCACCTCTCCTATTATCATGTCCACGATTACCACCTGAGTGGTTACCGCCTTTGTCTGTATTCTTTCCTCCTCGCTGGTTATCATCGTTCTGATGACTGCTGTCACCGATATGACCCTGGTTGTGGTCCCTCGGTTGAGTATACTCACTATCTCATTCTAATAACTGAGCCCTGTTTACAACATCTGAATACAGAGAAAATTTATGAGATATAAGGTATTGACGAATCTCGGGTTTTAGACCTCTCAGGAACATCCGCGTCATACGTTCCTCATTCTCCACCAAATGAGGTGCAAACCTGGATAACTCCGCGAACTTCGCCTCGTACTGAGACACCGTCATGTTGTTCTGTTCCAGTCTAATAAACTCTACCTCCTTCATATGATGAATACTTTCAGGAAAGTACTTGTCATTGAACAGTTTCTGAAATCTTTCCCACGACATCTTAAGTGCGGCTGGCTAGGTACGCTTCACGGATTTCCACCAGTAAACTGCCTCTCCACGGAACATAAAGGTGGCGAATGGAACCTTCTGTTCCTCCGTGCATCCCAAGACATCGAATATTTTGGTCATCTGCTTGACCCACGTTTCCGCCTTAATCGGATCGGGCTTTCCCCAAAAATCTGGTGGTCCCAACTCCTTGAACTGCTTGGCTGAGACAGACCGAACGTTGCCATCATTTCCACCCGTATTTTGTACACGAGTCCCCTTCGTCTGATTTTACATAAACTGCAAAAAGCTCTTAAACATTCCATCATTCATCGTTTGCTCGGTAGTGTTGTTTACAGGAGGAATATTGTCTTCCTGTTGCACGTTCTCCTGGTTTGTGACTAATGGTTGTTCCACAGTCTCATACACTCCATTGTTAACGTTCTCAGCGTCCATTCTTAAATATTGTCATAAAACAAGGGTTAATTAAACAAATTAACATATCACATAATATCCCTATATTATGACCAACCAACAAATAAGCTTAGGTAGGACACACTAGCGAAGGATTTAGTCATCTCTTCCCTCCTAGTTCTATTTCTCTATCTCCGCCAGAGACCATATCCCTAAGCTTTGATACCAACTGTGACTCCCCCAAAATAGGTATACAACACCCATTCTGAGTCGCCAAATACATGGTACATAAAGCAAACTATAACTTCAATAATACAAATGTCGTGTGAAATACGACAATACATACTGTGAGTTTAAATACAAATATTGTCTTCTAGACAATATCCACACAAAAATAAGTCCTCTTTACAATTATTTAAACACTATTTTACAGAAATAGTGAGGACTGCTAAAACATCTTTCTAGAAATATCACTCCATACCCTGACTCGATCCTGCTATGTTCTCACCTCCTGAGAAGAAAAATGGAACAAAAAGGGTGAGCTCAACTAGCCCAGTAAAGAATATTATGACTAAGATAATATACAACAAATTATCGTTAGTCTTCAACAAGGAAAAATCTGATAAAATATCATAGACAACAAGTTTTAGATCAACAAATGCAGTGGAAACAGCAATCCATTAGAAGAGTCACGTAGAGAATGAATTCTACTATCTTCTAAGATTTAGAAGTCCATCATCAATATTTTATCCCTGTAACAACAATCAATATACATCTTTAATCATCTTTGCACTACAGGCCAAAGATATTCATTTGTATCACCAGTTTATCATGTTCATCTCAACACCTGTTCATCTTTGCATTACGGGCCAAAGATATTCATCAGTTAATCATTCATCTTTGCACTACAGGCCAAAGATATTCAATAATATCATCATTAAGGACCGAGGATGATGAAAAATATTTTTAAGAACGAATCCAGTGAGATAGAAGGACAAATATTAGGGATTCGTATAATAGTTTATCCAAGATCAATAATAATTCATAATAACCGATTTTGAAGAAGAATTCAAAAATAGCGATCAAAACATGGATACAATCAAAGATAGTGATCATAATAGACATCTTGGACAAAAAGAAAATTTTTTATTTTTCAGTGAATAGTGTCGTATTCGTTAATAGTGCCGTATACGTGAATAGTAACCCCGACACAATAAGTTCCAAATTTGATTAAAGAGTTCACCAATATTTTGGCATAATGATATTGAAGAAAAAATATCATTTAGGAAGAAAATAACATCCCTTACATCAGAATAACCGTGTTTCTGACTGAATTCCGGGTATAGTGCTGAAAGAAACTCGCACCGTAAAGAAACACTCAAAGTATACTCACAAGAATACGCTCGATAATATAGAGAGAGAAAGAGAGAAAACTTTGTTTCTGGTGTGATTTTCAATTCTATTTAGCCCTCTATTTATAGGAAAATGCTAGAACGTCAATGGAGACTAAAATAATAAAATAATATTATTTATTAAATTTTCAAGCCCACCATCAAGGAATCAAATTTTAGCATTTCCCACATGCCCACCTTCTAGAAAAAAGTAAAAAACGTTTTTGTTACAAAAAAATAATTAAAACTTCAAAAATCAATTATTCTGGAACTACAGAACTTCAATAATTCATAATAAATAGCCCTTTTGTCAGAAAATTCGAATCTCGCGAATTTTTATAGGAAATTCAATTCTCTACAATTTTACAGAAGAAAGTTTTTCCAAATTTCAAACAGAAATTGACCGAAATCCACAAACGGATGATTTTTAATATTTCCCTTCCGACAAAATACTGATAAAACACCTCCACATTAATTTCTTCATTAATAACCACATAAATAAATCCATTACTTTTATCCACATCAAATAAATATTTTCTTATCATATAAATCAATAATTAATTATTCACAAATAATATTATAAAATCACAATTATGACAACCAGGCCCGTTCCCAGGATAGAGGGGGCTTTCCAATAAGGATTTCTCCTTACTGACGTGCAATTAGGTGACCAAACCTCTCCTTAGACAGAACTTTCTAGACATTGCCAATAATGTTATCTGATAATATTATTCAAATAATATGAATTATTGATCTGATAATGGAAAATACTGTGCAGTGACAATTATTGAAACAATAATAATATAAACTAACAACGTAGCAATTATTGAATCAATAAAATAAAATAATGAACAATAATTACTGTAATAATTATTGAGTAGTGCCTTCTTACGTACGAATTAATAATTCAACAGTACTGTGTAATACCGTGTGCTACTGTGCAACCACACATATTACTGTATTTTAACCACCAGGTAACCCAACAGTGTTAACGGTAATAATTTACGCCGTTATTTATAAAAATCAATCATTGTCAATTTCTTTCATCCAACTATTTTTCGTTATGGGGCCACAAATGACTACGCCGTCGTACGGAGATTCCCGACAAAAAGAATGTTCCACGACCAAACGAATATTCCCCGACAAAAAGAATATTTTGTAACCACTTACTTATTTTGCAAAATTTACACATTTCACCCATAACCAAAGCATTTATATCAAATTAATACCTTATTAATTCAAGATAATAAATAGAGAAATTCAATTTTATTCATAATAAGTTGGGGTCTTACAACCTCCCCTCCTTATGAAATTTCGTCCTCGAAATTGACGTACGTACCTGGCGTTTCGAACAGGTGAGGGTACCTCGCTTTCATTTCCGATTCCAACTCCCATGTCATTTCCTCAATTGCATGGTTTCTCCACAAAACCTTGACTTGTGGTATAACCTTCGTGCGTATGACATGTTCTTTCCTATCCAAAATCTTAAAAGGTACCTACTCGTACGTTAAATCTTCAGCTATCTCGTCCGGTTCTAACTTAATAATATGGTTTGGGTCTTTTACATATTTACGAAGCATAGATATGTGAAAAACATTATGAACACGAGACATGCTTGGAGGTAATGCGAGTCTATAGCCCACATTTTCTAGTCGGTCAAGAATCTCAAATGGACCAACAAATCGTGGATTGAGCTTTCCTCTCTTCCCAAATCTTGTAACTCCCTTCCATGGAGCAACACGTAACAATACATGATCCCCAATATTAAATTCTACGTCCTTTCGATGAAGATCAGCATAACTCTTTTATCGATCATGTGAGGTTTTCCGTTATGGGGCCCACAAATGACTGCGCCGTCGTATAGAGATTTCCGACAAAAAGAATGTTCTACGACCAAACGAATATTCCCCGATAAAAAGAATATTTTGTAACCCCTTGTTTATTTTGCAAAATTTGCACATTTCACCCATAACCAAAGCATTTATATCAAATTAATACCTTATTAATTCAAGATAATAAATAGAGAAATTTAATTTTATTCATAATAAGTTGGGGTCTTACAACGAACCTATAAGATTTTGTAACTAAGTGGCTGTTTGTTTAGAGCTGAATGGAGCTGAATCTGAATGGCTGAATCAGTCAGTGCGTTTGTTTTGGTCTGAATGACTGAATCGGTAAGATGGACGAGCTGAATGACTAAGTCAGATTTTTTTAGCTGAATGAGCAGCTAAATGAAATAAAAAAAATTAAAATTTTAAAAAAATATATTAACTATTATACTAAGTATTAACTATTCATTCAGATTCAGATTCAGATTCATTCATTTTTTATCAAACACCTCCTAAAACATCTATAAACCACAGCTTGACAAGAGACAATTAATAGAGAAAACACATATTTTCACATGTTAAAATAATATTTTTACACGAGGCTCTTACATAGAGATAAATCTATAATATCCGTTTTCATTCCTATTAATCAGAAAAACCTATTAATTACTTGCTAAATTAACTAAAATTCAGTTAAGTAAATTATATTATACACAATAATTATCATATTTAATATATGTAGACCCTGTTCGATTATGTTATAAATTAATTAAATAAATTATATTATGCACAATTTGATAATAAAAAAATTGCTAAGTCGTTTTTAAGCTTATCCGTACTTTGCACGGATTATCAAATTTGTTAGTTTAGAAGTCGGAATAGTGCAATGCATTTGCAAAAGGAAAATAATATATATTACGAATGTTTACGTAGATTTTTTTCATTGTCAGATATATAAACAAGTATTAGTGACAATCGTTTTGGAGTGATGTTAAATAGAATTTTTTACAATTTTATTCAATCTTAATAAGTTTTATAATTATAATACATCATAAATTTATCGCAATACTCTTTGCAAAATTAAAAAATAAAGCAAGTGACTTTATTTATTCACTCTTTTATTATAATTTATCATGGTAATTCATTTTTTAATTATATATATAATGTGATGTGCCAACTTAGAATCTTACTAATTTATATATTAATATATGTCGCAATTATAATTTGGTAAAAAAAATCACAATGAATAACATGACTTGATAACTCATTTTTTTAATTACATGTGTAATGTGATGTGCTAATTTATAATATTATTAATTTATGCATTGACATGTAGCAATTATAATTAGACAAAAAATTTTGTAATAATAGCAGGATTCCTAAATTATTGAAAGGTACGATTATATTTTAGTCAAAAGTATAGATAAAGTGATCATTAATGTCTTACCTAGATACCTTCATGCATGCATAGCCACATCTTTTCCCATAAGAGAGCTCGGATTGAATCGATTACAAAATATATTAATATATCAATATTTTAGGATAATAATTTATATTTAAACCTTAAAATATAGAAAAGTTACTATGAGAAAATAATAATTAATATATTAAAAAGTGTAATATATATTACAAAATATATTAATGATTAAACTTTAATTAATAATTTTATTTTAGATAGCAAATTTTAGTTAATCAATGTTAAAAATAAATTTCACATGTATATAGTTATATAATTTAAGTTAACGTTAAAAATAAAAAATAAAAAATAATGATGGTAATTTATTAATTTACAAAAAATTTATGTTATATAGAATTTTTTTAAAAACCAAGTTTAGACTTTTATGTTTCACTCAATTTTTAACTCTAAATATATAACTATGTATAAATTCGAATGATTGAAAATAAAAAAACTAAATATTAAATTTGAAAATTATATTAACTAAATATTAAATTAAAAAAAAAGCATATTAACTAGCATTCAATTGCATGTCTTTGATGGTTGTTTGTTTGAGCAAAGTTTGTAGTCATTCTATAATAAGTTAAATTAAAATTTAGAAAAATATTTTATAATCATTCTATATATATATATAATAAATAAAGAATTAAAAATAATTTATTTAAAAAAATAAATTCGTTCTCCGCACGGGACACTTAGTTAGTATTATTAAGTACAAAGTATATTTACTAGGGCTAAATACACTTATATTATACCAAGTTTCACCTATATAACTTGGCCCCTACAGTAATTGAGTTTACAAATCACTACATAAAATACCGAATTACATACAACGTACGTTGACCCCAAAATCATTTTATAATAAGTCATTCTAGATACCTTCATGCATGCATAGCCACATCTTTTCCCATAAGTGAACTCGGATCGAATCGATATATACTTTTAAGGAATAATCAAGAAAAATTCTATGCATATATAAAAATTAAAAATAAATGCTTTATAATTTTATCTATTTGTATCGTCGGTCATAAAATGATTTATCCATAAAATAAATCGATATATCCATAAAATGATTTAAAACGAGTGTTTTTTTGCCACATAAGCACATGCATTTCGTCGGTCATAGTCACGTCATCAATTTATGACGTGATAACTTTAATTGAACCAAAATGAAAAAAATGATAGTTTAATGATCTGATTGAAAAAATTGAAAGATCAATCACCGAAATAAAAAAATGTCAATATTTTAGGGTAGTAATTTATATTTAAGCCTTAAAATATAGAAAAGTTACTATGAGAAAATAATAATTAATATATTAAAAAGTGTAATATATATTACAAAATATATTAATGATTAAACTTTAATTAATAATTTTATTTTAGATAGCAAATTTTAGTTAATCAATGTTAAAAATATATTTCACATGTATATAGTTATATAATTTAAGTTAACGTTAAAAATAAAAAATAATGATGGTAACTTATTAATTTACAAAATTTTTATGTTATATAGAATTTTTTTAAAAACCAAGTTTAGACTTTTATGTTTCACTCAATTTTTAACTCTAAATATATAACTATGTATAAATTCGAATGATTGAAAATAAAAAAACTAAATATTAAATTTGAAAATTATATAAACTAAATATTAAATTAAAAAAAAGCATATTAACTAGCATTCAATTGCATGTCTTTGATGGTTGTTTGTTTTAGCAAAGTTTGTAGTCATTCTATAATAAGTTAAATTAAAATTTAGAAAAATATTTTATAATCATTCTATATATATATATAATAAAAATAATTAAAAATAATTTATTTAAAAAAATAAATTCGTTCTCCGCACGGGACACTTTGTTAGTATTATTAAGTACAAAGTATATTTACTAGGGCTAAATACACTTATATTATACCAAGTTTCACCCATATAACTTGGCCCCTACGTAATTGAGCTTACAAATCAATACATAAAATACCGAATTACATACAACGTACGTTGACCCCAAAATCATTTTCTGGTAGAAATGAATCCAATACTCCATTTGATTTTATACGGTTTGACTACATATCGACTTTTTTATACATGATAATATGTAGATAATATTTTTATACGCGTATAAATATATAGTTTTAGAAAAATACTTTTACATATATTTGTTGTGAAATACTTTTATTTAGTAAAAATAATTAAACTAATATTAATAATTTAATTAATATAACAGTAAAATTGAATATTATAACAGTAAAATTGAACCTTAATTTTTTCACATGCTAAAAAAAATCTCCTTCGTTGTCAAACCTTAACTTCATCAAAACCCCAATCAAAATAAAAGCATGATAAAACCCCTACTCAATATCCATATTAATCCTAACAAACAAAATACAAACTTAATACTACAGGAGGTACCCAAATTAATTGTTCAGTTTTGACTTTTTTAAGTCAAATTGACTATTTTTAGAATTAATAATTAAGCATATATAAATATATTTTTAAAATTATAAAAATTAGGATTAGTAATAAATTGTATATACTTTCTTTTGGTTATAATATCTTCGCCTATATTTTAGCAAAAATAGTAAAAAGATTAGTTTTAAAAATGGTCAATTTGATTTTAAAAAGTCAAAAATGAGCAATTAATTTGGGACGGAGGGAGTATATATTAAAAATTCTAAAAAAAGCCAAACGCAGACACCAAATTCAACGAAAATTTCTTACCATCTATCAATCTGTCACAGGGACGAAACCAGGCAAGTCAAGTTTATATATATATATATATATATATATATATATATATATATATATATATATATATATTGTTGTATTTTATACAAAATAATATATTACAAAGTTAAATAAAAATAAATATATTCATATATTTTGGTGATGTACCATTAAAAGAGTTTAATGTATAATTTAAATGAGTTATAATTAATATATTTATGAAGGTTTTGTAACTGTTCATTATATATTAATTACCCATTATTGGGATATTAATTTTATTACCGTTGCCATATTTTACCGTTGCTATATTATTATATTATTACGGTTGCATTCTATGGTTATATAAAAAAGGAAGATAAGGCTTCATAGAATGGAGATCTCTTTTAAGCAGCTGAAGGTGTGAATCTATATAGATAGATTAGTTGTCCATATTCATATAGTCTATATATATACAGTACTATTATTACTGATAATATATATATATATATATGTACTGTACTTGGTGCTAATAGATATATAATATTCTATTCTTCTTCATATATAATATATATATATATATATATATATATATATATATATGTGGCAATTTTTGAGTTTGAGTAAAGAAAAATTAGAAGTTGTTCATGGGTCATTCAACTATTTCAAGTGCTGGTTAGTTGGGTGAAGAGCCGTTGAATCCTGGAGTAGGATTTCGTCAGTGACCTTAGCACCGAGAATAAGTTCTCCGAGGGGCGAAATTTCTACTTAAGGACAGTGCACTGCACGCCTCTGCTCAATAAAATCGATAAGTTTATTTTTGCCCTTCTTTTATTTTATATTTGAATCCTATATTTATTCGTATTTTTCCAACAATCTTAAGTAGAAATTATACTTTTACAAGATCTTATTTACATGAATAAGGTTTTATTTTTTATTTATGTGAAGCGAGTTTTGTGAAACAAACAAATAAAAATAATAATACTTTACATGCACAAATAAATCGATCAATCTATATCTAAAGGCCTATGACAGATATATGAAGCCCCCATTTAAATCAAAACAAAAGGATTTACACTGCCATTGTTTTGTCCTTAGTACCAAAGGAGTTGATTTCTCTCAGGAGGCCTATTTTATGACTCCTGATTACTTGAAGATGATGTGGAGAAGGATTGATTTCCTGCACTATGTTCTTAAGATGGGATATAACTTCGTTTTCACAGTACTCTCTGTTTATCTCTCAATAAGCTTGCATCCAATCATATGTATAAACACATACCCACTCGTAACTCTTAACCAGTTTGTGGATGTTATTTTGGTTTTCCTTTTGTTCAGCACAAATTATTCTCCTGTTCTTCTACTTTTATAGTTAACTGAGTTCGTAGAAATCTTCATGATTTGATACATTACCCTCGTAGTTGAGCCTTGGTCTCTGAATAATAATCTAAAAATGAATGTCATAGTAGAAGTCGAGACTAATGGAAGTAGCTCAACTTGTGTTGAGATATGCTCAAAATGCACGAAAATGACTCGTATATAATATCACAATATGAGAGACTGATTTCTTAAAGTTGGATGGATTTCGTGAAGTATGCATTTTTAACTATTGAATTATTAAATTAATAAACATAAAATTGAGTGCATGTAATCCTCAAATGTGTGGGCCTTTATTACGAAGTCTAAGGGTTGGTTTAATAACTAGCACTATAACCATTTCATTTTCAAGCAGTGTGGGTTTGAGACTCATCCTCTTGGCTAGTGAACCTCTTTAAATGATGTTCTTATTTATTGCATTGTGGTATTCTTCGTAAGATAAAATTGATCACTTGGGGTCTCGCGGAAAACTTTGTTGGTTGGTAAGGGGAAATGTCAAATTACTTAAAATAGATTGTGACGTGTTTGACAATGTTAATCTCTATTTTTTGCTAGAGGTTTTTGGCTTTATGTTCTTTAATCTACATTTAGTGACTCTTTATTGGTGGGCTAAACTGAGAACAAAGTTCAATATTTCAATTCCCAATATGAGTAGTCAAGTTTGAATACTTGTGTGTATAATGTGTATATAAAGTTACCTGTTGGTGAAAATTGAAAAAACAAATTTTGAGCTTTGGAAAAATTATTTACCTAACTTGAAATATCTTAAAGTGTGGGGGTGTCTTACTAAGGTATAGTTACCTGACCCTAAAATTGGAAAATTGGTTCTAAAACTGCTAATATGCAGTTAATAGACTCAGCATATACATTCATAATCCTAATAAGGATCATTAGACTGTTGTATGTAGAATACTCAAGTATCTGCGAGGTACTACTGGATTTTATTTGTATTACTGCGGTAATCATGCAGTTCTTGAGGGCTATAGTGATGCCAACTGGATCTCTGATTCAGATGAGATCAAATCCATGAGTGACTACATATTTACCTTAGGAGGAGGAGCAGTTTCTTGGAAGTATACTAAAAAGACTTGTATAGCTCGCTCTACTATGGAGTCTGAGTTTATTGCCTTAGAGAAGGCAGGTTCTGAAGCAGAGTGGCTCAGAAAATTTTGAGAAATATTCTTTTGTGGATGAGACCAGTTCCAACTGTGTCTCTACATTGTGATTGCCAAGCTGCTATAGGCAGAGCTAAGAATAAGAACTATAATGACAAGAGTAGGCATATACGCCTAAGATATAATATTATGAGACACCTGTTATGTGATGGGATTATATCCTTTAATTTTGTTAGAGTTAAATCTTGAGGATCCTCTGACAAAGTCACTAAGCAAGAGGCTAGTGAGCAGCAATACATCGAGGGGATGAGACTACTGTCTATTACAAAAATCAACAATGATGGTAACCCAACCTATATGAATGGTAATCCCAGGAAGTAGGTTCATATGGGTAACAACAAGTCATTGGTTGATTGGTTGAGACACTATCCATTTTATACATATTTGAGTTCATCCTTATGGTGTAGGATAGTGTAATTCTACAGTGTTAGAGGTTGAGTTATATACTCTTAATGTTTTCCATAGTCCTGTTGGGTGATGTGTTTAACTGTAGAACACATTTGATGAAAACACCTATATGAGTGTAGAGGTGGGGCCGCCTCTTATGAAAACAAGACAGATTTTCTAGAGCGCTCATGAATTCCAGGTATGGCGCAAGGCCAAAATGTGCCAAATCGCGTAGAACAACTTCTAATTAGAGTTTGTAGTGTGAGTAATATGATTACTGATTCATAATAAGGAAGAAGGTTCATAGAAATTTTTATTTCACCAACTTCCTGTGAATCAAGTCTTATTTACTCTATACATTGGTTCATAGTCCAAAAGACACCAGTGTTAACGCACTGCATTCTTAATTTTCTTACTCAATTTATTTTATTTTTACTTTGTAATATGTGGGGGATTGTTGTATTTTATACAAAATAATATATTACAAAGTTAAATAAAAATAAATATATTCATATATTTTGGTGATATACCATTAAAAGAGTTTAATGTATAATTTAAATGAGTTATAATTAATATATTTATGAAGGTTTTGTAACTGTTCATTATATATTAATTACCCATTATTGGGATATTAATTTTATTACCGTTGCCATATTTTACCGTTGCTATATTATTATATTATTACCGTTGCATTCTATGGTTATATAAAAAAGGAAGATAAGGCTTCATAGAATGGAGATCTCTTTTAAGCAGCTGAAGGTGTGAATCTATATAGATAGATTAGTTGTCCATATTCATATAGTCTATATATATACAGTACTATTATTACTGATAATATATATATATATATGTACTGTACTTGGTGCTAATAGATATATAATATTCTATTCTTCTTCATATATAATATATATATATATATATATATATATATATATATATATATATATATATATATGTGGCAATTTTTGAGTTTGAGTAAAGAAAAATTAGAAGTTGTTCATGGGTCATTCAACTATTTCAAGTGCTGGTTAGTTGGGTGAAGAGCCGTTGAATCCTGGAGTAGGATTTCGTCAGTGACCTTAGCACAGAGAATAAGTTCTCCGAGGGGCGAAATTTCTACTTAAGGACAGTGCACTGCACGCCTCTGCTCAATAAAATCGATAAGTTTATTTTTGCCCTTCTTTTATTTTATATTTGAATCCTATATTTATTCGTATTTTTCCAACATATATATATATATATATATATCTAATAAAATACAAATGATTTTGAATTTTCCGCTCACTCAATAAATCATCTGGGCCGTCCAAAGTTTAAGATAAATCACACCGTTCATACATCTATCTAATAAAATACATCTATCTATCTAATAATCTAATAATAATTTAATAAAATATAAATGATTTTGGTCGTTCAAAGTTTGAGATAAATCATATTGTCCATACAGAGCCGGAGGCACGGGACCCAACTAGTATATATATATATATATATATATATATATATATATATATATTTGTATATTTTTATTCTTAGGCCCCCATGCATTACGTTACATAGACACCAAATTCAACAAAAATTTCATACAATCTAGCTATCATATCAATCTGCCACAGGGACGAAACCTGGCAAGTCAAGTTGGGGTCGCCGCCCCTGCTAGATTTTATTTTCTTTCTTTGATATATGTATATGTATATTATTTGATAAAGAATCAGTAGTATTTTCACACCCTCCAACTCTGACAAATTTGTATTTTTAGTGAAAATCAAGTAGTTTTGATTTTTTAAACATATTATACTGAAAGTAATATGCACACAAATTAATTATATTGATGATAAAATATATACTTTGTAACAATCTTATTCATTTATTAATAAAAGTATTCATGTACTAAAAGTTTTAATTTATCTACATGGTGTTGTTTTAATAATATGTGATAAACTCATAGTTTTAAGTAATTATTTTAGAATCATGATGAGATCATGCTAATTAATGACATCTAAATTCTTAGATAACTTAAAAACTATAATGTTCTCAATCGATGGATTATTAAAAAGGGAATTAGTAAATCCAGATAGATTGATATATACATTACTTGCTCATTGGATGATAATTATTGATCTAATGATTATTTGTGTGGAAACATTAAAGCAAGTATGTTGGTGCTTATTGGAGAATAAGTTCACAGAACGTGGCTCGTTAAGGAATATCTAATGGTGTTTTACTTGTCAATATGAATTTCTGAAGTGATAGTAGTACAAATGATCTTAGACTTGAGATTATCATAGTATCTTGTGTATGATGAATTATACTTTGACTATTTCTTAAGACCCTTAGGGTATATCAAAGGGTATGCTTGAGTGTAATAAGTTGTACATGAAAATAATGTATGATCAACAAAAAATCTACCGCTTCTAGTAAAAGAAGAGAAATATCATATGTGATTCGATAAATGACAACTCAATAGTCTTTGACCAATGCAGAATAAAATTAGAATGGAGTTTCTAATTTGCATTATTTGGAGTTGTGCATTTGAGAATCGAAATACATATAATTAAATAAAATAAGACTTGACAGTAATTCCATGTCTTATATTTAATTGAAACATTGTATGTGACGCCCCCAAAATAGGTCCAATCCATCCAACTTATTCTGAGTCACCAAATACATGGTACAGAAAACAACTACAACTTTATTACTACAAATGTTGTGCAAAATACAACAACACATATACTGTGAGTTTTAATACCATCTGAGACTCATGTCCCAACTATGGACAACACCTCACAGTGATACTTTACATAAAGGTACAGTCTAGAACTGTTTTAGAAATTAAAATCTTTGGGAAGTGCTCAAGAAAACCTTCGTACATGGGAGGCCATGAATCTAACTTATGATAGATATCATATGTTCAGAGAATTATCCTTGGTTGATCCAATAGACCCCAAATAAAAACGAGAAGATTACTATCAAGTTCTTTCCAATGGTGAGTATTCTCTTGACATATAACTATCTCCAACGTCTGCGATTGAACATTATGTTTCAACCCAACTTCAGGATTATATAGGTAGCGCTCGTAGATATACTCAGTAAGTAGATGTGTGCAACCCTTTCTTATGATTACACGAGATTGTATGTCATTAGACATCTTGTATGATAGTGGCAAAACACCCTTCCAAAGTTGGGTTCACCTCACCCTATTGTTATTCACCAAAATAAATTATTAAGTGACGTATAATATACGACACACACATCTTAGGTCCTCAATACAATTATATATTGTATGTCATAACGTTTTATAATGTGTTGAGAAACTTTGATAGTCACGGACCATCACACTATTCCCCTGTTATCCCCGCTCGACCCAGCTACACTTTTATTACCTGAAAGGAATTGTGAAGCAAAAGGGGTGAGCACAACTAGCCTAGTAAAGAATATCATAACTAAAGATAATTAAATTATCAATAACCTTCATCAGTAATAAATCAAAAATTTAGAACATATGGTAGATGATAAAAAATTTCAACCATAGTTGCAGCGGAACGAACAATCCATTAGAAGAGTCAAATAGACCATAAAGTCTATTGTCTTCTCCATGTTAAAAATCCACCAACAATGCTTTAACCCTGTAACATTAATCAACAGATCCTGTTCACAGTCATGTGAATAACTCATAATCATAATTGTAGTTCTAATTTTCTCTTCTCATCCAAGACGAAGATATTTTTCATCACATGTCTTTACCTGAAACATTAAAGATTATGGTTATACCAAATCACAGTTCCTGTTCATAATCATACTAATAAATTCATCTTAGCACTACGGGCCAAAGATATTCAACAACAGGTCATCTTTGCACTACGGGCCAAAGATATTCAACAACAGGTCATCTTTGCACTACGGGCCAAAGATGTTCATCAACGATTCATCTTTTCACTACAAGCCAAATATATTAATATCTCAAAGAAATATATAATCATTTTAGAATTTATATAAACAATAATTATAACCATGTTGATCAATTCACCTTTGCACTTAAGCTAAAAATATTCGATCATAAATTCAATTGTCATGATCATACCAGTCAACAATTCATCTTTGCACTACTGGCCAAAGAGAACCCATAATCACGATCATACTAATAATCTACCCATCTTTACACTTAAGTCAAAGAGAAATTTTATCACCGAAATTATAAAAATGTTATATATGATAATAAAAATAATACGATCAACAACAGCATTTAATTTCAAGAGTAAGATTCATAAATCAATGATTTCATAACACCTTAATCCAAATGTTATAAATTACTTAATAATCTCATAATCTAATATTATTAATACTACCACAATATTTTAATCATTTCTTAAACTTATAAATAATTTATTTAATTGTTTATACTTTATTAATTAATAATTTTAATCATACTAAAATGCCAAACTCATAAGATTTTATCACCAATAACCAACAACCTCATCAAAAACCCGCATATACCATATATAGGATTCACAAGCCATAAAATCTTATTTTTCAATTTTGTTACTTCACATAACATATTTAATTTATTTATTCATAACTAGTTTATTTTCATGAAAAATACCAAATCAATTCCAATTTTTTTTTTCTGGAATTTAGTATAATATAGTCCCATATTGAACATATATTTTTTTCGGAATTTTTAAAATTCATTTACTATTTTTCACATGGCCAAAATTGCCGAATATTTAGACATCTATCATAACTTATATTTTTGTCCAAAAATTCTGAAATTTACAGAATATATTGATGTTATATAGATATACTCCCAATAAGAATTTCACCAATTTTAGAGTTAACCACAAGGAGTTATAAGGGTTTACTTTTAAAATAGTCTTTTCCCATAAAATTCATAACTCTTAATCTATACATCAAAAATCGTCATTTTTGGACACAATCAAAGAAACTCATCAAATTATCATATCAAATTTTTTCAGAATTTTTGAAGGTCCAAAAAATTACGAAACATGATAAACATAATAATCCTTAAAATCCCTTACCTCGAAAGAGCAATATTACTGACCGGAATGTAAAGTCGAAGGAACCTTGTATTGAATAGCAACTCTCAAAGTATCTAAATACTCACAAAATACTCTTGATAATATAGAGAGATAAAGAGAAAAAGCTTATATTTCTGGTGTGATTTTTAATTCTAACTTAGCCCTCTATTTATAGGAAAATGTTAGCACGCCGAAGCAGACTTGACCTGCTACCTGATGGCTTTACCTGCTACTATTGCCACCCACCACATTTGAATTAGAATTTCAGCATAATTCTTCACCAACCACAAATGGGGCCCACTAAATTTTAGAAAGCGGGGAAGAAGTTCTTGGACCTGAAGTTCCATACCTAAGTGCAATAGGTGCTCTTATGTATCTTGTAAACTGTACACGACCTGATATTACTTTTACTGTCAACTTGTTAGCAACATATAGTTCTTCTCCGACTAAGAGACATTGGGATGGGATCAAACACATTTTAAGATACCTCCGTAGAAGTATAGATCTTGGGTTATTTTATCCAAGAAATTCAACGTCGCAATTGGTTGGATATGCCGATGCAGGATATTTATCAGATCCAAACAATGGAAGATCACAAATAGGTTATGTATTTACATATTGTGACACGACTATATCCTAAAAATCCACAAAGCAAACCATGACAGCTACATCTTCAAATCACTCCGAGATTCTCGCTATACATGAAGCAAGCAGAGAGTGTGTTTGGTTGATATCAATTATTCAGCATATTCAAAAGTCATGTGGATTACCATCAATTAAAGACATTCCTACAATTCTGTATGAAGATAACGCTGCATACATTGCTCAACTTAGAGGAGGGTACATCAAGGGAGATAGAACAAAGCACAATTCACCTAAATTCTTCTTCAAACATGAGCTACAAAAGAAGGGTGATATAGATGTGCATCAAATTCGATCATGTGATAATCTAGCTGACTTATTCACAGTCACTACCAAATGCAACGTTTGAAAAATTTTGAAAAAGGATCAAAATGTGTCGACTGAAAGACTTATGACAACATTTCATCAAGGAGTAATGAATTACTTTTGAGGGGAAGACTGTACTATTTTTCCTTAGTCATGATTTTTATTCCAATGAATTTTTTTGACAAGATTTTAACGAGGCAATCAATTAAGATATTTATGTAAAAATTATGTACTCTTTTTTTCTTCGTTAAGTTTTTTTCACTGAATTTTTTTAACAAGATTTTTAATGAGACATAATTTTATACCGTAAGAAATCAAGAAAAGTATTACACATGTGATTCCATCATATGAAGGGAATTCTCTTGCACTCCATTGATATCCCTCGTTCTTCCCTCCTTCTCCTCTTCCTCTCATTCATTCCCTATATAAAGGGATGACTACCGAAAGAAAAGATAAGAAAAACTTTTCTGAAAAATTCTTTTGAAGAATTTCTCTCTCTTTTCTCTTGTTTATTCTCTCTAAATTTATGTAGTAATTATAAAAATATATTTATACACTTCGTTAAAGTTTTATAACAAATTTCCTTTAATTATTTGTGCTTGGCTTTTGATGCTGTTTGTGTGAGTGTGAACTAGGGAAATTTTGACAGTACGTACGTAGCAAGCAATGATAATCCCGCGTAATACGGACGTACAAAGCATGCAGCTTCCTGATGACTTGCAGTGTCTCGCCACCAAGCTAACCTACCTATATGCCTAAACCTACCCTCTTCTTTCTTTTGGGAAGTTAATTAATATTTCCAGCTCATTCTTTTTATTTAAAATCTAAATGAAAGAGGTTATTATGAAGTTTATTTTGGAGTAAGTTATTCAATTGATTAATAGAATATTGATACGCAGGCGAGATTGTATCTGTGTCAATATTCTATCGGCCAATTAACCAAAAAATAACTTCATACTAACCGGATCTAACCTAAATGTATAATTATTGATGGACATAATGAGATTCGGTTACCGTGAAGTTAATTTTACGGTAAGTTGGTCAATTGACCAATGTAGTACTTACACGCAGGGAGAGAGATCACCTCCCGACTTGCGCGTCGACACTGTATTAATCAATTAACTAAAATTAACTTTATGCTAACTATTTTCCACATATTGTATAGGTAACATACAATTCTCTCACCATTCTTTAATAAAAAAAATTAATTATTTATTATTTTATATAATATAAAAGTATTAATTAAAATATAGAAGAAGGGGAAACTGCTGATCGAAGAGCGAAATTCTCGACTATCTTGTTTGAATGATTATTGTTCGAAGATGTTAAAATATAAATCAATCTTAATAATAATAAAAGAATTTAAAACAAATTAATTATTTTATTTTATGACAATTAGTATGTCGGTACGTATGTATCTATATGTATTAGTACTACGTAGTTTGTAGGACAGCAAAATCTTCTCTCCACATAATCAGAATCAAAATCAAAATCAAAATCAAAATCAAAATTAAAATCAGAATCAGAATATTTGTTTCCATCAGAATCAGCTTTAATATTCTGGAGTACTACGAACTGATATATATATATATATGTGTGTGTGTGTGTGTGGCTAGAGATGATTGTGGACTATCAGTTGATCAATCTCATCCTGCACCACTCATTCTTAAATTTTAAGAAAATTATCGTACACACTATTGTATTATATTATATTATAGTGGGTAGAGAAATTTTTCATATCTCCATTATGGTTCATACAGAATTTTTCGTGCCACCATTATGATTCATACGATTTTCTATGCAATATAATATACTTGTCGGATTAGCATGAAGTTAACTTTAATTAATATATTGTTATCACGCAGACAGTGGCGGAATCAGAGCGGTTTTGTAGGGGGGGCAAAAAATTTTAACCGGCCCCAGAAATTTTTTAAATTCGTTTGACAGGTCATAACAGGTCCCAAAAATGATCGGATACACTAATTTTTTATTTTGATTTTAAAATGCTTTTTCATGATTCGATTTGCACAAGCTCTTTAATTAGCTATATAAAACATATATGTATATAGTTTAGGTCTTGGCTTTGCTTAATTCCTAGTTTTTAACAAAACAGTCCTAAGAGGACTTTTAACGAACATGTTATATGTGCCATTTTAACAATCAGATTTTTTAACCATTTCTTTGTGTTCTAACCCGAATTCGTCATCTTTATTACTCCGCACACTAACAACTATACTCCATGTCACTAATTCAGTCAAAAGCTAACTGATTTATAGTATAAAAGCATACATAATCTATCTATCAATTAATGACCAACTGACTCTCTATCTCAATTCTCAGAAATCAACCGACTCTCTATCTCAATTCTCAGGTATCGCTGTCTATCTCTCATTTTACAATCTGAACTTGATTGTTATTCTTTTGGACGATTGAATCAGGGGTATATATATGTGATTATTCCTTCCCGAGGTCGATGCTTTTGCTACGTTTTGGATCTATTGCAGCTTCGATTATTCATATTATTGCAGTAATACAGTTTCGCAAGAAGATAATCGGAAAGAACTCTCACAGACCGCAGTCGCCGGTGCCGCTGCCCCCGCCCCTGCTCGGCTGCCCCCCCCCCCGCCCCTGCTCGGCTGCCCCCCCCCCCCCCCCCCCGCCCCTAGTTCCGCCTTTGGTTCCACCTCTGCACGCAGGTTGGGAAGTGATATCTCTTTGTATCAGTACTGTATTAATCAATTTACCAACTTATTATGAAGTTTAACCAGATCCATCATTGTCATTTTATTAATTAAAATTAAATTGTGTAGTTTGGTCACAGTTGGTTGGAATCCATAATTCAAATATCATTTTATTACTTTAAATTTTTTTTTTTATAATTATGTGACAAATAAAAATATTTGTGTTCAAATAATAAAAAATATTTTTGTCTAAAAATATATTAACATGTGATAATATCATATTATCTCCTATTTTTTTTGGTCATTTAAATATTTATCTTAAGCAAGAATGTTGACACATTACCAAGTACATTACATTAGAGAGAATATAACAAGGGAATTGATATTTTCACATGATTATCTCTCGCATGAGCTTTTCGTGAAAAATAGTAATCTCTTATAACAAGCACGATTTATAAAAGTAATAGATTCACATGTAACAACCCTCCACCCCCCACACCCACACCCACACCCATACCCACACTCACACTCAACTATCTTTTTATTTTATTTTAGAGAATTGTTATTTTTATAAATAAGAATTGATATTTGTACAAGTAAAATCTCTGTCATATAAATGTAAGACCCAATTTATTATTTATGTGAGAGAGACTTTATAGAACTATTATTTTTATTTGTAGAAATATGAATTCCCTTATTTTATCTTACATGATTATTTAAAGGTACACAATTTTAATTAATTTAATTGCTTGCTGTGAACGGCGCGTCAGAACGATGGACTCATTAACCTTTCCTTCTTTTATTTATTATATTATATTATGTGTACTCAAATTTAGCCTGTGATCGTGATTATGAAAAAGAGGAGAGAGATAATTCAGTCAGCTTCAAAGGGAAAGGGATCTAATTAGTATGAAATTTATTTTTACTTAAGTTAATTAATTGACGAATAAAATATTAATATATATAGAGTGTCGTCTATGTGTCAATATTCTATCGATCAATTTATTTAAAAATAAATTTTATAGCCTGCGGGTCAGCATTTTATTGGTCAATTGATCAACTTACTCAAAAAAAAAATTTAT
The DNA here is from genome assembly GCA_020205505.1 of Panax japonicus. NCBI lineage: Eukaryota > Viridiplantae > Streptophyta > Magnoliopsida > Apiales > Araliaceae > Panax > Panax japonicus. Next base: position 993,273 of record CM035098.1, on the reverse strand, counting down.
AATCTTGTCTGTATATCAGTACTCTATTGACCAATTGATACAAGTCGAATGTGCCCAAACAAACATACTAAAGTTTATAATTACTTATTGTTATTTTTATTTTTTTTATAATTTTTAATGAGTTATTTTAATTTTAAATTTAAAAATATCTTAAATTAATATTTAAAAATCATGTTTGATTGATTGAGGACACGCAAAGAACGTGGTAGTAATGTTAGTGATGTGTTGTTTCTCGGAAAGTTCAAACAACAAACAACTAATTCTGTAAACCAGCAAGGCGGCGCCGTAACGGCTTCCCCAATGCTTCTCCGCAGGCTTTTCTTGCTTGCTAGTAGTTGCTTAATTACCAATTAACCACCACTCTTATTTAGTTCTCTCACTTTCTCTATGTGGATAGAGAAAGAGGAGGGCAGCATGCTTGAACCCACGTGATAAGAATACTGCAATACAATTTATGGATACCACGTGATCAATTGAATGTTGACACACATTGAATTTCGTCTGCGTATCAGTATTTTATTGGTCAATTGACCAATTTACTTAAAAATAAACTTTATGCTAATCACTTCCCAATTTATGGATACTACGTGGCCAAAAAGTATAGGAGTGCTTTTAAGCGCGGTGGGTTTTGAACAGAAAAATTGGATCGATAAAACAAAATTAATTTATTCCCGTAAATAATTAAATAGTATAATTAATTTTTTTGCAGGAATAAATTTATTTTATTTTTTGATCCAATTTTCCTATTTAAAATTTCTGCCCGCATATATTTATTATTGAAGGTGTAGGTAGCCTTGAGTTTCTCTTTTCCTTTTTTTTTATAGAATGTTTAAAAGAGAAGTGATATTTTTATATAAAAAATTAATATTTATTACATGATCTCTCTCACACGTATAAACTCTTTTATGCGGACAGAAAAATTGATTAAGGATAAAAATAGAAATATGTGAAATTCAATACACTCGGGTCTAATTTTTCTGTCCAATTTTCACGTCCATATAGAATTTTTACACAATTTCACCTATATGTGAGAGACACGTCATTTGAGATATTTTTTAAAACTAAAAATTTAATATCCCTAACATCACCTTTATTATTTATCCTTAGAAAAATTCTCTCATAAATCAATATTATTTTTAAAATAAAATATGAGTTTTGTTGATAAAGAATTAATCTCACATGTAAAATTGACACAGAATATACAAATGCATAAAAAGCACAAATAACGACCATGATTAAGAAATTGTATATGTTATGGGCCACATAAATAAGGGACAACTCCAATGGCCATGGCTTGAAATGAATCTTAAACAATTCCAAAATAAAAGAGATGTCAATTTTTATGAAGTTGAAATCTATTCTAGTAAACTGCTGTTCAAATTTTTCGGACTCGATTCAAGAACGTACTCGACTTGGTAGCTAAACAAATTTTAATCAAACTTTATTTTGCATTCTCTAGACAAGGTTCATGCCATATTATGAGTAAGAGTGTAAACAAATTGAGTCGGACCGAATATTGAATTGCTCATATTTGGTTCACAAAATTTATTGATTATAAAATAATGTTTGATTGAGGTTCGTTTAGATACCGAGTCGAGCCTGATCTCGAATCGAGCCCGATCTCGAATCGAGCCCGAACAGTTTGAACATTTCAAACGAATATGATCCGAGTATCAATAAAAAATTATAATTTAAGGAAGTTTGAGTAATTTATCAAACTTTAAAATTTATCATTTCGAGTGGAACTCGAATCAATTTTTTGGTCGATCAAATACAAATTAAACCCGAAATATTTATTTATTTTACAGTCTTATATATAAGTCATACATATTATGAGTATTTATTCATTTTTAAGTTAATAATCTTTTTAGGGAATCATTAAAATCCTTAAATCCTAAAATTGGACCTACATCCCTTCTCACCAACTACTGTCGTAAGTTTGTACCAATATAAAAATATACCTCTTGATAACAAAACAAGTTGCCTAAAGTACCAATTTGGCAGTCAGTGGCAGAATCGTAAATTTCACTGAAAAAGGTTCTCAAATGTCAAAGTTGATTCTCAACAAGATAAAACAATTGACAAAAGTACAAAAATCCCCACTTTCCCCAGGGGCAAATCCGTCAAAAAAACAACAACCCAGATTTTGGAACAATATCCATCTTAGCTTAACCACGGTAAAAATTTCATAAATTAACCACGGTTAAAACTTTTTTCACCGTACTCCTCCCAGGCTCTAACCTAACCTCTATATAACCGCTCGCTCACACTCTTCATCTCCTCACTCGCTCTCTCTCTATCTCTCTCTTTCCTCCTGAATTTTCTCTCAACTAAAAACCATTTCATTTTCCTCCCATTTTCAAACTGTCCAAAATCTCAAATCCTGTAAAAATGTCATCTGATCAATATTTTCTTGTCTTTCCACGAAATGGGTTTCCCTCCCAATCAGGGAATTTCGAAATTTTCCTTTGTTTGGTACTTTTTCTTTCTTTTTTTGCCTTCTGGCTTTCCCCTGGTGGCCTTGCTTGGGCTATTTCCAAGGCTAAAACCAGAGCAAAAACCGCCATTCCCGGCCCATCTGGGCTCCCTCTTCTGGGTTCGGTTTTTACTTTCACTGGCTCTTTAACTCACAGAGTTTTGGCTCATCTTGCTCATAGCTTCAAGGCTGTACCTTTAATGGCGTTTTCAGTTGGGTTTACCCGTTTTGTAATTTCGAGCCAACCCGAGTCCGCAAAAGAGATTCTTAACTGCTCTGCTTTTGCTGACCGACCCGTTAAGGAGTCGGCGTATGAGCTTTTGTTCCACAGGGCAATGGGTTTTGCACCGTACGGAGAGTACTGGAGGAACTTGAGGAGAATTTCGGCGACCCATTTGTTTAGTCCCAAAAGGGTCGCCCATTTTGGAGAGTTTAGGAGAGAGATTGGGGTGAAAATGGTGGGTGAAATCAAGGGTTTGATGGTTGAAAATGGGGACGTTGAGGTGAAAAGAGTGCTTCATTTTGGGTCTTTAAACAATGTGATGATGACTGTGTTTGGGAAAAAGTACGAGTTTGGTGAAAATGGTGATGGGTTTGAGCTGGAGGAGTTGGTAAAAGAAGGGTATGAGTTGCTTGGGGTGTTCAACTGGAGTGACCATTTTCCTGGTTTGGGTTGGCTGGATTTCCAAGGAGTGAGAAAGAGGTGCAGGGACTTGGTGGGTAAAGTGAATGTTTTTGTGGGAAAGATAATAAAAGAACACAAACTTAGGAGGACTGATAATAATATTAAAGGAGTTGATGAGAGCTGTGGGGATTTTGTTGATGTTTTGCTTGATTTGGAGAAAGAGAACAAGCTCAGTGACTCTGATATGATTGCTGTACTATGGGTATTGTCCCTCTTTAATCTATTCATATGTTAATTTTGGGTTAAATCTTTTCTTCTTTGAAATTTGTTACATGTCTTTTATACAACTCTTCTTAGTGGTTATATATATGTTGGCATCTTTATTATTCGGCTTTAATTTCATTGCATTTACTTGGCATTCAATGATTTGTCATGACTTTCTTTTTCAGTTATTCATGATAATTAGTAGTATATGCATATTTATGGATAGAGTAATTTGTATATGGCTTTCAATTGGTTACTTGCATGTGTTGTCATTTACTTGATGGGTATTTTTCTTCTGTAAAGTTTAAAACTTTTCATACTCAAAAGCAGGTTGATGATGTTAGTATGCTCCTTCATTTTTTTCCCTACTAAATTAGTTGGTGGTTACATGAATGCATCTTTTTTGCTAGGTTACGTTGAGTATTTAGTCTGAATAAAAGATATTTTTCGGTTTTGATTACTTGTCATTTATTTAATTTATGGTGTTCAATGGGTTGATAAAGTGTATTTTTAATGCTTTTTTTTTATTTATTCTTGCTTTCATTATATATGTTCTCTGTTGGTTTTTACCTGGTACTGTTGTATAATTCTTCATGGATGTGTATCTTTCGACATTCTCTTTTAGGGGCGTTCCAAGATATGGAGAATCTGATTTTTTTTTTCACCCTTTAGCTTAAGCATAGGAGACTGATGTTACTTTTTCTTATTCTCTTCTGTTTAATATCTTGTTCCAAGTTAATTATATCTTTTATTTGGCCACTTCATAATGGGAATATTTAATTTCATTTGATTTTTTTTCTTCAGGAAATGATCTTTAGAGGAACTGATACAGTGGCCATCCTCCTAGAGTGGATTCTTGCAAGAATGGTTCTGCACCCAGAAATTCAGGCGAAAGCCCAATCCGAAATTGACAATGTTGTGGGGAAAACCCAAATGGTATCCAATTCTGACCTCCCAAACCTTCCTTACCTCAATGCAATAGTGAAAGAAACCCTCCGAGTCCACCCTCCCGGCCCGCTCCTTTCGTGGGCACGGCTGGCCATCCACGACACCCATGTTGGCGAGCACTTTATTCCGGCCGGCACGACGGCAATGGTGAACATGTGGGCCATAACACATTCGGAACAATTCTGGCCGGAGCCTGATAAATTCAGGCCAGAGAGGTTCTTGGAGGAAGATGTGGCCATTATGGGATCTGATCTTAGGCTGGCCCCATTTGGTGCGGGAAGGAGGGTTTGCCCTGGTAAGGCTATAGGCCTAGCCACAGTCCAGCTATGGTTAGCCCAGTTACTTCAAAGCTTCAAATGGTCTGTTGCTGATAATGGTGTGGATTTGTCTGAAATCTTGAAACTTTCACTGGAAATGAAACAACCATTGGTGTGCAAAGCTGCTGCTAGGGTTTCTTGAAGCTCATGATATATATATATATATATATATATATATATATATATATATATATATATATATTGTGATGAATCTAATCCATGATTTTGGAAGCTTTACATGGGTAGATAGATCAAACATGTTAGTGTTTAATTAAGTATGCTACTATTTTATCTTAGGTTCTGTTTGGTAGGAAAATTAATAAAAAAGTATTAAGCTAGAATTGTTGGGATTTTGGGAAAGGCTTTGGTGATTGTGTAAGGACATGTTTGGCTGTGGTGTGGTTAGAAAGTTGGTTTTCATGGCAACATGTACACAGCTTTTGTTGGATATTATTATATGATATTCCCCACTGCATGGTAGTTTGAATGTTGCTGCAGTTTTTAGTTTCATTTGTTACTCAAGTGTCCATCAAATTTTAAAATGCTATATATATTATATATAGTGATGTTGAGGGGAGCTCTCTTTAAAGTTCAATGGAAATCTTTTTTTTTTTTAATTTTCACTTGAATAAAGCTTGTACTATGTTTCATGCATATATTATAATAGTCCCATTTTTATCCAGTCTTGAGAAAGACTATGTAAATGGTGCTTCACTACAAGAAAACCAATCAAATGACAAGACATGTATTGCAGATGGAATAGAATTGGTTGGGAGGGCCAATATTGATTAAATCTTAGAATTAATTAAAGATTAATTTAGTTGTAAAGGGAACACTAAATTCAAGCTTTAAAGAAAATTAACAAGGCAAATGAAAATTGAACAAGACTCACTATTTCACATTATGCATGCTTAATATTCTCAAATGTGATACCCCATCCCCATTTGGGAATCATTTGGCAATTTAATTAAACGACCCCATCAATTAAATTAACAAACCAAACCAAATCAAATGCAGAAGTAACTAAAAGACTTCTGCTTCAATTAATTCTCTTGTTAATTTGGTTGCAATCATATGCAGTGATCTTTCATTCTCCCTAGCTTCTTTTACACTTATTCCCTCATGCTTTCTCCTTTATCCCATTGCCTAGCCTTTTGCAAATGAAATATAAATAGGTTACAAAAGCCAACTAAGATTCTTTAGCTAAGGGCTGAGACATGATCTTTCTATAAGATATGATCATTAAGTTTTGAGAAACTAAAAGAAATGATTAATTGAGGAATAAGAACCTAAGCCCCAACAAACCATTACATATAAGCATGGTTCACCTCTTTTGTGGGGATCCAAATCCTTTTTCAAGAATATATTGTGAAGAAGAAGCTTTGCCAGTAAAAAGCTTTTCTACTTTTTCCCCTCCTGTAAAGAAAAGATGCATTGGGGATTTGAATATCCAAATAAACTCACTACACACAAACAAACAAACAAACAAACATATCTCTCTCTCTCTCTCTCTCTATATATATATATTTATATTTATCCTAATTATGCAAGTTGCTTTGGTTCTGATCTTTCCTTTGATTCTCAGCCACATCCATCTCTATATATATTCCTTTGCTTTGCTCTTTATCACCTATAGCTTAAATAGGCATGTGCATGCATATATTCGTCGCTGTTAGTCCATGCATGCATATGCATGCTTAAATAAATATATATATTTAGGATATTGTGAAGTTAATTGTCCAATATGAGAAATATTTTTTAGATGCGACAGTTAATATGCAAATTAAATCCTTCTTAAATACACGATCATTATAAGTAAATTAGAGGGTTATGACAACTTGTAAAATACTTGGCTAATTTACATAACAGAGATGGACAGTGACTTGATCGTCAAAATACATAATCACACGTAAATAAATAATAATAATAATTAATTTATATGAAATAATTCATATATTTTCAGCGTGATGGGGTTCAATATCAAAAATATATATTTGCAAAGAGCATATTTCCGTACACAAAGGTGTGTACACATCATGTGCATTGGTGATATTATCTGGCTATGCATTACCAAACGTAACTTCATGGGTGTTTTGGGGGTGTTATTCATTGTTATTCCCAATTAACTTGATACTACCAGCTAGCTAGCTATATGTTTCTATTATGCACGTGTAAAGTTGTGATATCGATGAATAATATCTTTTCTACATGAAAAAACAAAATCATCCAATATATGTTTGATATATATATATATATATATATATATATATATATATATGAAATTAAAGTAAGTAAGCTATGATGAAGAGAATTTTTTTAATCGGGTAATGGGCGTCACCTGTATATATTCTCCATGGATTATTTTTGATGAGTTGCAAAGGGAATGTAAGTTCATGTACATCAAAAGAGAAAACGATTCTTTGACTGCCAATATATTTTGTCCATTTGATTCCACCTTCCTTTTTATAAGGCTTTAATTTTCTTGGTTGATTTCGAATATATATCATCAATTGTAAATATATCCTTGGCTTGTAGTTGTAGGGAACATATATATATATTTATGGCTATTTAGGAACTACTACTCTTTTATAGATCTTACGTATGATTTGTTCATTTGCCTGCCATATAATTAAATTTCTCTTCGGATTCCTTTCACGGCTGCTGCTAATTTTTTCTTAATTTATAGGAATCACTATATAGTCTTATAAACAAATAAATCTGATATATATTCGTTAATTGCGACAAGAGCCACCTTCTGCACCATCATATATAGTAAATTCTTTTTAATTTAATTATGATTATGATCGCGATCGTCATTATATTAGATTAATTTAATTAATTATCTGTAATGAGGGGACCAAAATATGCACCATGTTCCTTTAATTGTCTTATTGTCTAACGTAAACAAGGTTTCATAATTAGTGGAATTCCTCCGGACAATTAAACAGGACATAAATTTTTTATAATAATATGAAATCCATATCCCTCCTAGCTAGATATCTCACTTTCAAACCAATTAAAAGGACAGAATAAGTTCATCATATATATATATATATAAACATAATTTTAAAGTGAGCTTCCTTTTGGTTATTAAAAGGGCAGTTTCAAACTTTTTGGGGCTCAAGCCAAATTATAAATTTCAGTTTTGGAAAATAAAATAAAATTTTTTAGCCTTTCCCTTGGAGAGAAAAATATCTTTTACGATTGTACTTGCAGTTACTGTTAAAATTTGTGAGTCTTCTTAGTTTTGAGGACGTCAAGCTATTGTTTAAATGGCTTATCATATAGACCGACCCTAGTTATTAAATCAAAATGACAAAGGATTCATGAATATACCGTACGTGATTTTTTTTCATACCAATGCGGTGAGAACAATAATAATGTTCTCATAATGCAGCAGAAAAAGTGTTCAATATGGTGCATGTTTGGTTAATATTTGAAAGTTCAAACGTACTTGAAAATCTTATTTATCAATTCATAAGTAGTTTATTTAATTTATGATTTATAAATGCAGCGTTTCAAAATTAAATGTAATACACTAAAAATTATGTAATGTGTTTAGAGGTCAAAATTAATACACCAAAAATTAGGGCAGTAAATGCTGTTAATGCTAGTGACCAAACAAACCTAACACATGACATGTGAATAGAGCTATAATTTTGATTGGTAAGTTACAATATATATAATGAATAACCTACGCATGATAGCCTCTAATTAATGTTTAAAGGAAAAGACTAGTCCCTAGTTAGCTAACTAGGGTTAGAAAGAACACCCAGCTAGCTAATTAGGTTTAAGTTAGGAGTGAGCATGGTACAGTTTGGTGCGGTTTAAAATTTAAACTGTATCAGAAACTGTTTAAGTGCGGTTTGACAAATCCAAAATCGCATATGAAACCTTTTGTAATTGGTGCGGTGCGATTTCATTTGGTGCAGTTTCAGTTCCAAAACTAATTGAAACAACAAAATTTTATACAATTTAGCATCACTTCTCTAATTTTGTGACCATATTTGAAAAATATTCATCTCTTGAGCCGATTATTTCTTTGGTGCCAATTTCTAGTGTAATTATTTCTTTAGACTAACTCTATGGTCATCCACTACTTGCAGACTTCCCTTCCAATTCAATTAGTAGTGACATGAATAGATCATTTTTTTAATAAGGTCTAAGCCTTCAATAGATTTTTTTCCCACCCTAATCAAATGAACAATCATTTGAAACCTTTAATTGTGCGATCAATAATTTTGAAAATGCTTGATTTCATTACAGTCATACATTCAGGGACATCAAGATCATGCATTTGAGTATCCCCAAAAGGTCAACCTAGATTTTTATTTTTTCTTTACAAAGGGGGACAATATATTGTCTACATAATAGGCTCTTATATAACACTTCTCTCCACCATTTATACAAATAGTTAGAAACATTATAGGCTACTCCACCAACATGGTGCAATTTCGGTTTTATGCGTGTAATTTTGGCTAATAACCAAACTGAAACCATAAATTTGATTTTTGAACTCACCTAAAACCGCCACATACGTCAGAACCGTTGGGGTGCAATTTTAATTGGTGCGATTTGTGTAATTTTTAGTGCAATTTCAGTTCCAATTTAATTTCTTGTTTAGCCCTAGTTTAAGCCACATTTAATCAAATCATCACTAGCATAACTAGCTCTTTTTTGGCTTTGGAATTTATTAATACTATAGTACTTGGGAAGCTTACTAGTCATGGTTGATTAGATAATTATGTGCCTAATTCGATCATCATATTCCTTTCTCATTGCTTCTTCTAACATGTTTATATATATATATATATATTGTAAAAAAAATGTTATTACAAATTTTCTTTAAATTAAATTTTAATGTTTGTTTTATCTAAGGATTATACTTGAATAAAGGGTTTACTGCAACATGGTGGGTCGATCGACAGTTCCTTCGCAGCCATGCATGCCTATTTCAATAATAATTAATTACGACAATGATAATCATTTTAATAGAATATATATATATAATCATGCATGCCAAAAGATTGAGAGATTAGTGGATACTAAATTGGAAAACAGACTTAGAGTGTCTTTAATTGTGAAAATTAAATATTTATGAATGAAATAAAATTTTAATTTCATGAGTGTCATTTTGTTTGACATAATTAAGAACTAAACGTGTAGCAGAACACTCAAAACATATCTATAGGTAATGATGTTAATTTGAGCTAATTGTGTTACAAGTTTGCTATCTCAACCTACTAATTAACTAACTGCTTCAGGAAAAACAAAACAGGAGAAAAGTCCCCTTACACCACAACTCAATTAATTTTGGGTCTATACAAATCTTGTATCCAAATATTTTGGGTACAAATCTTGGTTTTTTAAGTTCAATAAAATTTCTTTTCTTAACAAAAATAAACAAATTAACTGCTTCAATTCATTACAATTCTAGATGAATCTGCTTTATTCGGGGGATGCCCCTTGCCATTCTATATTTTGGTTCCTTTATAAACAAACACATTTAGCCAAAAAAAAATAATGTAAAATCATGACATAGGTATTCATGAATATACACCTCCATTTTTAACAATAACACTAATGTTGCAGAAAGTATATATACAATATCAAATGTCTTGTAAATATAAAAATATGAACAATTAGTACCAATGCATCATATCCTAAACTCTAATGCATTATATGTATAATATATATATATATATATGTATATAATTAGGTCTAAGTAGCATTTGATCATAGTGATATATATATATATATATATATATAATTAGGTCTAAGTAGCATTTGATCATATCCTCACTAGCATAAAAAAGTCCTTTTTGGGTTTTAATTTTGTAAAGTATATGAACATAATATATTTGATCATGTGCCAAGAACAATAATTGTTCCCAAAGTTTACATACGCATCCAACCAGAGTATTCATGGTTGCCATCATCATACTGCTTTGTTGGGTGCTTTTCCAACATGTTATTTAAGATATGCATGCTAGCCTCTAATGCATAAAGAAAAAGCTTATATATATATATATATATATATATATAATTAGGTTTAATCAAGAATCAACTTTTGGTTGATAATGAACTATTTTTTGCTGATAAAAAAAATAAAATCATTTGATCAAATTATCACTAACATAATTAAACAAGTCCTTTTTTGGTTTTATATATTACAGGGTGCCTGAACAAATAAAGTACGTACATGTCTACTATATCTCATTGTGCTCCCAAGTACAAATTAGGGTTCACTTGACCTAATTGAATTAAATGCACAAATTAAGGTTCAGATTATGATTAAATAAAAAGACGGAAGAATCGGAAATAAATGTGCTAGACCCGGGAGAAGCCTCCACGTGTCCCGAGACATAAGACTCGTGGAGGCGGCGCATATGTGGGAATTGATTGAGGGATTGGATTGGTGGCTAGAAGGACAGGGCAATATGGGCATTATTTTAAGGACAAAAGGGTATTTCTGGAATTTCCCTTAAAGCATGTGCCTTGCACATGACTACTCTCCAGAAAATCCTATAAATACCCCTTCCATTTCATTTGGAAGGGGACCTCTCTTCAGACACATGACTTGGACTCTTGGAAGATCGAAGGACCTGAGCATTCTCTTTGAACAATCACGAAGACTCTTGGAATCCCAATAACCCTAACACGGTTTCCGGATTCTAGGAGTGGAAGGACTCAAGAAGAAGGCTCTTGGAATCCCTGTTACCCTAACACGGTTCCCGGATTCTAGGAGTTCTGCCACGCGTCGTTGGAGTAATCGCCTACCTGTTCTTCTCCCCTCTTCAATCAATCAATCAATTCCGTATTCTTCGTGGATTTCTCTCCTCCTCAGCCAACACAAAACCCTAACCCTAGCAAGGTACGATTTCCTTGCCCACATTTCTTTGGCGACTCTGCTGGGGAGGTGTAGAATTCGTGAAGGGTATGCCCACAACTCGAAGTGGGAGAACTACAGGAAGAGCTGTTTCACCAATAAATAGTATTACCTCACCAAATCCAGTTCCAAGGCAAACAACTCAAGCTTTCCAAGGCGCAAATCTGGATTTTGAGCAACCACTTATTGAAGACGCTTCGGAAGGGAGTTCAACATCACTATACATGGCCAATCAACAACAAACCGACGCAGGAAGGCAAGTCGAGAATGTAAGCGAAGAGCAGACGAATGTTGTGCAACTGGAGATGCTCAAGGCATTAAAGGAAGCACAGGAAGGACAAGGGATGATGATGACCATGATGCTGGAGATGCAGAGGAAGCAAGAAGAGATGGGGAACTTTCGCCAGCAATTGATGCATATCCCTACCTTCAAAGACAATCGGTTCCAGTAATCAACTTGGAGCTCCAGAACAGTGGTGACGGGCCACAACCTAGGTTGGAAGCAAGCCAACCTCAAACGAACATCATCCCAACTGCTCTTCAAGCATTTTCACAAGTGCAGATGCCAACCGTCCCAAGCCATGTCCAGCGAGTGAGTCAGCAAAGGCCACCAGTGCCAGCTTTGCATGATTCAAGTGTACATCAACCAATCTCTTCGCCATACACACCGCCAATACAGCAATATATTACAACACCCCAGAGAGTTCACGCCACAAGCCGGTACATGACGAAGGATGATATGATCGATGTGATCAATCAACTTTGTAGGCAGACATCCCGACCCTCGGAGTTAGATTTTACTCCACCTTACCCCGCACACATTCGGAGGCAACCTTATCCGACGGGGTATATTGAGCATCCTCCGCAGTTTCCAAAATACAACGGGGAGAAAGGAAATGCCAGGGAACACATTGCCAGGTTCGTAGAGTCGATGTCTCCATGGCTAGAATATGATGAAGTAAACAACCACAACTTGTTGATGAGGGAATTCAACAAGACATTGACGGATAGTGCCTTCAGTTGGTACTACAATTTGGAGAAAGCATCAGTCCATGATTGGGATGATCTAAAATTGCAATTTTTTAAAAAAAATTTCTGTGTGCAAAAACAGGTAACCATCGTAGAGCTCATGCGATTCAAGCAGAAGCCAAACGAGGAGCTGTCAGATTACGTGGATAGGTTCAGGGCCCAAGCACAGAAGTGTGCAGAGCCAATTGAAGAAAAGAACTTGGTTAGCATATGCAACAATGGTGCTTTAGATGTCTTCAAGCCCCACCTCATTACCAAAGCTTGTGATTCATTTGCGACCCTCTCATCTTTTGCACAAGACTTGGGAGAAATCATAACATTTCCCACCAGCCATGCGATGGTTACATGGAAGGGCAAGAGGACAGCAACTGTGGCTTTGGCGGATTCTCAGTCAAAACCACAAGGGGGCAAGAGGGAAAAGAATGAGAAATTTGAGCGAAGCAGAGAAAGGCATGGGGATAAGTATACCAGGATGCTAGTTCCGGAGGCTATTACATGTAGCGAGAAGGCATTCAGGAACCTGTATGAACAATGGGTTGAATATGGAGTGGTGAAGCCTCCAAGGCCCCTGTTGGTTGTAACGGAAGAGATGAAAAGAAGACCGGACTTCTGTGTATACCACCAATACGCAGGACATTCCACTATGGACTGTTACAGTCTGCGGAGAATATACCATGAGAAGCTGGCGGCCGGAGAGATTGAACTAGGAGAAGAAACGTGCAACACTATCACCCATGGTGCAGTCCCGGAAGTCGAGAACCCAAATACTGGCTCTACCATCGAAAAACTCTGAAATACAGATGAATTAAAAATCCACCCAAGATGGTGGTCCACCAAAAATGGTGGTTTTAAGTCCTCAGGAGTATCTCTTGCCAAGTAATTGGAGGACCAAGGGAGGAGGCACAAGAATTGACGAATTAAAAAAAAATCCACCTAAGATGGTGGTCCACTCTAAATGGTGATCAAGTCCTCGTAGACTGCACTTGCCAAGAAATTGGACGACCCAAGTGACGAGGCACCCAATTTCAAGTCCTCGTAGACTGCACTTGCCAAAAAATTGGACGACCCAAGTGACGAGGCACCCAAGTGTTACACTTTATCATCAAAAGTGAACGAGGCACCTGACTATAAGTCCTCGTAAGTTATACTTTCATCTTCAAAAGTAATCGAGGCACCTGACTAACAGCCCTCAGAAGTTACACTTTCAACTTCAAAAGTGATTGAGGCACCTGAGTATAAGCCCTCAACCCCAAAAGTTTCACTTTATCTTTAAAAGTGGCGAACGTTATGCTTTATTCGACAAAAGCAAGAAAGTTGCACTTTATCTCTAAAAGTGGTGAACGTTATGCTTTCTTCGATAAAAGCAAGATTTATTATATGAAACGTTATTCTTTTCGTTAAAAGCAATTTGATTATCAATAAATTTGTCAAACTTTCACTTATACTTGATTATTTCTTCTGATTTATTAAAAAAAAAAGAAGTATGGATTCAAGTGTTAGTTTGCATGAAATATATGTATATGAATTTTCTGATACAGAAAATGGAAAAAACTACGAAAGCCATGATCTAGGGTTTGCTCCTCTAGAGGTTCGCTCTCCTAGGAATTTCGTTTTCAAGGCTTGCAAAACATCAAGCTTCAAGAAGTGAAGACTTCAACACTTAAAAATATTCTGCGCGATCATCTCACCAAAGGTGTGACTCACGCGCAGGGGGAAAATGTTTACTGATAGATGACATAGACATCCTCCAGAGTAAAGGTGCATTCCCCCCCAAGTAGTGACGAATATGCATGTGGAGGAGCACAACGATACAAGTGTCCCTGCATAGCTGGATGCAACGAAAAATGTCATAGTTGGATGCAAAAAAAAAAAAATTGTGGCTAGATGTATTAGACAAAAATGTAAAGAAGGAGGCCATTAGGTTGGTCCCTCCCTAAGGGTTGGCCCATAGGGTTTAGCCGCCTAAGGAGCTCTCCCCTCTTACATTTAACTTCTCCTTGCTCGTTGAATCAACTGATTGGAATAAATGCTACTTCGCCGGAATATCCGAGCCAAAATCCTTGTTAAGGTGAAATGGCTCGGAATAAATCCTTCCTCATTGCGGTGTTATTTTTTCTTGCAGAATATCCGAGCCAAGGACCTTGTTAAAGTGAAATGGCTCGGAATAAATTATTCCTCCTTGCGGTGTTGTCATTTCTTTGAGAATATCCGAGCCAAGATTCCTGTTAAGGTGAAATGGCTCGAAATAGAGACCTCCTCCTTGCAGTGTTGCTTTCCCTTTGAGACTATCCGAGCCAAGATCCTTGTTAAGGTGAAATGGCTCGGAATGGATGCTTCCTTACTGTGGCGTTGCCTTTCCTTCGATACTACCCGAGCCAAGATCCTTGTTAAAGAGAAATGGCCCAGAATAGGTGTTTCCTCGTTGCGGTGTTGTGGTTCGAAAAAGAAATACTACCGTTACCTGAAAAGAGAAATCGGTGAAGCAATCAGAAAGAATTCAAATATATATATGAAAAATATATATATATGTAATGGTAAAATCAGCGTGCTTGCTCCGATTATGAAACTACGTTTATCTAGAAGGCACCGAAATTGTTATGCAAAAAATGAAGTTCGAGCCGCTTGAACCCTTGAGGAGCTTTGATCCGTGACTACTAGATATTGATGTTGCCTTCGGGAATTTTGATCCGTGACTACAACCGAGATTAACACGTAATTTGGGGTCACCGATTTATGTTTCATGACTATTCTATGACCTATTATTAATATGGGACAAATAAAGGCTATATGTATATCTTACTTTTTAACATGAGCCTGCACTAGCCATTATCAGAAGTAATGAATAGATATACACATAGGAGCCCAATGTAGTTATTTACCATGAATTGAAGTGGGGACTTGGTTATTAGAACAATATATATATATATGGTTTCCTTGGGACCACATGCCTATTACAATTTACAAATTTAAACCTACCAACTAATTCCATACCTGAGCCTAAACAGCCTCCCTTATTACATATATAATCAGTGGATCATGACACATCCATTTTTTCCTTGCAAACGTATATGCTTCTCAAAACAGTTCATATGAATTGAAATATTGAAAGTGTTAACGCCAAGATCTTTCTCCACGTCCCAATCACGAAAGACGTCCTGATCCTGCACAGTAAACACGACAAACACCACAAGCTTGACGGCCGGACCGCCGGGGGATAGCTCAGGCGTGAGAGTAAATATGTCTGTTCACAAGGTTAACTCAAGAGGATCATAAAGTCTAGTGTAGTGTGAGTATATATGAAAAACGTACCTTTTTGTGAAGACTTAGTTGATAGATTATACTCTCTTTGCCCGGTTTTCCATGCCACCCACTACCTCTGATACAGCCCCCGTGATCTGATGGTTCCTGCCAGGTGTGTACAGTTCACCCACTACTTCTGACCTCTGTTTTCTACCGCCGGCCGTCATCTGATCTCATCCACATTAATGCATGGCAGTAATAGCAGTCAACCATCATGCTTTTTCATCATCACAAGTCAAAGATGGAGATATTTAAACATCTGTTGAGTTAGCCCACTGATCCGACCCAACAAAGAGGACCCAACCGATCGAGCCCAACTGAAATGACCCGGTAGATTAACCAAGTAACTCGGCTCAAACCCTTTGGCCCAATACCTAAAATATCATGCCCCAACATTGCCCCCCAGTCTTTTATTAAACAAGATGTTTAATGAAAGAGTATAAATGACATCGGTTCAGGGCAAAAGGAATTATAATAAGACCAATAAAGGCCCAAAATACGGCTTACCGAAGCCCCTCTGGTGAACATCAAATAGCAACGTAAAGGATTCATCTTCGCCGACCTCTATAGAAGTACCAACTGAATCGCCTCTAACTACCGAAGCTCAAGCCATAGAATGAAATATCGGTTCGGTAATAGCGTGCGTCCGTGGTACCGATGATCATCGTAAGGAGATAGTTCCATCATGGACATCGCTGCCCATTAATTCGAATTAATTGACCAATAATGGTCATTTGCAAGCAAACACTATCTTCGGGTGCCTCTGTCCCAAATATAAAGAAACCGAAAAGGATACCGAAGAGGATACCGACTGAAAGGATAACGCCATCCGGAAGTTTGTGTTGGTGAAAGAAAGAATCAATCTTGATATTGCTCTCTTCAATAATGAATGCCTTCGGAAAGATATCGACAAGATCGAAGAAGAACTAAAATCGACCAAGGTCACTCATCGGGTCGTCACTGATATAAATGTCAATCTGTCAAGCTAAAGGCAAGAAAAGGCTCGGGCCAAGGTAGATCCATATCTTTTAGACTCTTCAGATGGTGACGATGACAAGGAAGAAGCCTGAAGATGACCTCTCCTTATCCTTAGCTGTAGAACTTTCTGTAAAAATTCTAATTCTTATGTGAACAGTTAATATTGAATGAAATATCAACATTATGCCTTATTATTTCTTGTCAATAATGAATCATCAATCAACTTGAAAACTGTGCAAGTACCTCTTATCTTAAACCGTTAGTCAATAATTAAGCAAATTATATAACAGTTAAGAACAATGATAATATAATCCGAACTCAACACTTGAACAAAATAAAGTAATGCATACTTATCGTTACCGAAGTGTGAGACAGGTCTGCTTCATTGGGAATTTGTTTACCCCTAAAGGCCTAACAAAACCAAAAGATGACATTCGCCTACCACGAAGGGCCTGACGAAGTCTAAAGAACGACAGTTGTCTACCACGAAGGGCCTGACAAGGTCTGAAGGACAACGCTTGCCTACCCCGAAGGGCCTGACAAGGTCTAAGTGTCGACAATTGCCTACCACGCAGGGTCTGACAACGTCTTAAGGAAGACACTTGCCTACCACGAAGGGCCTGACAAGGTCTAAGGATGACACTTGCCTACCACGAAGGGCCTGACAAGGTCTAAAGGACCACCTGCCGAAGAGGCTACCATCGAATGGTCAGCGAGTCCTCCCGAACCTCCTATCAAAACCAAAAGATGACATTCGCCTACCACGAAGGGCCTGGAGAAGTCTAAGTGGAGACAATTGCCTACCCCGAAGGGCCTGACAATGCCAAAGTGACGAAAATTACCTACCCCGAAGGGCCTGACAATGCCAAAGTGACGACAATTGCCTACCCCGAAGGGCCTGACAATGCCAAAGTGACCACCTGCCGATAAGGCTACCATCGAATGGCCAGCTAGTCCACCCGAACCTCCTAACACCGATGACGTTTGCCTACCACGAAGGGCCTGACAAACTCATAAGGACCACCTGCCGAAGAGGCTATCATCAAATGGTCAGCGAGTCCTCCCGAACCTCCAAACACCGAGGTGGCATTTGTTGTGCCTGTCAGACTATGGATGGGCTACCGAAGTCCCTCATGAATGTTTTAAACTTCGATCCCATGAGCTGGCGTCTGTTAACCTGATCCCTAGGCAATGGACCCAGTACGACTACCCCCCAGACAACAAGAGGTATAGGAGATAAAATCGAATATAGCCTTTTGATGGCTGATGTGAGATCGAACCATTTAGCTGATAAATATCTACATGAACCCTCCGAACAACATTTGCAGCTTCGGACGGCACCCGAAATTCCTCAATAGTGGGAGATGGGTCCAAAGTAGAATACCCGAAGTCTTTCTGTGCTGAATCCCCAGTTCTTTCAAGAATATCGCTGCCGAAGTGCTTTGTAGGTCAACAACTTTGGGCCAAATAATTGCCACAAATATCTCAGTGAATTTCCCGAAGAACACACTTTGTTTCGGATGGAACCAAATGTTCAAGCAATGATGACGAAAAAGGTCCTTTGATAAAGATTCTCATCAATGAGAACAAAATTGACACTCTTGTACTTGGTCTTCTTTACCAGTATCTGATCCGAAGAAATGACGCCATCTGTCGTCAAAGTTATAAACATCTGTAGTGGCCAGCTTCGATAGTGCATCGGCGGTGGAATTGTCATTGTGATCGACTCCTTAATAGCCTGCTATACTGATGTCCGAAATAGAATATCCATCTGCATGCAATGTCCACGAACTCTGCTTCTGCTGAAGTACTGCAACGGCTCTGTCGGACTCCTTATTTGGAGCTGCAACTTTAGATGGATTTCCCCGAAAACAAGTGCCCAAAGGGCGGTGCGCCCTTAATGGACTCTCGGGAGTGTGATTTCTAGATCTACTTCAGTGAAACTTTTTGTCACTGTGGTGGGGATACTCAAGGCAAAATGCCTTATTGGTATTCTGAGGTGCATGCTCCCTGGATCAGTTTCTTCGTCTACTCTGCTTCGACCATAATCCCGAAGACTAATAGGGCGGAATACCCTTCTCGGTCAAACAATCAGGAAAATGGCTGTTGGGTCTTCGTCTACTCTGCTACGACCATAATCCCGAAGACCAATAGGGCGGAATACCCTTCTCGGTCAAACAATCAGGAAAATGGCTGTTGAGTCTTCTTCGATCCCGAGGAAGGCCTCGAGACATGTCTTTAAAGTGTAGACTTCTTTCTAACTTGATCGGTCTGTCAGTCTGACCATTTCGGTATAGGATTCTAAGCAGTATGCCTTCTACCCTTTTCCGACCATGGTCAGGTCTTCTTCTCGGCAGCAAAAATCAATCTTCTTCCAGCATCATCCTGGGCTCTCGAACGAGAACCCTCAGAAACCTGCTTGGAAGCAGTACCAGCCCGAGCATTCTTTGAAGGATCCAATCAATCCTTGACAGATACTCATTGTGTAGACGAAGTCATAGCCATCAGGTATCCTTTAGAGGTAACTGTTCTACTCTTCTTCACCATGGATTCCGACGTAGAGCAGCTACAATTTGTGATTGAAAACTTCAAGAACACTAGAACACAGCCCTCCTTCTAGCGCCAATGTTAACGCCAAGATCTTTCTCCACGTCCCAATCACGAAAGACGTCCTGACCCTGCACAGTAAACACGACAAACACCACAAGCTTGACGGCCGGACCGCCGGGGGATAGCTCAGGCGTGAGAGTAAGTATGTCTGTTCACAAGGTTAACTCAAGAGGATCATAAAGTCTAGTGTAGTGTGAGTATATATGAAAAACGTACCTTTTTGTGAAGACTTAGTTGATAGATTATACTCTCTTTGCCTGGTTTTCCGTGCCACCCACTACCTCTGACACAGCCCCCGTGATCTGATGGTTCCTGCCAGGTGTGTACAGTTCACCCACTACTTTTGACCTCTGTTTTCTACCGCCGGCCGTCATCTGATCTCATCCACATTAATGCATGACAGTAATAGCAGTCAACCATCATGCTTTTTCATCATCACAAGTCAAAGATGGACATATTTAAACATCTGTTGAGTTAGCCCACTGATCCGACCCAACAAAGAGGACCCAACCGATCGAGCCCAACTGAAATGACCCGGTAGATTAACCAAGTAAGTCGGCTCAAACCCTTTGGCCCAATACCTAAAATATCATGCCCCAACAGAAAGCATAATGAACGCAATACTTGTCCAAAAAAAATAAAATAAAAATTGTGGCAGGTTTTGAGAAATCAAGATACAGTGAAATCAAAATTCGTGGCACACACACACACACACACACACACACACACACACACACACACACATATATATATATATATATATATATATATATATATATATATATATATATCAAGAACATGGAAGACAATCAAGTCATAGATGGATGGAACACATTATGCTTGCTTTTCTATTCTTCAACTTTGAAAAAAAAAACTATTATATATAATATATATATATATATATATATATATATATATATATATATATATTTATTTATTGTATGCAGGGTTGAAAACTTCAAATTGCCTTTGGAGAGCCACATGTATATATGGTTCAATTAAAAAGGTAATTGTCATTTGTTTACCTTCCACGAAGCTTCACGGCCACCACTGTTATGCAATTGCTGCTTTTCTCTTTCGCTTCTTCTCAGCCGTCTCCATTCTCTAAAATACTAGTATAGTGAAATCAATTGATATGCTTACTTTTTTTAGCAATATTAATTTCTTTCCATCACCGTGAATGATTTGATTATTATTATTATTTTACAAAATTAAATTATTCATATTTAAAAAAAATATATTTCTTAATTTTCAGAAAATATTTTTCAAATTCCTTCCTAATGTTATTTTATAAATATATAAATAGAAATGATTTATTTTTTTTCAAAATATGAATGATTTGATCTTATAAGATCTTAATTAGCATGAAAATTCCTTCCAATCACTGTGCATAATCACCGTGCATATCACTAAGATTGAAGATATTACTTTGAATATATGCATGCTTCAAGGCACCTAGCTAGCCCATATAATCAAGTATACAAAGGTGACTTTTGATTTTTTTTTGCTTGGCTAGAGATCACGGTTAAGTTTATATCATGTATACATATAGATTAATTATATTTATTTGCACATTTGATCATAATAAGACATGGATATATATATATATATATATATATATATATATATATATATATATATATATATATATAAGATTTGATCCTGATTTTTCAAAATAAAATAAGACCTTATTCAAGACAAATCAAATTATAAAATAAGGTCTTATTTTATTTTGAAAACAAGGATCAAATCTTATATATATATATATATATATATATATATATATATATATATTATGGAAATAAATATTTTATTTTTAAATGCAAAAGATTTAATCTTGTTTCCAAATAAAAAATGATTTAATCTTATTTACAAAATAAAATAAGATTTGTTTTTATTCACAACTTTCCTTGTTCCATCACTTGGAGTTGCATGAGCATGAAGAGTGTGGTAGTCCAAACTTGCCATTTTTTATATATACAGACATGCACACACACACACATACATATATGCTTGCATGTTTGAGATTCAAGCTCTCGATCGTAGAGCTCCCCGGCCTGTCTCTCAAATCTCAATCGCAATGGCGTGGCCATAGTCCTATATAGTAGGCATCAAAAGCATCCTAAATATATACTAGTATTAATTATAATATATCTATAAATAAAGCAAATGATAATATTTGTGCTCCTGTATCTTTTGTAGATCTACATTGGCAGTTTCACTCTCCCTACCCCAACCCTCCATTTCCAGCTTGGTGCCACTTGATATTAATTGTAAATCCCCAAAAATCTGTAATTAATTTGTTATTTACATACTATATATATATTTGAGAAAATCGTTAGTTCTCATTTAGAGGCCAATCAATTGTCGTGCATTATACCAAAAAAAAGGTGTTGAAATGGGTCTATCATGGTATGAAAGAATTGGACTTGCAAGATCGAGCTATACATATGTTTTTAGAAATCTGAAGCAAGATTCACAAAGTCAAAGTATTTTGCACGATCGTCACTTCAAAGACGCGACCCTCGCGCAGGGGGCAAATGTGGTCCCAAATACAAATTAGGGTTCACTTGACCTAATTGAATTAAATGCACAAATTAAGGTTCAGATTATGATTAAATAAAAAGACGGAAGAATCGGAAATAAATGTGCTAGACCCGGGAGAAGCCTCCACGTGTCCCGAGGCAGAAGACTCGTGGAGGCTGTGACAGCCCCAAAATAGGTCCATTCCATCCAACTCATTCTGAGTCGTCAAATACATGGTACAGAAACAACTACAACTTTTACAACCCATAAGCTGTGAGTTTGAATACAAACATTGTCATCTAGACAATATCCACATGCAAATAAATCCCCATCATAATTATTGATACATAATTTTACAAAAAAAATGGTGAGGACTACTAAACAACTCTCTCTAAAACCTTCATTACATACCCCGACTAGTACTCGCTACATTCTCGCCTCCTGAGAAAAAAAAATAGAACAATAGGGAAAAGGGTGAGCTCAACTAGCCCAGTAAAGAATATTATGACTAAGATAATGTACAACAAATTATCCTTAGTCTTCAACAGGGAAAAATCTGATAGAATACAATAGACAACAAGTTTTAGATCAACAACTGCAGCGGAAACAACAATTCATTAGAAGAGTTAAGTAGAGAATAAAATCTACTAACATCTATGAATTTAAAAGTCCATCATCAATATTTTATCCCTCTAACATCAATCAATATATATCTCAAATCAAATCAAATATTCATCTTTGCACTACAGGCCAAAGATATTCATCAGTCGGTCATGTTCATCTAAACACCTGTTCATCTTTGCACTACGGGCCAAAGATATTCATCAATTGTTCATGTTCATCTCAACACCTGTTCATCTTTGCACTACGGGCTAAAGATATTCTTAATAAAATCAACCATCTTTGCACTACAGGCCAAAGATATTCAGTAACACCATCATTTAGGACTGAGGATGATGAAAAATATTTTAAAGAAAACGAATCCAGTGAAACAAAATAACAAGTATTAAGGATTCGTACTTTAAACAATCCAATTTCAAAAATACTTCATAAATAATCATACTGAAGTAAAATTCAAGAATGATCAAAACATAGATCCAATCAAAACTAGTATCCAGAATAGATATTTTGGACAAAAAGAAGAAATTTCATTTTTCGGTGAATAGTGCCGTATACGTGAATAGTGACGTATACATGAATAGTAACTCCGACACCAAAAGATAGAAATTTCACAAAAAAAACATCTTCACGCTTCGTGAATAGTACTCGTGAATAGTAACTCGTGAATAGTAACTCGTGAATAGTAACTCGTGAATAGTAACTCATGAATAGTAACCCCGACATGAAAAAGTTCCAAATTGGATAAAAAGTTCCAACCAACATTTCAGCATCATGATATTGAAGAAATAATATCATTTGAGAAGAAAATAACATCCCTTACCTCGAAAGACAGTACTTCTAGTTGAAACACCGGATATAGGCTATGACTTGAACTTGCACCGTATAGCAATACTCAAAGTATACTCAAAATACTCACAAGAATACGCTCGACAATATAGAGAGAGAAAACTTCAGTTTCTGGTGTGATTTTCAATTCTAACCTAAGCACCTATTTATAGGAAATTGCTTAGAACACCAAAGCAGAAAATTTAATATAATAATAATATATATATTAAGCTTTCTACGCCAACTTAGAATCTGATTTCAGCAATTAAAACACATGCAAGACCCACACTTTATTGACAAAAAACGTTTTTCTTATTATAAATATTTAAAACTTCCAAAAATCAATTATTTGGAACTCCGAAACTTCAATAATTCATAATAAATAGCCCTTTTTGCCAGAAAATTCGAATCTCGCGAGTTTTTATAGGAAATTCCATTATCTACAACTTTGCAGAAGGAAGTTTTTCCAAATTCCAAACAAAAATTGGCCGAAATCCACAAACGGACGATTTTACAGGCTATAATCAAATTTCAGTCAATAAATAGGGTCCACCGACACATAAAACATGCTTTAAATATTTTTGGTAATAAAAATACTCCTCCTCCACATATACTCATATACCCCACATTCATCGTAAAAATATCACCGTTAATATATTATTAAAATAATATATTTAAATGAATTATTTTATCAGAAAAAGATAAAATATTAATTTTCAACAATTGTCACATTAAAAATTTTCTCCATCTATATCCACATAAAATCAATATTTTCCTCATCATATAAATCAATAATTTAATTATTCACAAATAATATTACAGAATCACAATACTGACAACCAGGCCGTTCCCAGGAAAGAGGGGGCTTTCCAATAAGAATTTCTCCTTACTGGCGCGCAATTAGGTGACCAAACCTCTCCTTAGACAGAACTTTCTAGACATTGCCAATAATGTTATCAAATAATATTATTCAGATAATATGAATTATTGTTTCGATAATGGAAAATATTGTGTAGTGACAATTATTGAAACAACAGTAATATAAAATATCAATGCAGCAATTATTGAATCAATAAAATAAAATAATGAACAGTAATTACTGTAAGTAGTGCCTTCTTACGTAAGAATCAATAATTGGTGCAATACCGTGTGCTACTGTTCAACAACGCGTATTACTTTACTTTACCCACCGGGTATTCCAACAGTGTTAACGGTAACAACTACGCCGTTTTTTATAAACAACTTATTTTTGTCGTTTTCTTCATCCAATCGCTTTCCGTTATGGGGCCCACAAAAGACTGCGCCGTCGTACGAATATTCCCCGACAGCAAGAATATTCCACGACCAAACGAATATTCCCCGACAACAATGAATATTTTATAACCACCTGCTTATTCGAAATATTTGCGCATTTTACCCATAACTTTCCACATTAATCAAATCAACCCTTACTATTTCAAAATAATAAATAAAGGAAAATAAATTTCATTTATTAATAATTTGGGGTCTTACAGAGGCGGCTCATATGTGGAAATTGATTGAGGGATTGGATTGGTGGCTAGAAGGACAGGGCAATATGGGCATTATTCTAAGGACAAAAGGGTATTTCTGGAATTTCCCTTAAGCATGTGCCTTGCACATGACTACTCTCCAGAAAATCCTATAAATACCCCTTCCATTTCATTTGGAAGGGGACCTCTCTTCAGACACAGGACTTGGACTCTTGGAAGATCGAAGGACCTGAGCATTCTCTTTGAACAATCACGAAGACTCTTGGAATCCCAATAACCCTAACACGGTTTCCGGATTCTAGGAGTGGAAGGACTCAAGAAGAAGGCTCTTGGAATCCCTGTTACCCTAACACGGTTCCCGGATTCTAGGAGTTCTGCCACGCGTCGTTGGAGTAATCGCCCACCTGTTCTTCTCCCCTCTTCAATCAATCAATCAATTCCGTATTCTTCGTGGATTTCTCTCCTCCTCAGCCAACACGAAACCCTAACCCTAGCAAGGTACGATTTCCTTGCCCACACTCATTAATTTGGTTTTGAGGCGAATTAGTACAACACATGTTAGCATAGAAACAAAATAAAGTAGAATTAATTAAGTTTAATTAATTTGTATATATAAGTTTATTGTACTAGAATTTAATAGATTCCATGTATGATGATAAAGAGAACTACTATATAAACATCAACAAAAATTCTTCAAATCATACTCAACA
This sequence comes from Panax japonicus, assembly GCA_020205505.1. Classification (NCBI taxonomy): domain Eukaryota; kingdom Viridiplantae; phylum Streptophyta; class Magnoliopsida; order Apiales; family Araliaceae; genus Panax; species Panax japonicus. Next base: position 967,644 of record CM035098.1, on the reverse strand, counting down.
ATAACTTTTCATCTAAAAGGTGTTTATAAATCCACCTACATGTATATGAGCAAAAAATAAAAAAACAAAGAATTATGAGTGTAAGAGATAACAAAAATTAATCCTATTCAAGATTACTTAATTAATCATACTAAATTAAATATATATGAGCAAAAAATAAAAAAAACAAAGATAATAAAAACTAAAATTATAGCATGTTAATAAATAGTGATCAAATTTTACACAAAAATTCCAAGATTTTTAATTTTTTTTTATAATTTCAATAATCCTATTCAAGATTTCATATTTGAAAGTTAGTAAAAACATTTTAATGCCACTCTATCCCGTCTTAATGACAGTCACATTTGTTGGACAGAAGAAGTAATTATATATGTGGGAGAAACTCTAAATTGACTCTAAACTATCTTTTATTTGTAAACCTAACTATTACAAATATACGTAGAGTATAGTACAGGTAAGATATCAGTTAATTAATTTGAGGCCAGTTAATTACAGATTTTCTATCTTAAGCTACCTAATTAACTAACTAACTGCCTCATTCCAGTTTTTGGAGTTGTTCGATCTCTTATAAAGTGGTAATCCATCACATTAGCTGATATAATTAATAATGTAAAATAAATAAATCATGACATAAATATTCATGAATATACACCTCTATTTTTTTTAATTTAGCAAAAAAAAATATAATATACAACACCTCTATTTTTAACAATATGAACAATATTGTTAAATTGCCAAATAATTTAAAGTGTTAAATTGCCAATGTCTTGTAAAAATATAAAAATATGAACAATGTCGAATTACGCATGAAGAAAAAGCTTATATAATTAGGTTTAAGCAGCATTTGATCAAATCATCACTAGCATAAATTAATCCTTTAATTTTGGGTTAATTTTAAATTTATACAGTATATGAACACAATTCTAAGGGTGTGTGTGTATAGAAACGTTAAGCTTACTCATTCTATCTAAATGAGAATCAATGATGAATGAGAAATATACATCAAAAACATGCATCAATCAGATTACAATTCCAATATATATATATATATATATTAGGATGAGGGAATTTATGACTGAATATTATTTATCAAAATCTTTTTCCTGCAAGATACGTACAAACTAACATAGTCAAGATTGATATAGATGAGGTTGAAAAAATAAGCCTTTGTTTATGTACCTAATGGCTTCTTTTCAATTTACAGCTAATAAATCTGAAGTTTCAAAGGTCAGAATTAATTGGCATGGATGAATTATTTCTTAGCTAGATGTAAATTTAAAAATGTAAATGAATCGAGCCGAGTCAAGTATTGAGTTGTTCAGATTTAGTTTACAAAATTTATCGAATATAAATTAAGATTTTTTTGTGGCTCATTTAGCTACCGAGTCGAGAACGATCTCGAATCCAGCCCGAGCAGTTTGACCTTTTATAACGAATATGATCCGAGTATCAATATAAAATTACAACTTGAGAATGTTCGAGTAATTTATCGAACTTTAAAACTTACTCATATTTGACTTATTTATATTTCGAGTCGAGATCGAATAGAACTTTTAGTCGAGCGAGTACGAATCGAGACCAAACTGTTTGCTCATTTTACAACCCTAACTGTATCGAATCAGCATTTCATCAAGTCATCATTAGCATAATTAAACTAGTGCTTTTTGGGTTTTAAATTTGTAGAGCATATGAATAAAATACTAAGGAATTAAGATTTTCCAATTAAAAACATTGTTATCCTACGTACTAGAGTCATGGTTGATTAATTAGAAAATCATATATCTACCAACTGCCATCATCATGTATATTCCTTAATTTGTTGGGTGTTTTTCCAACATGTTTAAGATATCATTAGAGAATTTGTTACTGTTTAAATTAATTTGAATGGCTGTTTTTTAAGGTTGATTTGTACTCTAAAGGGCGTTACAAAGCCTTGAGATGATGATCGTGATCATGCATGATTACATTTTATTACTACATTAATGATATATATATATATAGGGTCTCCATCCACAGCAACCGGTTGTTGGGAGCAACCTCTTTTTGGCCAGCCGTAACAGTTTGTACCGGCCTTAGAATTTTTTTTTATAAGCCGTAACAAGCTGTACCGGCTGGCCAAAAAGAGGTTGCTCCCCAACAACCGGTTGCTGTGGATGGAACCCCATATATATATATATGTATATATATATATATATATGTATGTATTTGCCCGTTAGAACATTGCTTTTAATTTATTTTTTAGTTGAGAGATGTAACAGTAGTGTTTGTATTTGCGTTTTGTGTTACTTCTTGGAAGGTCTAAATAATAAACATGCAAAATACTATGTATTTATTTATAATTTATAATATGAATTTTAATATTCATTATTCAACACGGGTGAAAACTAAAATTCATCCATATTTATTAGGTATATATTATCCAAATATTTTAGTTAGGGATTTATATATAAATACTTAAAATATATATAAGTACAGTACCGATGGTTATATGCAATACTAACTATTAATTATTATCAACCCGAATATATATTTCAATTAGGAATTGATAAAACTTAATGGGAAAGTTTTTGATGAAGGGATAATTGATATACGTACGTACGAACGATACAGTATGTATAAATCTGCCCAATGTTCTCTTGAGTCTGGCTGACATTTTGAATCATGAATGAATAAATATATATTCTTCATATACAATCCCAATGTTTATTTTTTGGCTGATAAAGTTTGCAAAGTTGAAGTATTTTGAATTATCTGAAAGATCAAAACAAGACATTTGATATTATTAATCAAGTTTGGATATACAACACCTTAAAAATGATATTTCAATTTTTAATTCTTTGAAATCTAACCATATAAATGACTAAAAAATATGAAAAAGAAGAAGAGAAACTAAAGTTTTTAATGGATTACATGAAAATACTATCCTTGGATTCCTCTCCCTATGTGTTATTGTATAATTTAATTGAGTTTATCATGGGTGTTAATTGAGTTTATCAATGGTGTTAGGGCATGATTTAGGTCCGGATGATTCGGTTGGCTATGATTCACGTGGAGGAAGTCTCCCCACGTAGGAACATGTTTGGGCAATTAGAGAACTTTAAGAAATTCAAGACTCCTAATTATATTTGATTTCTAACTCGTTCCTATCAAATAGAATCCGACTTTTTTCCTTTAAGGAAATTCAGTTCAATCCCATAAAAGAATCTAACCTACTGAGCAATCCTATTTTAATACGGGGAATGGCATGAAGAGGAGGTGTGATCATTATATATATATACAATATTAAACCCTAGTTATCAATTACACAAATTATTATTATTTTTCAACACTAATTAAATACTTACATTGTTAAACTTTGTTCAACTTGTACTTATTCTTACACCGGAGCTATCCCCCGGTGGCCACTTTAAAGACTTAAAGTGAATCGAGTTGGGTCAAAATTTGGTCAAAATGAGTAGGGTTGGGGTCAAATCGAGTAAGAGGAACAGAAATGTACACCAAGAGAAATGTCATTTTAAGAACTTAAGTAACAAAAAATGAACTTTAGAGATGACTTTAAAAGCGAGTGACAACTTAAAAGGACAAAAATACCATTCAACCTAAATATTCATGAATGTACTCCAATTTTTCACAATAATAATGTAACAAAAAGTGTTCAATATGCCAATGTTTCTGAATAAATATATAAACAATTACCAATACTTGCTATCCTGTGGTGCATGTTAGCCTAATGTATAAAGAAAAAGCTTGTATATAGTTAAGTTTAAGCAGCATTTGATTAAATCATCACCAGCATAAACAAGTCCTTTTTGGGATTTAATTAAATTTAAAAAATATATGAACAGCATACTACTACTAGGCTTATGGTTGATTAATAATTATATAAACATATATATATATATATATATATATATATATATATATATATATATATATTCACCAACTGCCATCATCATATTCCTTTGTTGGGTGTTTTTCCAACATGTTTCAGATATCATTAGAGAATCTGTCACTATTTAAATTAAATTCAATTACTTTTTTTAACATTAATGATTTGTAGCCTAAAGGGGCTTAATTATCAATACGTGTATGAGATGATGATCGCCATCCTGATGACATTTTATGCATAATAATGTTTACAAATTATAATAAATATTTATAATTCAAATTAAAAAAGAAATTTCAAATAAAAAATATTTAGATACAATTTAAAATTTTATTTCGATTACCTGTTTTATTTCAATTTGAATGATTTCTCAAATGTTCAGTCTCAAATCAAATTTGTTTTCTATATTCAAACAAAACTATGAATATATATATATATATATATATATATATATATACACACACTTCTAAGATTTCACGAAACCTTAAAATTAAGAAGATTTTTGTACTTGTATTTAGAATTGGTTTATGAAATTTATTTTTCCCCCTCCAAATTTAACTCTTCCATTAATCTACCCCTTTGAATTTAGTAATTTATAAATTTTCCCTACTCCTATACATATAAAAAAATCCAACAGATGCATCTGCATATGTTGCCTTGTATATAGATCCGCCCATGTATATATGGGAATGATTCATACCAAGTACTTACTATAAATTAAAAATGGGCAAAAACCATCTCTATCGTTGAATATGAGAACTGACAGAGATTAGAACTGCAAAATTTACGTTCACTAATGATGATGTTTTTCCATTTAATTATTGATTCATATCAACCATTTGTTATTGACACTATTCTACCAACCAGATCTCTAACCGTCTAATAGCAGATCTAATGGTTGGGGCATGGGCATGGGCATGGGCATGGGCATGCCTACTAGAAAGATTAGCAGCTAGTGCAACTTCGACTAGCAGCTAGTGCAACTTCTACTAGCAGAAAGAGAAATAACTAATAACAAAGTTACGCTCAACTTTATTTAGTTTATCCTGACCTCTACTCCTACAAGCGGTCAGGCAAAACGATATCATTTTTCATCATCTACTGACTATTAAAATCAGGTTCTCTAGGGAATTTGTGCAATTTCATCTAACCGCTAGTCCTATTTTTGGCTAGAATACATAAAATTTGTGCAATTAAATTTTTGGGAGTTAATTATGTATAATAATATGCATTGTTGCACTTTGAGGCCATCTAATGTAAGTCAAGGCAATCCTCAAAGTCAAAAAAAGTACTCCCACCACAATGAATCCTCAAAGTCAAGGAAATACTCAAGGCTTCAACAACATATATGTCAACTATAAGGCCATCTACAAATTAACTAATTAATGGAAGGAATGCAAAGCATGATGCAAAAGCAGTAGTATGCACTATTGCACCTTTTAATATGCACTGATGCACTTTGCAGTGACATAAAACACAAAACACCAAACAAATGTGTTAGGTTGAAGTCAAGTACTTAAAGAGAACTTTTTTATCGTTGAGTGAAGGTTAAAGTAACTCTACGATATAGTGAAGTGCTCAAAGATAACTTTTCGATCATTGACCGAAGGCTAAAGTTACTCTAAGATTGTAGAGTGAAGTGCGAACAAGAGAACTTTATGATTGTTGAGTGAAAATTGAAGTTACAATGCTATCGTAGAGTGAAGTGCGAACATGAGAACTTAACGATATTTGAGTGAATGCTGAAAACTATCTATTAGGATTAGGGAGTTTTAAAGAACTTTATCAGTCAATTCTCCTACAAAAGAGATCCACTCTAATGTCATAATATATATATATATATATATATATATATATATATATATATATAAATGAATGATCCATAACATCTATTTGTTATGAATCAAAAAATAGCAAATAATATCTATACCTTCCGTAGTACGGAAAAGAGGATTCGCCGTCCGCTAATTATTCTAGCGGACTGGATTAAAAACTATTTTGGACAGAAATGCCCTCAGTTATACAAAGCGAGTTTTTTGGTGAACTTACGCTAGCTTCCTTATTTGTTGGCACTTTCTCAATCTTTATCTTATAATTACAGTTGGTAAAGATCGACCAAAGAGAACAAAATGGAAGAAACCTTTCAGAACAGTTTTTAATCCAGTTCGCTAGTATAACTAGCGGATAGCGATGCCTTTTTTTCTATCTTCATAATTGGTATGAAAGGTATAGATGATATGTGTCATTTTTTCATCCATAACAGATAGATACTATGGATCATTGACCATATATATATATATATATATAAGTTAATTGTATGCCAGCCTCAATGGACTAAGTTTTAAACCTAAAATTGGATTTTTTAAAAAAACAAATATAGTAAAGGTGGTGTTTGCCAATTGGCTAAATTTATCCATCTCCATTAATTAAATGGTGTATATATATATATATATATATATATATATATATATATATATATATTATAAGGTTTTTGACTTGTTTTAATTGCTTTTTGGTGTAATTGGGTCACACCATAATCTTATTTTATCTCTCTTAATTTCTCTACCCCTATTTTATTTCTATTAACCTCTCTCACATTATTAAAGCACGTCTCTTTTCACTATCTTTTTATTTTATTTTAAACATGGTTTGTCAATAAAAAAATTTATTTTTTAATAAAAAAAAAATTAGGAGTGCATGGAATTATTGGAGAGAAATAGGGTCAAAGGGTCACGAAGAAGAAGAAGTACAATAATGATGCTATGAGTATTATTCTTTGGTTGTTAAAACATACATATTGTGATGATTAGCTAGGCCACCTAGTAACTGAAACTTATACATGATTTGCAGTTTGAAATATATTTGCAAATTAGAACATTATTTATTCTTTAGTTGGGATTTAGTCTTTGTCTATGTACACTTTATTTGCACTAGTAGAGGGTTGTTGATAACTTTGAAATTTGTACTCCAAATTTATCACAGAGCTATTTACAAAACAAATTATCCCCTTTTAAACCCAACCTTCTAAAAAACTACTTTTAAACTATTTTAATGTGTAACTGATTTTATATATTATTATTTTTTCACATAAAATGGGGGTCTAATTAATCCTAACCTTCATCGTTAAAATTAAAATTAAAATTTTCCGTATAACCTTCGATTTTATTATTTTATATGTTTTTGAATATGTTTATATTTGTACTTAGAGGATTCAAATTCAGACAATTGAGAAATTGGTGGAAACTAAATATTTATGAAGATTTAGAAAGGGTAGGTAATGCTATATTGTGTGTAATAATTAGGGAACAAACCTATAATCCATCAGAAAGACTTTCATTACCAACACCAGATGTTACATTGATGGTTGTCCATCACAATATTTCCTATCCAAAAAATTTTCTAACCAAATTTGTATTCATAGATGATGGGGGTATTTTTGTAATTGAATTTTTTTCTATCTGGATTGTTTGTGTTTAGGGAGAGATGGAAGAAAGACCTAAATGTGTAATATCATCATATGTATGCTTCTAGCCACTGATCTCAGCAATGAATGTTGATATGAGTTCTCGTAATTTAAACAACTGATTACGGTTTTGATCAAGAAAGTGTGAGGTCAGTTTCGAGACTTTATGGGAGCAACAGAGAGTGATAGGCTAGATATACATTGAAAACCAAAAAAATAACTAGCTAGGATTCTAGCCCATCTTTACCATTACTGTAAGATTTTTGAAATATATATATCATACAAATGAGTGGTTGCATCCCTTTTCTTCTACTCATTATTTTTGACATATACATATACCGTCCGCTAGATTTACTAGTGGACGTATTAAGTATAATTTCTGGACACTTATACGACAGAAACTACACAAGCCTCTAGACATACTAGCGGACGGGTTAATCCCACTTTGTCATTTGTAAAATTATAGTCAGGGGAGCATCAAATGCCATTATTACCGAGAAGTAATCAGTTTTCGCCATTGAAGAACCGGAAAAGCTTGTCAAACTCATTTCTAAAAGACCAACAAGAAGCTCTGAAGCATGAGGAAACCCAAAGAAAAGCCTGGACCAGATTACAGTTCTTACAGTTTTTTACTATCGGACCAGCTTTTACAATAATAATTAGGGAACAAAGCTACCATCCATCAAAAAGTCATTCAATTCATACCAACACCAGTTTCTATCCTATATCATTAATTGAATGTTATATTGATTTCAACACATGAAGTAGTTGCCATTACAATATATTCCACCCAAAAATTTTCTAACCAAATTTGTATTCATAGATGATGGGTAACTTTCAATGGCCATCGTGTAAGAGCAGAACGGTTGCATTATCTACTTAGGATTCTGGCCATCTTTACCACTATATTTAGGGGAATATGGGGTTCACAACCGTGTAACTTTTAAAGTTACACGGTCTACGATTGTAAGGTAAATCACCCTACGATTTGTAAATGCACTCTACTATCGTGGACTACTCTACGATAGTAGAGTGAATTCACTCTACTATGTGTGGACTACTCTACGATCGTAGAGTGAAATCACTCTACGATCGTAAACTGTGTAACTTTAAAAGTTACACGGCTGTGTACCCACATTTTTACCATATATATATATATATATACAAATGAGTGATTGCCAATTTGCCAGCAATATCTTACAAATGAAAGTAACATTGTGTAAAATAAAACATACTGCAACTGGTATTTGGTATTTTCAATTTCTCAAGACAAAAATGTTCATTAACTATATAGAGTGAATAGTCTCTAGTTATTCTTTAAACAATTTAGTATCCAGAATTGAGCAAGCCTGAACAACTGCAAAGAGATGGTGCAATTCGGGTACCAACTCAACTCAAACATTGAAGATTTTGAAGGAATCAACCACAGTGTGCAATTTGCCTTTCATCTTCTCCCATCTCCTCTCATTGGCCCCCGTAGTCAGAGTGTAAAATTTTCCTGCATGAGAGAGCCGGTCTTGAGTGAAAAGTAATCAAGTATATAATGAAAATGCAGCTTCGAAATGCTCTACAGATTTGGTCAATGAAATTGTGAAATGACAAAAGTGTTATTACTGGAATCTCCAAAATTATGTCCTGTTGCCACAATCAATCAAATGTGGCAATCATGTTCATGTTATTATATACTGTTGGAAACTTGTGACTCATAATATGGAAGCCGCTGAAAAAGGCTAGTACCCAAATTGGGGAACCACGTAAATCTCTTGTGTTCTTCTTAAATCTCTATCGTTTGTGTGCGTGTATGTGATCCTATATTCTAACATATACCATATTCATCGAAGCATTACAAGTTCCGTACCATTCCCAATGCAAATTGTACTGATAGCATGACGAGTAAAGTTTGGGGCTTGAGCAACGAACTCGAATGTGTAATAAGCTTTTCCATCAACATCATGCTGGAACATAATAAGAGGACTATCGAATAAATCATAACTGCATTACATGTATATAAATACATACATTAACTCATATTAGCGTATATGCATGGGTCAAGTTAGGGCTATCGAATGGGTATATTGTTAATAGACAAATATTTGCATGACAAAATGTGATCCCACAAAACACAAGCTTCAGTGTTATCACAAGTTCATAAGTCATAACCAAACAAAAGAAGCATGGATCAAACAATTTATTTGCCCGGGTAGTTTTTACTGCTCTAGGCATCACACTGAGCATCACACTGTAGCATCTAAAGAAATATTAGACACTAATATCATAAGATTTTATTAGAAAGGAGCTAACCAGAATAGTCAGATTTATATTAACATTTCACACACGCAGCATGGTTCAGGAAAGATTTGCAAATAACATATTTAAGCCAAACTTAAGTCACAGGTTGCATTTCTCTAAAGTTAAATGGTAGTTTTGATTCAGTTTGTGATTTAAGTATTCAAAAACATTATCATACAATAAATTTTTGACAGAGACAAACAGACTGGAAGCTCAGGCAGTGTCGCCGAATCCTCTGCCAAGAGTATGGTCAGAAATTTTTTCGGCTAGTCATATATGTGGCTCTATTTAAAGCACTTGGTTATACTCTATATTATCATAACTCTTGAAGTTTGTAGAGGTATTAAAACAGGGAGTATTATAATTCTTTCAAATATTGTGAATTATATGAACTCCACCCTAAACCAATTAGAAGCTCACAAAGTATGCTATAATGAAGAAGAAATACAGAATTATCACCTCTGCTGAATCAATTAGCTTTGTCTTTTGGGAGGGAGGAGCCAAGACCTTTTTGATTAAAGCTTCAGCAACCTGAAACCAATTGATGATTCAGGGTAATTTTATGTTTGTTAGTATTAAAGATTCATCATCCTTGCAAAATCCTGGTGCACATAAGAACAGCAGGAATCAACACTATTCAGGGAAAATATCAAATATGAATGGAAAATATATATCTGAAGAAAGAAAGATAAGTTATGTAATATGTGGCAAACCTCTTTTGGAGAGCCAAGCTCATGAATGTCCTCTTTGCTAGTAGGAAAAACATTTACACTGACGTTTTCTAATGGTTCAATAACGTCTTTGAATACTTTGTCTTGTCCTTCAATCACTATTTCCTGGATCAAATATAAAAAGAGAATAAGAAAGATCAAACAAATATGATAAAAAAAAAGTATATTACAACAAGGATCATTTATTGACACATTACAAGGATAAGTTGCTGAAATAAACCACAGAAACTATGCTGACGCATACTTAATAAAGCATAAAAAATGTAGCAACGCATACCTGCCACCCGAACGGATAGACAAAGGAATATCCATCCTTCTTGTCTGTAACTCCCAGAAATCCCTTTGTATTTTCTGCAGCAACTGAACCATATCAAGGGTGTAGTTTTAGGATATCAGCCATCACTACTGAGGAAATTAACTCATTGCTCAACTTGTAAGCATGCCTTAAATTCCTTTCATTGAAAATTAGGCATGCCTTAAACGCTTCTTAAAATGAATAATAGAACTTCACATGAAGAGGAGAGGGCAAACAGAAACTTCAGAATAGGAACTGTGTGTTACAAGTGACACTTTTTAGAAGGAAGAGGATTACATACATGATATTGATGTCGGCTCTGATGACAAAAACCAAGGGACTGCTATTGCCCCAATGGCAAGCAAGTGGCGCCTCCCAGGTTTATCTGAAGGAAAATATGCGATGGTAATACGATCTCATTAGCAAGCTTTAATTGTAAAGTTAACAGACAGAGAAGTTTGTTGTAGGCTCAAAAAAGAGGTTAAAATCACATTTTTGTCGTGTTATTAACTTGAGATTTCTGAACAAGGATGCAATTCAACTACAGATAGCTTATCCTGTTATGCAGAAAACCTAACGAAAATATCTATCAGATCACTTCAGATAGCAAAGCACGTCTTACCAAACTGTATAGACATACATTTCTCCTACAATAAATTCAAATTCATTTTGTTATATGATTCATAAATTCCACACCTGCATACTTCTTAACCAAATGAAATACAGGGCAAGAAGTATATTTTCCACCTTGGTGATAGGAAGATGAAGTTGCTGCTGATACTTGCTCTGCTTTGACCGGAAGGGGAACACCACCTCTTCGAAACTGTCCATGCCTGTATAACCCTAGCTGATGCATAAATCCAACTTATATAAACATGAGGAGAAGAATGAATATAACTTAACAGAATAAAAAGAAAAACAAGAAATATATGATAATGACAAGTGATGTTACAGCTATGGAGAAAAGCATGAGGATTGAGACCTGAGTAGATGAGCTCCGCAACAATGTCTGATGAATTGAAGGTGATTGTTGCAGAGACACCATTTCTTTCTGCTCTCTGTACAATAGAAAATAAGGAACTTTGATTTTGGTCTTGCAGAGTTTGATTGGAGCATGTACCAGCAAGATATCTTTATCCATTATATTTCTTAGCAAAAAGAGATTCAATTCTGGAACTGTTTACATTGCCTTTCTAGGATTCGATTATGATGTTTTTAGCAAAAAAGTAAATTTTAGAGGATTCGCTTATGTGGTCAAAGTAATCATATTCTGGTAAAATGTGAAACAGTACGAAGGGGGAGTTTGCTTTTTTCAGATTTTTAGAATGCAAATTAGTTGGTTCATTTTTTTCCATTCTCGAATACCTTCAAACCGTCATAGCAATTGGGGATTTGACAGAACTAAGCTCGATTAAACTTTAAGAAATTTGAATTCCACTTTCTGCTAGCATCCGACTGAAATCACTAACAACCAAGTCCAAGGTCATACTTTGAGAAAACCAAATGGTACCTATAAAGTGCAACCTCAAGCAGAAAAAAAATAATCGAATTGAAAGTGTTTTAACATGTGATTCATATATTTCATTATATAGTGCCTTTTTGAGCCTCGCGCTGCAAATTATTCTATGAACTTTTAATAAAGAACATCACCAAAGTTGCCAGAAGCTATATCAGGCTGATATAATAGAATCCAAACGGGGGAATAATTACCTAAACAGTGACAAATTAATGTAACAATTGAACTCGATTCTCAGTCTACAATTGTTCTTTGCTTACGCCATATCAAATTACAGTTCAGATAATTATAAATTGAGAATTCTTGGTTCATGAATTTGAAGTATATCAAGATAAGGTCAAAACAAAGTAAAATCAAAATGTGCATCTGTTATTCCCTTATTGTAAGCATAATAATATAGCTTCCTAGTATATAATGCTATAGAATGACAGTTATAATAAGCTCATAATACAAACTCATAACAATTCAAAAAGCATATACAACATTAATTTCTCATTTACTAAGAAGTAAGAAAATTAAAAGAAAACATTTTTTTCTGGAAATCTGTCCAAACCCATTACATAATAGCTACAAATAAACCATATATATATATATATGTATATAGTAGTATGAAATTAAAGTGTTTGTCGAACAAATGGTACCTTGTTCTTGGTGTTCTGGGAAATAGAGAGAGAGAGAAGGAAGCACAGCAGTTGGAGTTGGGTTTTATTGTTACCAGTAGTTCCACATCATGATATATCTCTATATCCACTTCTTTATACTCTAAAATACTCATTTTTTGAAAAGACAAAACTATCCTGAAAAGCTGACTGGATAATAAAGAGAAATACAAATAGCTTTGGGTATACTAGTGCCACTGCCAAAAGTTCTTTGTTTTCATTCACAGTAAACTAATTAAACAAAATTGAATGTTATTTTTGTCCAAAGTAAATGAAGGATGGAGTATGACAATTTATATTAATTTATTACTGTTCTAATTTATTCTAGTTATGATTAGCTTTGTTATTTAATTTATAAATGATTAATTATAAAATAAAATTAGTAAAATTAATTATATTTTATTTATTATTTTTACAAATAAACATAAGTACTTACAATTATTTAGAAACTACAAAAAAAACATTTAAGTTTTGGTAGGAATTTGGTGAGGAAAAAAAAATTCTCTCTTGATATGTGAAAAGTGAAAACAGAAAGGAAAAGAGAAGATAATTTATTTAATAATAATAATATGGCATGAGATGAAGCCTCACCTTAGTGACAGTGCTATAATAGGCATCATAGCATTGATCCTCTCTAGGTTTACCGGTGGCTGCTCCTAGGGGTAATAAAAAAATTCAATTTTTTCGATATCAATTTTTCAATTTTTTTTGACTTTCGATTTCAGTAGCGGTACTGAACTTTTTGTATTCGGTAAAAACCGAAATACCAAAAAAAAAAACAACCAAAATTTACCTCACTGGCTCTGCATTTTCATGAACTCTTCAAAGTCTAACTTAACTTGTACTTTCCAAAACCTTCAGATTTGGGTTTGTATTTTGACTGCACCTCCTTCAGATCTGGGCATAATCACTGCACCTACTTGACCACATCAGCCTCATCATTTTTTGATCTACCCAGAGCCCTCAAAGCTAACTTGTACTTTCCAAAGTAATTTTCATGTCTTTCTGCAACAGCTCAACAATACATACAAACCCAAAATGACAGACAGCTTAACTTTGTACCCGTTACATACAAACCCAAAATGGAGTTGAAAAAGAAATCCACACAACTTGCACCGAACAGATATAACCGAAAAAATGGGTATTGACTTTGTACCAAATTCGTACCGAAATCGGTTATTCGGTACCGGTATCAATTCTTAATTTTCTGATTTTTTCGGTTCGTTACAGATTTGGTTTTTTAGGTACCGATTTGGTTTTTTAAAAATGAGCAACCTAGCTGCTCCAATCTCCATAGATCTCCATAGTGTATACTGTAGACACATAAGCCGAAACAGACGATGAAAATGCATAGACCCTTGACGCCATTAACGCCGCTCCAACTCCGTCACCTCTTCCTCCGTAGCTTCTCTTCCTCCTCCTCAGCTCCCTCACCCCATCTCCATCAACAGCTTTCTTTCTCTGAACTCTCTTCCTTTCTCTCTCCAAATCTCTCCCCCTAAACCCATTTTCTGTCTCCTCTCTCAAACCCTTTTCTTCTGTAACTGAAAACACACAAAATGAAGAAGAAATTATTTCCAGTTCTCTCTCCTCTGAGCTCCTCAAAGAATCTGGTTCAGAAGGGTCTATTTCTCTTCCTCAACGCCTTACCTTCGTGGATTCCTGAGTATATACATTAAGTTACTTGCTGCTAACATACCTTGGAATTTGGTTACATTTCATGCATCACATGGAGACAATTTTGGAAAGCAGTATGATGGAGATAATTTTGATAGATGCATCACTGAATGTCTCATTTATGAAGTTGATAAGGAAGAAATTGTAAGAGGTGGGGTTGAAACGGATTACTACAAAGGACTTTCGAAATTGATTGCAAACAACTTCAATAGAAGGGGAGTCCAATCAAGCATGCCACAATGTATCAACTTCTTCTTCCTCGGGACAGAAAACATATTAACTGAAGGAGTTGGTGTTTGGGAGATATTATTTGTTTTTAAGAATGATGTTTATATTGCATTATACAATGCATTCGTGGAGTGTTTGGAAGTCTGGTTTGACAATGATCATCATCCAAAGAAGTACCAAAATTGGCTGCAACATTTTGATGAAATGTGTAACATCTTTCTAAAAGTGGTTGATTTAAATGTGCAGATCAAAAGTCATCATTTAAATGAAATTATGTTTGGTTTGTTTTCATCTACGGCTGGTGGAATCAATTATTACTTTATATGGACTGGAGCAAGGGCATCTTATCTACCTATATTCACAGCATTTTCGTTTGAAATAATCTTTAGTCCTGCAGCAGTAATATGTATAATTGCCTTCCAGGGAATTGTGATGTTTGAGTTATATTTTTGCCTTCTTCCAATTGTACTGGGCATATTGGCTTTCTTGGCAGGGATAGTTTTGGAATGTATGTCTTATCAAAAGAAAACAAGCAAGGTTGCAAATATTCGATACGTGGAGGTGGCAAACTTACTACTTGAGAAGGTTAAGTCTAATGAGTTGAATTCTGTCAGAAACCTTTCGGCAATTGTTTGTACTCTTGGGAAGAAGCGAAAGCAATGGAAATTAATTCCCTTTGCGAGTATGAACAATGCTGCTAAGGTTTTTCTTGCAATGATGGATGAGTTAAGGGTGTTTATACATGATATTGAAGGTTTAGAGCATACGCATGTTTTAAGTTCCCCTCTAATGGCTGACATTCCTACGGTGAGGAGGCCCACTGCTATAAATTTGGTTGTGCTGAAATGGGGAAAGCAAATTAAAAGACAAGATAGCACAAATGGAGCTTTATTAGTAGCTTGTGCACTTAAAATGGGGAATGGGACTTCTTGTACCGGTCAACAGTTTGTGATCATAGAGGTGAACCATACAACTAATGGGGCTGGTTACAAAGTGAATGGTGTTCCATATTTCTTCACTAGGATCTCCTATTACGTGATGACTCATGATCCGCGTGAGTTCAGAGAGAATGAACTGTTTCATCAACTTCTTGAGTATTTGTCAATTTTCCAAGTCGTGTTAAGTATCCGAATGTTTCTACCTATTGATGGAAAGAAAACCCCTGATGCATATGAGGTGGAATTCATAGAGCACTTCCACCTTGAGGACAAGGTGGGTTTTGAAGGGGTGAGTATTGTAACAAACCATAATCCAAAGTATGGACCGGGTATAGATTAAGAATGAATCCAATGGTTGAGACTTATTTTAGTATTATTAATTAGTAAGATCTAAGGGTGTAGATTTATTCTAACTTTGTAATAGAAGTATATGTAATAGGATCCTTCTCCTGTTTTGGCTATCAAATATATGAAATCAATTCCAATCTCTTTTCTTCTCTCTTATCTTCCCTAAAATCTCTTCCAAAGTCTACCCGAGACTATAAATCGGTAACACTCTGCTCTTGGATTTCAAAAATGGGTTTTTTCAAGACCCAATTTTGAACCCACTGATGAAATTATTTCGTACTTTGTCAATTATTTTGGCCGCCGGAAAGATTTTAAGGTGACCCATGAAGTTCTTGTTGATAGCCGTGGGGTTGCCGGAGCTAAAACCCTTGAATCATCGATTGATCGCCTGGTTCGGGCTGGGAGACCCACGCAGGTAGTTTCAATTTTCAATACAATGGAGAATGATTATGGGTTTGTTAGAAATTTTGATTCTTTGAAGTTGATTGTGTCTAAGTTATGTGAACATGGGTTTGCTAGTTATGCTGAGAAAATGGTTAAGAATTTGGCTAATGAGTTTTTTCCAGATGAATATATATGTGATGTGCTTATTAAAGGTTGGTGTGTTGATGGGAAATTAGAAGAAGCTAAGAGGTTAGCTGGGGACATGCATAGGGGAGGGTTTGAGATTGGTGCCATGGCTTATAATGCAATTCTTGATTGTGTGTGTAAGCTTTGTAGGAAGAAGGATCCTTTTCGGCTTCAATCTGAGGCTGAGAATGTACTAGTTGATATGGATGTGGCATGTGTTCCGCGAAATGTAGAAACATTTAATGTGTTGATTACTAATTTGTGTAAGATTAGAAAGACCGAGGATGCGGTGAATTTGTTTCAGTGAATGGGGATGTTATCCTGATGAGACTACTTTTCTTGTTTTGATTAGAAGTTTGTATCAGGCTGCCAGGGTAGGAGAGGGGAATGAGATGATTGATCGGATGAAATCTGCTGGATTTGGGGATGCTCTTGATAAGAAGGCGTACTACGAGTTTCTGAATATATTGTGCGGAATAGAGAGGATTGATCATGCCATGAGTGTTTTTACTAAGATGAAGGAGGATGGTTGTAAACCTGGGATTCAGACTTATGATTTGTTGATGAAGAAATTGTGTGCTCATGGGAAGGTGGATAAGGCAAATGCTCTTTTTAAGGAAGCTGAAAATAGTGGGATTCAGGTGACACTGACACCCAAAGCTTATAAATTGGACCCGAGATTCGCGAAGAAACCTACTGTTGTGAAAAAGAGAAAAAGCGGGAGACACTGCCTGAAAAGATGGCAAGGAAACAGAGAACTCTTAAAAAGATCCGTCTAAGTTTTGTGAAGAAGCCAAAGAAAACAATGCGCAGAGCCTTTTGATCTCTTCCAAAGTTTGCATATGATTTAACCTGAAACCACAAGTGGTATGATGAAATTGAGTTCCTTTGTAAAACTCTGGTTACCTTTTATATTTCTCAGTATGATTTTGTTGTCTGGCAACAATACAAATAACATTCAGGATAGAACTTTTGTTTCATTCTTTGCTTCATATGAAATTAGAGCAAAATTGCCTTTGTACTCAAGTAAGCCAATTAGACTTGGTATCTGTAGTATCCTGCAAACATTAAAATATATCTGTTGCATCAGGCTTCAAAGTTTCATATGTAGCCTTCTACCTTTTGCTGCGTTGTCACTAGACTAGAATTTGTAGGACTTCTGGCAATAGGGGAAAAATGAGAACTTTTATTATTTATTTATCTACATATTGTTGCAATATTTCAGTTTATGCTTATTTGTGGTTCAGCTTGTTATGGTACATGCATTTAGGCTCAATCTGTGAGCCTTTTGCGTAGTTTCATGTGTTGTCTTCTGGAATTCTCGAAGAGTAAATGTTCCTTATATTTTTATACTGGCTGTTGAGTTATAATACTAATTTGCTCACCTAAACCGATATGACGGACATAAAGCAGAGTGAGTAAGAGATTCTCCAAGTTTATATGAGAAGAAAATTACTCGGAAGCTCCACATTAATAATTTTTATGCGTAGGAGTTACTTGCCATGCCTCATCTACTTGCTGTGAAGTGCTTGCTATGGGATCAATTCAAGTGTACGTTGGAAAGTGGAATATCTTTACTCTTTGGTTTTATATGCATTGGAGTTTGTAACTTAGAAGAGTTTTGATTTTAATTACAATCTTTTAGGCTTATGTTGATTAGCTTTTGTTTTGTTAGTAAGATGGTCTTTTTTTCGGGTTTTGTATTTAAAGTATTTGTTATTTGCTTAATTTTGAAGATCTCGTATCGGTTTTATAAAAATGGTTTTTTTGGTTGTCAATTATTGTTGAATATATCAAACCATGCATCATTTTTCTTACCTAATGACATTACCCCCTTCTGTACTTTTGAGTTACATGGTCTTTGTATCAATTTATGAAACTTTTATGAAGATTGTTACTTTGGGGCTTAGATGATATCCCAGGTACAAGTTACTATGCTTATCATTTTAGTATAGACTTACAGTATATTGTCTTGCCATAATTATTTTCCACTTCAGTGGAAGCGAAGAACACCCTGGATAGTGCAACATCTGGAGATGCAACTTTAGATTACTTTGTGAATCCCCCTGCAGATCTTGTTTTGCTTGAAGGTGATTACTTAGATGCTAGTGGTGATTGCGGGGAATTAGAGTCCTATCTGTTACCATTGTGCTTATCTTCACCGTAAAATATTTATGTTGATATTACACCTGCCCTATCAGTCTAAGTGGCCTCTTTTTTTGGAGGGAGGGAGTATCATTTTGATTTTCTTTCTTCTTTTTGAGGTTCCAGTTGTCCACAAACGATATCTACCAGGATTTTATTCTACTAGACACATGTGTTAATGCAACAAGCGATAAGATTGTTCTTCTTGACATGTACACTTAATGGTATCTTCTACTTATTTCTTCTGATTTGTGACTCTTGTGAATTCATTGCTTCATGTACTTTTGGGTTGAAGGGGATTGTTCATTTGCTTGTTTTTGCATATGGGTTTTCGCAAACATGTCTTCTAATATGCAATTTATATGCTTTTATTACTGATTTTGTTGGAGTACTAGTGTCATGACATGGGAGTAATCGACATTGAACGAGTGTGAATTTTCAGAATTAAGAGGTGAATTTGGTGTGGCTGAGAATGTCAGGTGTAGTTTGACAATTCAGAGTAAACCACAAAGTTTAATTGCTCTCCCATTCCCGTGCTCAAATTTCAATCTTCTACTTCGAGGTATTTTTATTTATATTTAAGTTCTTTATTTGAAAAGGCTTACTATTTCAGTTCCAAGCAATTGTATTTCTAATTTTCATTTAGCTACCTTTGTAATTGATGCAATCATATGAATCAGTAGCTTTTTCACCATCATTCTCTCGAATTTGCATGTTTCAGAATGTACTTAGATAATGAGGGTGAAAAGAAGACCATGAAGTTAAAAAGAAGATCTCGAATTTGTGCAGACTGTTTTTGCAACTAGACACCCCTGTTGTTCTAATCATGCCCTTATCATATGTTCAGCATATGTCCTTATCATATGTTCAGCATCTACCAGCTAGATGCACTTCATGTTTATTTGGTATATATCTTTTATAATAACATAATTTACCGATTGACACACTGTTACATAGTTGCTGAAAATTTTGGTTAAAGACTGCATCTGGTCTCAAGGCCCAACAGCTTGATATTCAGCAGCAAGCACTGAAGCTCACTGCAAATAGGTTTGTGCTTATTCATGGTGCTATTTTTTTTATCTGCCTTGTTGTAGCTTTTTTTGTAATTATGATGGTACTTTCGTTTCTTCCCATTTTCCTTATACCTATTATTTGCAGCATGTATGGATGCATGGGATTTTCTTATTCCAGATTATATGCTAAGCCACTTGCAGAGCTTATTACGCTACAAGTAAGAAGTTTATTCTGGTTCTGGTAATTCCGATGATATCTTTCTTGAGTGGGGAGATGTTGGCTGATGTTTTGTTAATTGACATATATTATCGCTGCGCAGGGGAGGGAAATCTTACAAAGTACTGTTGATCTCGTCCAGAACAATCTAAACTTAGATGTCACATCTTGGATCCTGATTTTTAGTTTTAACGAATGTAGTCTTTCTCTTTCCTGCAAGGATTCCTCCTATTTGAAGCGTTAACTTTTATGTCTCCTGAAGCATGTTTGGTCTTGTTTCTACCAGGTGATATATGGTGATACAGATTCGATTATGATTTACAGTGGACTTGATGATATTGCAAAAGCTAAAGCAATTTCAGGAAAGGTCATTCAAGAGGTGGGTTTTAGTTTCCAAATTAAAGATTTCTTGAAGGTTAAGATGAAATTTTGTACTCTTGCGCAATGTCCTGTGAAGATGCATATCTTCCGTCTTTGTTGATTCATTCTTAACCAGTTGTAAGACCAGCACATTCTAGAATCTGAAAGCAATTAAAAATAATAGCTGTGTTTGCTTACATCTACAGTATTCTAAATGAGGGCTCATCTAAAGTATTTCAATAACCCAAAGCGGTTAACTTTGTCAATTGTCTTTCTAGTGGGAAATAAAGGCTACTTTGTTAGTGCTGAGTGCTGACAGTTCAGCTGTCAGATCTGATATATATTTAGACTTCTTTTGATATTATGATGGCTTGCACAAGAGAATGCTGCTATTGAAGAAACACTGTAATTTCCCTTTCTATCTGATTTTAGGTCAACAAGAAATACAAGTGTTTAGAAATTGATCTTGATGGCTTGTACAAGAGAATGCTGCTACTGAAGAAAAAGAAATATGCAACTGTGAAACTGCAGTTTAAGGATGGCAAACCATATGAGGTAAATTTTAAATTTTATGATTTTTTGAAGTTCGTATCTAGTTCGACATAGATCAGTGAATTTGGGCTTTTTGCTGCAGGTTATTGAACGGAAAGGCCTTGATATGGTCGTCGTGACTGGAGTTTGCTATCAAAGGAATTGGGCGATTACTGTTTGAGTCAAATTTTATCTGGAGGGTAGATTAACTTTTGAATCCTTTTTTCCTTTATTATTAGTTGAGTTCTGGTTTAAAAAGACCATTTATTACTTCTAAATCCTTACCATGCATGTGGCTCTTATATTTACAGGTCGTGTGAAGATGTTGTTGAGTCAATATACAATGCCCTCATGAAGGTCAGAGCATGAGCTTGTACAATTATAATCACCTAAATGCTAATTTTCAATGTTTCAAATGGTTCTTATATTGTACATGATCCATCAAATCATGTAATAACCGTGTAACACATTAACACTTTGAGCTTGAGAATACATTAGAAGTTGGGTTATCCTTTTTTGGTAATAACTGAGATATCGAAAAAGGGACGAGTGCTTTTTGGATTTGTTTTATGTGGCTTCTATGTGTTTGAAACTACAGTAACAGTAATGCTCAGGTTCATAGAATCTTAAATGTGTTTGCTAGTTGTTTTCTCCTGTAAGCAAATTGAATGTGATTCAAATCATCATCATTCAGCCACTCATGGTAATGCTTATGTATGAGCACAAAGGGTTACAAATAGTCAAAAAAACCACAATCATGTTGAATGGCATTATATTATTGGAAAATCTAATGGATTCTATGTCTGAACATAATGCAGGTACATGAGGATATGAGGAATGGACTAATAGCTCTGGAGAAATATGTCATCACAAAATTCTTAACTAAAGCCCCCGAAGCCTATCCAGATGCTAAAAGTCAACCTCATGTTGAAGTAAGTCCAAGAACCAATATGTGATCCTGCCATATATCTGAATCAACATATTTTTTGTTTCACTATAAATGCTCCCCATCTATCTAATTGAATGAATATTTACTTGGTTGAGTTAGGTGGCACTTTGTTTGAAGAAAAGTGGTTATGTAACTGGTTGCTCTGCTGGCGATACGGTCCCTTGTGTAATTTGCTGTGAGCAGGTCTCCAAAAAAGTTCTTCCTACTTCCATTTTTTCCCTATTCTGTACTTTGTAATTTCTACAAAGTTAGCTGCCTCATGTCAGTAAACTTCAGCATATTCCTCGCATATGGAAATTTATTACCTTTTGTGAATTTTAATTAATAAGGGGAATAGTTCAAGTACCTCAGCAGGAATTGCTCAGCGAGCGAGACATCCTGATGAGCTGAAAAATGACAATGGAAATTGGATGGTTGACATTGATTATTACCTCGCACAGCAGGTTTACATTTGTTTGACCCTCAATAAGTATTTGGTGGCTATTGATGATTCTTTTATTAGGTCCTCGTTCTGGCTCTTAAACTTGTGGCTTAATTTATGCAGATTCATCCTGTGGCATCAGTTCAGGGTACAAGCCCAGCACACTTGTGGCTTAATTTGTGCATCAATAAGTTATGTTATTATTATCGCTATGAACTGTAATGCCTGTTTAGCACTTATGCTTAAATCCCGTGTTCCAGTTTTGATCGCCTGACTCTCCATGTCCCCGTCTTGCTTCTTTTATATATTTTTTTATATTCCTGAACATACCCAGAGACATAATCTCATTATCGTGTATAATGCAATTGGAACTTTGGCTCATTCTTCTTCCCTTCTTTTTATGTTTATATGGCACTGTTTAATTTAAGTTCAACAGGTTTATTTTTAATTTAAATTCAATAGGTTTATTTTTTCTTATTCATCTTGTTGTTGAAATTGAATTTTGATGTTTCTTTTGTAGGAGGAATTTTACAGGCACAACGGCACAATGATGAAGTGGATCTAACATAATGTACACTTCATTCCTTCTAGTTCGTTGTTATTTTTTCAATTTTCTTATGTTAATTATTATATATTGTAAGTGCTATGATCCTTAGGAGATCAAGATACAATAACTAATTTTGTACTTATTGTAACTTGAGCATTATCTATTTATATATAGAGTATTAGTTTTAATTATTGGCTCTTTATGCAGTTTATTAATAAGTTTGAAACAAGTATGTCATTTATATTAACTTGAAATATTAAATTTAATATTTATTATAGCAATTAATAAAAATAATGGTAATAATAATAAATATGAAATCATTGATTTGCAAATTAATTATAATTTGCAATGAATTCTTAGTATTTATCAATTAATTTTTTATTTATAAATTTATAATTTGTGAATGATTTTAATTGAGAAATTGACATTAATGAAGGATTATTTAACTAATTAGTCATCAATGAAGAATTATTTTCCTCACTAATTTGAAGATACATTCTCAATTTATAATTAGTGAAGGACAATTTTCTCTCGTTAAATAAATTTGTTCTTCATAATATATTATTTGTGAGGGAATAAAATTATTCACTAATTTCAAAGTCTTTCTTAAAATATTATTTGTGAAGGAAACTAATCTTTCACTAAATAACAATATTCCATTACCAAATACAATTTGTGAATAAAAAAATTATTCACAATATATCATTCACAAAAAATATTTAGTTACTACTTAGCGAAGGATACCCAATTGCGAGAAGGTCTAATGCGAGCAATCGTGTGAAAGAAATATTTCTTCGCAATAAATCACTTGTGAGTGATATAGTATGTCTTATGAAAGATTTGTCCTTTACTGGAGGCCATTTTTGGTGTAGTGAAGTAAAGAAAATATTTGTAAAACTTAACTAGGAAACCTAACTTTAGGAAAGTCAACGATTTTTGGCTAATCAAATTAGTTAGGAAACCTAAGTAGAAAGTAAATTAAGTTGGATTAACCAAACTAGGTGGAATTTGGTTATGGTCTAGAGAAATGGAGGACTTTTTTGCCAATATGAAAGTATGTAATACTTGCAAGCTTATAAGCATTGATACTTGCTTTGTAGAGTTAGTCATCAAATTAATTTTTGCTTGCTATATAGTGTTGTCAAACAATGGGAGGTGAGATGCGGCTCAATGTCTTGCTTGAGGTGTGTTGTTTAACTTTAAGAAGTGTGGTGTGGCCTCTTGTATGACAAGTTATTGTTGTAAGACACAAGTGATAAGACTTGTTGCAAATGATGGAGTTGTTAGGCATTGGTGGTCTTATGTGAACCATGGTCACTTTGGTTGGTTGTAGGGTAATGACCATTATATTCTAAGTCTTGGATGCCTATAAATAAGACCCTCATGTCATGCTAAATAAATTTCATTAAATTTCAAAGCAATTCTAAGAGATAGCATAGTAAGTATACTTATAATTGAGAGGATTATCAAGTCTTCAAGATAAACGTAAAGCTTGCAACTTTAAGAGGTTGATAGAAAAACGTAAAATTAGCGTAAATTATAGAAGCGGAATCATGCAAATTTTTTCGGACTATGTGCAAGTTTTTTTCGGACTTGGTCAAGTTTTTTTTTCGTACTTTGTGCAAGTTTCTAACTGTTTTTATGTGCAACGATGTGTTATAAAACTGTTCTGAATTTCAGTTGTTATGTGAAATTAGTTGTGATATGTGAATTACTTGTATAACTTGAGTATTGTGAACTCTATAACTTGGGTAGTGTGAACCCAATTAGTGGAAATTCTATTATCTGTATAAACTTGAGAAGTGTGAAATATGTTTTCTGTTAGACTTGTTGAGCATTTGTGCTCATTCTTGCGAATAAAATTTTATTTGCAGTTAAGGAAGAATTACCAGCGGAATCTGACATTAAAGAGAAAGTGAAAGAAGAGTAATTAGGTCAAGAGAGATTATTATTGTCGTCTTCTTTTCATGTAATTGAACTTAAAGTTGTACTCCCTCCGTTCCAGGATAAAAGTTCTGGTTAACTTTTTGTGCATATTAAGAAAGATGATAAAATGATAAAATTGTCCATATTTAAATTCTCATTTAATTGCATAGTTTTTTGCACATTACTAGTGATGTTCCATAAATATTCATAAAGAATAGAAATATAACAATTAATAATAAGGGTGTTATACGCAAATTATTGTAAAAATAAATCATTTAAGGTAAGTAGACATTTAACTTGAAACTACCTAAAATAATAATAAAGACTTTTATCTTGGGACGGAGGGAGTAATAATTTTGGAGATATGATTAAAAGAGTTGGGAATTATTATAAGAATGTATTGTTTGTGTACCGTACATTTAAGCTAGTAGATGTAGGAGTTATTTAACTATGCTAGATTAACATTATTGAGAATATCTAAAAAGTTCTATCAAGAAAATGTGTTAGGTTATCTAATTGCGCATAAATAAGGAGAGTTCCTTATCGGAAAACCCTCTCTTTCCTGAAACTGACTAGTTAATATTGAAAGTTTAAGATAGATAAATAGTATTGCAGTTAAAAAGAAGGGTTTAGTCATTTCTTTAATTCTTGTGCACGACTCTACAACATCATACATTATGTAACGGATGGGACATGATAGTACACAACCATGAATAATCCAGATTTTGTTTCATTTATTATTTCTCAAGCATTTCTATTTTATTTTGACAAATGTACAAAATTTTACACGATATAACTATCAATTGATCTCTCCTCGTCCTGCACTCAAAACCACTCAGGCTGGCTCTTTTTGGGCATTACATCTCATAAAAAAGTTTGTCCTCCCGGATAGTATGTATTGATGATGATCCAAAACAGAGAAGCTACTTGAATCCGATTTGTGTAGGCAGAATTTGGTAGAATTGGGTATGCATCGGGCGGAGGAAGCTGACATTCTTCGCCATTAAAGTAAACTCTTCGAGGAAATGTCCATCCGTGCTTGAATGTGAACGTGTCTCTGTTCTTCTGCAGAAGCACTTCAGACTGGACATTTCCCGTGGCTCCAGCTTCCATTAATAAGTCATTGTAGAATTTCATCCCATAAAACATACCACTGTCATCTGCATCATTTATATTCATGGAAAAGATGTCATAATTTCAGTCTATTGACCGATCATTACTCATTTATAATATATATTATTTTTATTGTTTTTGACTCACTTATGGATTGGTAGGGGACAAGAGGCTTGTAATCGAAGCTAAAAACTTGAGTGACATTGTTGAGATTAGGGTGTTGTGCCACAAGGGTCCATTGTGTATAGTTCATTCTATAATTGAAATTAGTGATGGAAATCTTTACGCGCCAATACTCGTTATAGTTGAGCTTCACATGCCAATGGACTCGAATTGGGCACATGTGATGAGTGCATTGTAGCAATGGTGCATTATCCTTTCTTGGTGTATTTATTCCTACTGCATTCAACCGGTTTGAGTTGCTCCTGCATTTCAAATATCTAAAAGTAAATTGACCCATTAGGTTCGCTTTTCACTTGCAACAAATGTCAAGGCATAAATGTTCAACCGCCAGCGCAAGCTGGTTCAAAGAAAAGCTGGTCTGGGCCGAGAGATTAGTTCGACTGTGGTTGGAAAACCCCACATTATCAAAAAAGAAAAGAAAAAGTAAACCAACTCATTCAGGCTAACTATTTTTATGTATTGGAATGATCCATAACTAGGATTAGGATTAGGATTCCGTACATTTCTCCTATATACGCACTATATAATCATTCCCCATAATAATATCTTTAATGAAATGCTTACGGAATACAGTTATGTTTGTTGTGGCAACCACAAGCGCAAGATGGGCAAGGAGTGATGGTCTGATTGTAGAACGACGAGAAGGAAACGCAACAAGTTGGGCTCTTGGAAGCCAGAAACTGAGAATAAGTGCAAGTCACATTCCATGTCACTGCACAAATAACAAAAGCTTGGTTACATTACATACGACTTAGATGCATATATTTGAAATAGAGCAATATTTTGGAGAAAAAAAAATACTCAATGCTTGAGTTTTTCGCCTGCGATCCGCAGTCAAAAAGACGGTAGATGGCACGGTTTTTGCAGGGCCGCAAGTGTAGCCTGGTCCGGGGCCAAGCAAAGTAAAATTCTGCGGCAATTTTACAGTTTTATTGGATGTACCGGCTAGGCCAACGCTGACCTGGAAGGAAGAAACCGCAGACGATGGATCCTGGCCCAGCGACGCCACCACGCCGCCTTTGCAGCAATTGGCAATCTGTTGGTTGTATGGAACTCCAGGGAGCAAATCTACAACTGTAGGGACTTTCTTACAACAATGTGGGGTGTTGCCTTTGAACTTGGAACAATCCCCCTGCTGCTTAATGAAGCAATTAAGCTTTTGGTGGGCAGTTGGAAAAGGCAGGAACAAAAAAGCTACAATGTCATTTTCCTATATATCTCACAGAATGATTCTGAAATACTGAAAATGACCAAACTCCTTGTATTGCATATAAAAGCAACATGCTTGGACTTGGTAGTCATATAATTGGGTCTGGTCAAGAAATAAGAGTCATACTTTTTACTTACTAATTGTCATTGAAAATTGCCTCTTTCTTAATAATGTAACATGACAATATGTGCTGATGCTCGTTTTGTCTCAGAAGCTTGAATCATGCGGCCGGTTGAATGTATCAGAAAATACCTTAACTTTGACGACAAGATCATGCATGTCGTCGGATAATAGCTCCGGTGTAAGAGTGCTAAGGCCAAAGAGTGCTCTCACACTCAAAGTTATTAGATTGCTGGGCTAAGCTAATTTCATTAACATGCAATGCTAAATGGACCAACTACAAACTAGGCCAGCCCATGAAATTGAGCTTGTAAAACCATCACAACTAACTATTTCTTCAGCAACCACAATTTAAAAAGGATTAATTACATATATTAGTACATTTTTGAAAATAATTACAAAAATCACACCTCTATAAAATAATTACAAAAGTAAAACATTTTTTTGTTTTTATTTTTAATTTTAACATAATTAAAGGTCCTTAAATTAAGGGATTAATATTAATGGACAGTTTCCTTAATTTAGGGGATCATTATCTGGTGCTTTTTTATTTCAAACGCCTGATATTTCTCTCCCTAAAATCTTCTTCTTCTTCTCCTTCTCCTTCTCCTTCTCCTTCTCCTTCTCCATAACTTTTGTTCTCGTATTTCTCTCTTCTTCTTCTTCTTCATCACAGTTTGTTCGACAAATTGGTGGCGTAAATTAATTGTTTTTTAATTTACTTTTGTTACACTTGTTAATCAACAAATCACACAGTCGAATACGCGACTTTCTCTCTCCAACTCTTCACAACTGAAAGGATTCTGGTTTCTCTCTAAGGGTTGTTTCTAATTTCTGTTAATTTTCATTCTACTAATTAATTGTCAATATGATCATATATATACGCTATGTTTCTAACATAATGGAGTATTGATTGTTTGGATTTGTGTTGTTTTTATGTTTTATATAGAATGATTGATACAAGGAAGAAGGATGGAAAGAGGAAAAGAATAACAGAGGGTGATTTTATTTATTAAGGACTTGAAGAAATTTATTTGGGTTTGTGCAGTTGGATTCTAATTTTGATGTTCCTGTAGTTAAGACAGAAGCTCAAGTTCATAGCCAGAAGATATTTCCAACCCAAAAATTTTTAAAGGTGTGCTAATTTAAATTTTGTTATTGTTACTATCATATAACTGTTTGGTTACTTCTGCATTATATTTTGGTTACTGTTATTTGTGATTCGGATACCATTTTTGTTACCTTGATTTGGTATTTTGGTTACTTTTTTATGTTATTATGGTTACCATGTATTTGTTTAGTATACATAGTTGACTAAACTGGTTTTGGTGTACATGTTTATGTATTGGTTGCCATTAAAATATGTTTTGGTTACTATTATATAAATATTTGGTTACTGCTATAGTATGTTTTTGGTTATTGTTATTTTCTAATTTGGATTCTATTTTTGCTTCCTTGAATTTTGGTTACTATTTTTTGTTGTTATGGTTATCATGTATTTGCTTAGTATATATGGGTTGAATAAACTCTGTTTGGTCTATATGTTGTTTATGTATTGGTTACCATTAATATATGTTTTGGTTACTAATATATAACTGTTTGGTTACTTCATTAGTATATTTTTTGTTGTTGTTGGCTTATGATTTGGATACCATTTTTTTCCCCTCAATTGGGAAACTGTTTATGATATAAATATTGTTTATATCTGATTACTAATGATTGTGTAAATCTGATTTTGTTTATTTGCAGTTATGGAATCTTTACCATGAGGAATGCAATAAAAAAATTCATTGGAAAAGTTATATATTGGTGTGACGTGGAAGTCTCCGGTATTATTACCAAGAAATTGAATCCAAGACAGTTAAAGAAGTTTAAGGCATCATTAGTTTGTGGATGTATTATTTTTGTAAATAATAAACCCAAGTCATAATAAACCATGTATTTGTTTAGTATACATTGATGTATTATTTTTGTAAATTCCTTCAAATATATTTTACAAGGGTTATGCTCTTCTAGAAAATTCATTGGAAAAGTTATGGTTAAATGTATATGTGAGAGTATACACGGGTTGCCTAAACTTGGTTGGATATACAGGTTGTTTCTGTTTTGGTTACCATTAAAGCATGTTCTGGTAACTTTCATATAACTATTTGGTTACTTATTTATTATGTTTTGGTTATTGTTATCTTATGGTTTGGCTACTATTATTGTGTCCTTAATGTGGGATTTCGGATACTTTTATTTTTTTATTCTGGTTAATATGTAATTGTTTAGTATACATAGATTGCCCAAACTGGGTTTCATTACATGATGTTTCTGTTTTGGTTACCATTAAAACCTGTTTTGGTTACTATCATATAATTATGTGGTTACTGTTTTATTATGTTACATTATGGTTACTGTTATTAGTAACCAGATAGTTACAAGTTTGTATCAGGACAAACATCAATTGTTAAATATACACGAGTGAGTGTCCTATTTATCTACAAGCTTGTTAGTAACTAGATAATTATCATAGGTAGTTACAAGCTTGTTAGTAACCAGATAAGCTTATATCAAGACTGTTATAAAGTGTTAAATGTATATGTTTTATTTATACCCTATCATCATGATAGAATAAGAAACTCCAATTAAGAGTTCTCATTTATATATATGATGGTCACTTATAGATCTCATATTAAAATAAAAATAGTTTAAGAGGTGCAGTTGGTAACCAAACCTGTATATAAGGGTAACTATTTTAGTTTTTGTTAGTAACCAAATAATTAAAAATTTATATCAGAACAATTATGAAGTGTTTAATGTACAATTTATCTAGCTGATGGATACTTTTAAATTACGTAGTTATAAAAGTTATTTGAAAATGGTTCATGCGTAACTAAATATGAATATAGAGGTAACCATTTTATTTTAGATGGGTAACCAAATTTACATAAAAATATTTCAGAACAGTTACCAATTGTTCAATGTATATGTTTACTTTATATTGATAACTCATGATGGAATCAAAAATTAAAATATTAATCAACAAAAATTTTGGTTACTGTACACCATCAAAAATGTTACCAACAATGTGGTTAATGGTTACTAGCAGTAAACAATTATATATTTCTGTAAACAATTAAATTTGTTGTATTGGTTACTGTCAGTCTCTATTGTCTAACAACTGAATAAACATTATAAAGTAACCAAATCAATATTAGACAGTAACCAAATTACATAATCTTAGTAACCAGAAAATAAACCAAATATTTTACATGCAAATTTGAAGGCCTAAATAATGGAATTTGACCAAAAAACCATGCAGTTCACCAGCAAAGCTAGTGATTTTTGATCGTTGACCCGTTTCCAATGAATTTAGGCTCCGAAAACGTCAAAATTTGACACTCCAAACTTGACAGAAATTTCCAAATGGTCACTGCAACCAAATAAACATTATACTGTAACCAATTAAATAGTATACAACAACCAATATATATAATCAGATTAGCAGTTGTATGAAGGTAACCAATGTAGTCCATAAGTAACCAAATAAAAACCTTACAGTATCTAAATACATATTATACAGTAACCAAGACAGCATTAGACAGTAACCAAATATTCAGTAACCATTATAATGTTACACAGTAACCGAACTAGCATTAATTAGTAACCAATATATTGTTACACATTAACCAAGACAGCATTAGACAGTAACCAAAATAACATTAGACATTATAATGTTATTCAGTAAACAAGACAACATTATAGAGTAACCAACAGTTCCATGAAGGTAACCAAACTCATTTAAAAATTATAAAGCCATCAAATAAACATTATTTAGCAAACAAATACACAATTATCAGTAACCAATTTATATATATTTAGTAACCATAATGAAAAACATATCAATGAATTATCCAAACGTTATAGGAAATTGTAGTAACTATTTGAAGTGTGAAAAACTTAAGAAAGGTAATCAATATAGGAATTCGTGGTAACCATAGGTAATTATATGCATATGAATTTTAATCTCACATAACTCAGTATTCTGATTTGTATCGAAGTTGCTGTGATTTTGTATTCAACGATCACTGCCGTTCGATTGTACTGTTTCGTTACTGAACTTGAACTTGCTGTTGATTTTGTATGTTATTTTTCGATCTCAGCGTGTCGTCGCAACAAAAAGTTTCGTCTTCTCCGATCCCAGAGGTGTGTCGCGACAGAAGATTTGGATTTCAGTTGCTTGAATCTCAGTTGCTCGAATTTTGGATCTCAGTCGCTTGATTTTAGGAGCGGTTGGAGATGAGAGAGAGGTAACTGACGTGTAGGGAGAAAAAAGATCCCTAATTTTAGTAAGCCTAATATTATGTTGCGTTATTTTTGTAAATATGTTGTTTGTGTTTTATTTTTATAAATACTTTCTAATTGTTGTATATTAATGTTAAGGACCCATTTAAAAATGTTCCGAAGAAAATATCTCAATAGAAGCGGGTGGGTCCCATTATAATTATTGAAGAATCTAAGGAGAAATAAAGTTAGCTGGTAGCATAGTGATAGTATTAGTACACGAAGAAGAAGCAATAATTTTGGGACACCGACGAGTGGGTACTAAATAAAATAATGCCCCTACTCAGTCCTACATCTCTAATATACACATGAGATGGATGGATTCAAGCACGAGTTGTTTTCCGTCTCATGAATGGCATCGTCGTGTATTCCGCAGCACCCTCTTGTATAACATATCTTTTTATAATATAATATATCTGAAATCCATTATTCAATAAATATGTTTCCGATCGGATTTTAAACGAACACGAATATATATATATATATATTATTTGTATCTGTTTATTTAATAATATCTTTAATTGAATACAAATAATATCTGATTAAGTCAAATATCGATTCGAATATTGAGTTGCTCAGATTTGATTCACAAAATTTATCGAGTATAAAATAAGGTTTGATTGAGGCTCATTTAGAGTACGATTGCGAATCGAGCCTGAGCAATTTGAACTCTTCAAACAAATATGATCTGAGTATCAATAGAAAATTACAATTTAAGGAGGCTCGAGTAATTTATCGAACATTAAAATATGATCATATTTAACTCATTTATATTTCGAATAGAGTTTAAATTGAATTTTTAATCGAACAAGTACGAATTGAGCCTACAAACTTGACCATTTACAATCCCTCACCTCCCATCAAACAATAAGGGCGATAATGATTAATGAAAGCATAAAGGGTCCAAAGATCAAAGCTATTACTAATGGCTGGGGCTGGGGCTGGGGGTCGGACTTTGAATATGTGGCTTTCACGTCTTCTCCACGCTCTCGTTCGGTGGCCGTGCCTATATATATAACGCTGGATTCACACGTTCTACCGCGTCATTCACGAGTTCACCACTACCCTTTTTTCCCTCCCATTTTCATTGACTACCTTTTTTTTAATAATAAATACTACTCCCTCCGTCCCAAAATAAATTGCTCAATTTTGAATTTTTTAAATTAAATTGACTATTTTTAGAATTAATAATTAAACATATATAAATATATTTCTAAAATTATAAAAATTGGGGTTAGTAATAAATTATATATATTTTCTTTTGGTTATAATCTCTTCACCTATATTTTAGCAAAAATAGTAAAAAGATTAATTTTAAAAATGATCAATTTGACTTTAAAAAGTCAAAACTGAACAATTAATTTGGGATAGAGAGAGTATTAAATAAATCAAACTATGGTAATATTGGTAAGCTATGTACTCCCTCTTTTTGGACTAAAATCCTTACTTTTTGGTTAATTTATAAGTGATAATAATTTTTTGTTATAAAATACTTCCTCCACCCTAAAATATATGTAATTTTTGATATTTTTTTAATTATTTATCATTTTATATCGATTATCGAATCAAAAAAATTATGAGACGGATGAGTTCAACTGGTGGTTGAACCGTTATTGAACAGGTGATATCATAAATATATTATTAGTAATTATTAAAATTTAAAAAAAATTATTTTTTATAAATTAAAATATAATAAAGTTGAATTAAAATATTATTAAAATAAAAAAAAATTAAATTAAGACATGACAGGTACATGACAGAGATTAAAAATCTTGACTATGGTCTGAATCATTTGAGTCAGGTTAGTCTATATTTAGGACCTTAAATTTTAGGAAAAGTCTTGGCAGACATGAAATTGGGATCGGAAAATTGGATCGGTTCAATTTTTTTTTTTTATTTATTATGATTTTCAAAAAATATATAGTATTTATTTCAACAGAAATTTTTATAAAATATAGTGTTTTTGGTGTAATTTGAATACATATACAAATACAGAGTTATACACAAAACACTATATTTTATAAAAATTTCTGTTGAAATAAATATTATACATTTTTTTAGAGTCATAATAAAAAAAAATTGGACCAGTCCAATTTTTCGGTCCCAATTTCCTGTCCGCGTAGAAGGACTGTAAATTTTAACCTTTTATTCAATATTAGACATTAGAATTTGATGATGGAATATTGGAATGTAATATCTTTTCAAATTTGGTACAAATATCTATCTAATAAAATACAAATGATTTTGAATTTCCCGCTCACTCAATAAATCATCTGGGCCGTCCAAAGTTTGGGATAAATCCCACCGTTCATACATCTATCTAATAAAATACATCTATCTATCTAATAATCTAATAATAATTTAATAAAATACAAATGACTTTAAATTTCCCGCTCACTCAATAAATTATTTTGGTTGTTCAAAGTTTGAGATAAATCATATTGTCCATACAGTGCCGGAGGCACGGGACCCAGCTAGTAGTGATACAAAATTTCCAAGTATATCTTGCAGCAAGTGGGGTTGCAAGTCACATTTTTATAAATAAAAAAAAAGTAAGTGGGATCACTCTTTTTTAATATTATTTTGTTTTCTTAAAAAAATTTTAAAATAAAATAATTTTAATAAAAATATGTTATTTAATATAAGTATGTTATTTAAGAGATATGTTTTAGATCCGTTCTATATATATATAAATATATATATACACAGTTGTGTAATATACAGTCGGATATGGTAACGATTTTTTGGCCTATAAGAACGATTTCATCAACGTCGCTATAGCTCTTCTGGGCTACAACACAACGACGGATGAATTGTATTCATAGCCCAAAAAACCCGTCGTCATATTCCGATTGTATAATACACAGTTGTGTATATACATATAGCCCATATATATATATATATATATATATATTGTTGAGAATTAAAATGTTGCACAATTTTAAAAGTTTGTTATTTTTTCTCACTCTCCCTCAATAACATAATCTCTCTGTTTCTAAAAGATTGTCGTTTTAAAAAAAATTGTTCCAATTTATTTATCGTTTATAATTTTTTAGGAGAATAAATTATTTACTTTCCTATATCACCTCTACCTTCTCTCATTGTTCCAAGAAATTCTCTCTAATGTATTAATAGTTTTTAACTTCCCATAAAGAGACAGTGATGAAATTTTAAACAAATTTTAATAGTTACTCCTTCCGTTTCTAAAAGATTATCGTTTTAGAATAAAAAATTTGTTATAATTTATTTGTCCTTTACAATTTCTAAGAAAATAAATTATTTACTTTCTTATATCACCCATACTTTCTCTCATTGTCCCAATAAATTTTCGTCTTTATATTTGTAAGACCCCATCTTTTATGAATAAAGATAAATTTTCTATAATTATCATTTTTGGAATAAATTTGATATAATATTATAGTTGTGGGTAATATTTATAAATTTTGCAAAGTACGCAAGTTGTTATATAATATTCGATTGGTCGGGGAATATTCGTTTTAAACAGAGAATATTCGTACGACGGCACAATCATTGGTGGACCCCACAACGGAATTATTATCGGATTGAGAAAACGACAAAATATTTTTTATGAAAATAACGGCGGAAGTTTTACCATTAACTGTTGAAACACCCGGTGTTAAAAGTACAGGAATACGCGTGGTTGCATAGTAGCGCACGGTATTGATTATTGATGCTTACGTGAGAAGTCATTCAGTTTTATTCATTTATTGTCGATATTTTATATATTATTAAATCAATAATTGAGATGACAGAGTTATTAATATTATTATTTGAATTATTAACGATGTATAGAAGTTCTGCCAAAGAGAGGTTTGGTCACCTAATTGCGCGCCAATATGGAGAAATCCTTATTAGAAAGTCTCCACTTTCCTGGGAACGACCTGGTCGATTAATAGTGTGAATAATAATATTGATGATGAAGTTTTGTTTTATTAGTATTATTAATGTAATAAAACAGAATACTTTTATAAAGTTATTCGTTTTATTAGGCTAATAGTAAAATCTTTTTATATAAAACATAATACTTTTATAAAGTTATTCGTTTTATTAGACAATAATTAGAATATATTATATTTTATTATGCATAGTATTTGTATAGTGTCTGCATAGTGTTTGCATAGTAAATCTTTTTAAAAGTTATTCGTTTTATTAGATTATAAATAGAATATATTATATTTTATTGTAAACCAATCTGGACCGTCCGTTTAAAGTAAATCAATCTGGAC
The DNA here is from genome assembly GCA_020205505.1 of Panax japonicus. Classification (NCBI taxonomy): domain Eukaryota; kingdom Viridiplantae; phylum Streptophyta; class Magnoliopsida; order Apiales; family Araliaceae; genus Panax; species Panax japonicus. Next base: position 931,733 of record CM035098.1, on the reverse strand, counting down.
CGTTCATGGATTGGTTACTATTCAGTTCATTCTTCTATAAATAGAAGCTCATTCCTTCATTATTTCTTACGAATTCACTGAAACTCTAGAGAGAGAAACTGTAGCGAGAATTATTCTTCTATCGTGAGCGTATTTCTTTAGCATTTAAGAAAACTTTGAGCGTAGTGCAAGTTTCTTCAAGTATATCCCCGCCCTACCGTCGGAGTACTCTTCTTTATAAGGTAAGGGGTATTATTTTTTTTCATATTCATGAAGAGAACTTCTGTTATTCCATTCTTTATTATTTTATTGGAATAACCTGTATACGCGGGCTACCCTATACTTGGTGATTTTTGTTGTTATTCCATTCGTTATTATTCTATTGGAACATCCTGTCTGTACGTTATACGCCGGACCTGGTTCCGTCTTTATTATTCTGTTGGAACATCCTGTCTGTGCGTTATACGCCGGACCTGGTTCCTTCTTTATTATTCTGTTGGAATATCCTGTCTGTGCGTTTTACGCCGGACCTGATTCCGTTATTTATTATTTTGTTGGACTAACCTGTCTATGCGAAATACCGCATGCATGGTGATTTCTGTTGTTATTCCATTCTTTATTATTCTGTTGGAATATCTTGTCGGTGCATATTACGCCTGACCTGGTTCCGTTATTTATTATTCTGTTAGAATAACATGTCTATGCAAAGTACCGTATGTATGGTGATTTCTTTTGTTATTCCATTCTTTATTATACTCAGTTGGTTAAAGTTTTGACTTCTATACTCCATGAAATTGGTGGAATATCCTTGATATTTACGTTTCATCCAATATCTTTTCGTGGAAATATTCTTCTAAGCATTCTTAAATTTTACTCTACAAATAAGTACCATGTTGACAATTTGGACGTTATTAGTTCCTGAATAAATTAATTCTTGAACTTGTTTTATTGAATTCTTATATCATTGTCATCATCCTCATATTTATATTTTGTTGAAAGTCATATGTGGCCTGTAGTGCATGGATGGACTTGGTATGATTATGACCAGTGATTATTCGGTGCAATCATGACCGTAATATTACAAATGATGTGGTAAAAGTCCTCATTGGCCCGTAGTGCATTGATGGATAGTTGTTGGCATGATCATGACCATTGATGAATACACGAATATCTTTGGCCCGTAGTGCATGGATAATTTGTGGTTGTGATACTTATGAATATCCTTGGCCGTAGTGCAGGGATGAGGTGGATTATTTATTAAGCTGAGTCCCAGCGATAAAAGTGATGAAAAACCTTTTAAATCATAAAAGATAGTAGATTTTATTTTCTACTTGACTCTTTTAATGGATTGCATGTTCCGCTGCAGTTAAACTTGATGTCTATTGTATTTTATCAGTTTAACACTGTTGAAGACTAATGATAATTTATTCTGCATTATCTTAGTCATAATATTTCTTACTGGGCTAGTTGAGCTCATCCTTTCTTTCACTGTTCTATTCAGGAAATGAGAACGTAGCCGGGACTAGTCGGGGAACGGAGTGACGGTCCAGATGATAGTATTAGTAGTCCTTACTATTCTATTAAATAGTGTGATAATAAATGTAATGAGGACTTATTCTGAGAGTGGATATTGTCTAAAAGACAATATTTGTATTAAAACTCACAGCTCTCTTGTTGTATATTAAAGATTGTATTTGTATTATGTACCATGTATTTGGCGACTCGGAATAGGTGATGTATACCTATTTTGGGGGCGTCATAGTTGGTATCAAAGCTTAGGGATATGATCCCTGGCTAAGGTATGAGACAAGAACTAGTAATATGAGACGAGAAATTCCTTCGTTAGTATGACCTACCTAAGTTTATTTGATATTTAATTGGTCGGTCAGAGTATAGGGATAATATGTGATATGTTAATTAACCCTTGTTTTGTGGCAGTGTTTGAAAATGGCATCCGAGAATGTTGAGAACATCAATGGAGCACAGGAGACCATTGAGTCTCCACAGATCAATAATCAGGACAATGTGCATCAAGAAGGCGACAATCCTCATGCAAACAACAACACTGACCAAATGATGAATGATGGAATGTTCCGAGGCTTCATGCAATTCATGCAACATCAGGCGAGAGCGGCTCCTGTCCAAAATGCAGGTGAAAACACTGGCAACTCTCGGATGGTCACCGCCAAACAGTTCAAGGAGCTGGGACCACCGGAGTTTTTTGGAGAGTCAAAACCACTTAAGGTGGAGACGTGGATAAAACAGATCAACAAGATATTTGATGTCTTGGGTTGCTCCGAGGAGCAAAAGGTTCCCTTTGTCACCTTCATGTTACGGGTAGAGGCAGATTATTGGTGAGAATCTGTAAAGCGTACTCAACCTGACGCACTGAAAATATCTTGGGAAAAGTTTCAAGAACTGTTCAACGACAAGTACTTTTCCAAAATTATTCGTCACATAAAAGAGGTAAAGTTCATTAAACTGGAGCAAAACAACATGACCGTGTCGCAGTACGAAGCCAAGTTTGTCTAGCTGTCCCGGTTTGCGTCCCATTTGGTTGATAATGAGGAGAAAATGACGTGAATGTTTCTAAGAGGTTTGAAACCTAAGATACGTCAATATCTTATCTCTCATAAACTGTGTTTGTATTTAGATTTTGTTAATAAGGCTCAGTTATTGGAGCGCGATAATGAGTCAACCCAACCAAAAGAGAGCAGCCGACAAAATGATAATACCAGTGATAACAGTCATCGAAGCGGTGACAATAAGCGTGGAAGGAATCAACATGCCAGAAAAGGTAACCACTTCGGTGGTAATCATGGCCAAAGCAATAAGAACATACATTTTAAGAAGAGGAGGTTCAATAATAATAAAAAGACGTCAGCATCAGCACCTGTTGTTAAGGAAGGAGAACGACCACCTATCATATGCTTCAAATGCGGAGGGGAGGGACACATCAGTCCAAACTGTGCGATACCGCCCAAAGAATGTTATAATTGTGGAAGAGAAGGTCACCTAGCCTAATTTTGTCGTTCACCAAAGACAAGTTCAGCTAGGATGGAGGCACCAAAGGACGTCCCAGAAAAGTCAAAGCTAGTAGTGCAAGGGAGAGCGTTTGTCGCGACCTCCTAGAAAGTAAGGAACCCGAACGAGGTCATCACGAGTAAGCTTATCATAAACTCTAGCGGAGTTTATACCTTATTTGATACCGGTTCTACCCATTCTTTTATTTCTCCTATTTGCGCTCAACGTTTAAATTTGACTCCAGAGAAATTAGACTTTGACTTATCTGTTGAAACTTCGTTGGGAAAAACCTTCATTACATGCACTGTTTATAAGTATTATTTAGTTCAAATCGGTACCCTCACATTACCTGTCGATCTTATTTCATTGAAAATACTTGCATTTGACGTAATTCTAGGGATTGATTGGTTAACTACTCATCATGCAAAAATTGATTATTTTCGTAAGGTTGTTAGCTTTCATATTCCTAACCAACCTATTATGCGAATTCAAGCAACCAAACTATTAAAATCAATCACTGTCATCTCAAGCCATAAAGTTATTCGTTTATTGAAAAATGGATGTCAAGCTTTCTTAGCTCATGTCACGGATCTAAACAAAAATACGTCAGTTTTGAATGATATTTCTATTGTTAATGAATTTCCTGACATATTTCCTGAAGAACTTCCTGGCCTACCCCTAGAGCGTGAAATTGAATTTTGTATCGACCTTGAACCTGGTACAAAACCCATTTCCAAAGCCCCATATCGAATGGCTCCTATTGAATTTCAGGAGTTAAAGACCCAACTGCAGGAATTGTTAGACATTGGCTTTATTCGTCCTAGTACTTCTCCTTGGGGTGCTCCTGTTCTATTCGTGAAGAAGAAAGATGGGAGTATGGGACTTTGTATTGATTATCGGGAGTTGAATCATGTCACCATCAAAAATAGGTACTCATTGCCACGTATTGATGACCTGTTTAACCAGTTGCAAGGTGCCAAATTCTTTTCAAAGATTGACCTTCGTTCCGGATATCACAAATTGAAGATTGGAACTGATGACATTCCAAAGACGGCTTTCAGAACTCGGTACGAGCATTATGAATTTCTAGTCATGTCTTTTGGATTGACTAATGCTCCTACTGCCTTAATGAATATGATGAACCGAGTATTTAAGGAATATTTGGATCACTTTGTGGTTGTCTTTATTGATGACATCCTTATTTATTCCAAAAGCTGTGAAGATCATGAGCAACACTTGAGGCTGATACTCCAAAAGCTTCGTGAATATAAGCTTTATGCCAAGTTGAAGAAATGCGAGTTTTGGCTTGAGGAAGTAGCATTCCTTGGGCACGTGGTATCAAGTCATAGAATATCTGTTGATCCGGCAAAGATTAAAGCCATTCAAAGCTGGGAACAACCTAAATAAGTGACCGAAGTACGTAGCTTTCTCGGCTTAGCTGGTTATTATAAGAGATTCATTGAAGGGTTTTCTCGAATCGCTACTCCATTAACTCAGCACGATCATTGGTGGACCCCACAACGGAATTATTGTCCGATTGAGAAAACGACAAAAATATTTTTTATGAAAATAACGGCGGAAGTTTTACCGTTAACTGTTGAAACATCCGGTGTTAAAATTACAGGAATACGCGTGGTTGTATAGTAGCACACGGTATTGATTATTGATGCTTACATGAGAAGTCATTCAGTTTTATTCAATTATTGTCGATATTTTATGTATTATTAAATCAATAATTGAGATGACAGAGTTATTAATATTATTATTTGCATTATTAACGATGTCTAGAAGTTCTTCCAAGGAGAGGTTTGGTCACCTAATTGTGCGCCAATATGGAGAAATCCTTATTGGAAAGCCCCCTCTTTCTTGGGAACGACCTGGTCGATTAATAATGTGAATAATAATAATGATGATGAAGTTTTGTTTTATTAATATTATTAATGTAATAAAATTGATCTGGACCGTTCATGGATTGGTTACTATTCAGTCCATTCTTCTATAAATAGAAGCTTATTCCTTCATTATTTCTTACGAATTCACTGAAACTTTAGAGAGAGAAACTGTAGAGAGAATTATTCTTCTATCTTGAGCGTATTTCTTTAGCGTTTAAGAAAACTTTGAGCGTAATGCAAGTTTCTTCAAGTATATCCCCGCCCTACCGTCGGAGTACTCTTCTTTATAATGTAAGGGGTATTATTTTTTTCATATTCATGAAGTGAACTTCTGTTATTCCATTCTTTATTATTCTGTTGGAATAACCTGTATACGCGGTCTACCCTATACTTGGTGATTTCTGTTGTTATTCCATTCGTTATTATTCTGTTAGAACATTCTGTCTGTACGTTCGCCGGACCTGGTTCCGTCTTTATTATTCTGTTGGAATATCCTGTCTGTGCGTTTTACGCCGGACCTGATTCCGTTATTTATTATTTTGTTGGACTAACATGTCTATGCGAAATACCGCATGCATGGTGATTTTTGTTGTTATTCCATTCTTTATTATTCTGTTGGAATATCTTGTCGGTGCGTATTACGCCTGACCTGGTTCCGTTATTTATTATTCTGTTAGAATAACCTGTCTATGCGAAGTACCGCATGTATGGTGATTTCTTTTGTTATTCCATTCTTTATTATACTCAGTTGGTTAAAGTTTTGACTTCTATACTCCATGAAATTGGTGGAATATCCTTGATATTTACGCTTCATCCAATATCTTTTCGTGGAAATATTCTTCTAACCATTCTTAAATTTTACTCTACAAATAAGTACCATGTTGACAATTTGGACGTTATTAGTTCCTGAATAAATTAATTCTTGAACTTGTTTTATTGAATTCTTATATCATTGTCATCATCCTCATATTTATATTTTGTTGAAAGTCATTTGTGGCCTGTAGTGCACGGATGGATTTGGTATAATTATGACCAGTGATTATTCGGTGTAATCATGACCGTAATGTTACAAATGATGTGGTAAAAGTCTTCAATGGCCCGTAGTGCATTGATGGACAGTTGTTGGCATGATCATGATCATTGATGAATACACGAATATTGTAAGACCCCAGTTTTTATAAATAAAGATGAATTTTTATAATTATTATTTTTGAATATTATGAAATAAATTTGATATAATGTTATAGTTGTGGGTAATATTTATAAATTTTGCAAAGTACGCAAGTTGTTATAAAATATTCGTTTGGTCGGGGAATATTCTTTTTGTCGGGGAATATTCGTACGACGGCACAATCATTGGTGGACCCCACAACGAAAGTATTGTCGTAGTTAGAAAACGACAAAATTATCTTTCTATAAAATAACGGCGGAGGTGTTACCGTTAAAACTGTTGAACTACTCGGTAGTAAAAGTACAGTAATACGCGTTGCTGCATAGTAGCACACGGTTTTGATTATTGATGCTTACGTGAGAAGTCACTCAGCTATACTCAATTATTGCTACAGTAATTGCTGCATCATATCTCTTATATTATTGATTCAATTATTGTCACAGTATCATCTGTATAATATGTTATATTATTTAAACAATAATTGAGACGACAAGTTATAACTGATTAATAATTGTTGAAAGATTAAATATGTGTTGATTAAAAATAAAATAATTTCTGGTAATTTTTATTCAATCCTTGATGTATATAAAGAGTCTATTATTAGACGTTTGTGGTAAGTTTAATTATTTATGGGGGGCCATATGTCATCACCTAAGAGTCTCTTTCATAAATAGTAATTACCTTCGTAAATAGTAATTACCTTCGTAAATAGTAATTACCTTCGTAAATAGTAATTACATTCGTCAATAGTAATTACCTTCGTCAATAGTAATTACCTTCGTAAATATTAAATACTTTCGTAAATAGTAATAAATCTTCTATAAATAGAGGCCTAGGGCTTCATTATTTTTCACGAATTCGTTCAAGCTATAGAGAGAGAAAGTATAGAGAGAGTAAGAAAGAAAGAAGAAGAGTATTCGGTTACTACACTACTGCAGTATTCAATCTCCTAATAAGGTAAGGGGTGTTATTCTTTCTTCTTGAAGAGAACTTATGTTATTCCATTCTTTGTTATTCTGTTGGAATAACCTTAAAAGTGGCATACCCTATACATGACCTGTATACGCGGTATACCCTATACTTGGTGAAATCCTTATGTTATTCCATTCATTATTATTCTGTTGGAATAACCTGTATACGCGGAATACCCTATACTTGGTGACATCCATTTACTATTCTGTCTTTATATTTCTGTCGGAATATCTTGTCTGTGCTATACGCCGGACCTGGTTCCGTCTTTATTATTATTCTGTTGGAATATCCTGTCTGTGGGTTTTACGCCGGACCTGGTTCCATTCTTTATTATTTTGTTGGAATATCCTGTCTGTGCGTTTTATGCCGGACCTGGTTCCGTTATTATTATTCTGCTGGAATAACCTGTCTGTGCGGTCTATCGCATGCATGGTAATTTCTTTTGTTATTCCATTCTTTATTATACTCAGTTGGATAAAACTTTGACTTCTATACTCCATGAAATTAGTGGAATATCCTTGATATTTGCGCTTCATCCAGTATCTTTTCATGAAAATATTCTTCTGAGCATTCTTGAATTTTACACCACAAAACAATATCGTGTTGACAATTTGGACGTTAATAATTCCTGGATAAAATAATTCTTGAACTTGTTTTATTGAATTCTTATATCATTGTCATCATCCTCATGTTTATATTTTGTTGAAAGTCATCTGTGGCCTGTAGTGCATAGATGGACTTGGTATGATTATGACCAGGGATTATTCGGTTAATCATGACCGTAATATTACAAATGATGTAAAAATTAAAAGTTCTCATTGGCCCGTAGTGCATTGATGGACAGTTGTTGGCATGATCATGACCATTAATGAATACACAAATATTCTTGGCCGTAGTGCATGAATAATTGTGGTCGTGATACTAAAGAATATCCTTGGCCGTAGTGCAGGGGTGATTCGATGATGTGGAATATTTAATAAGCTGAGTCTCAGCTATAACAGTGATGAAAAACCTTTTAAATCATAAAAGATAGTAGATTTTATTTTCTACTTGACTCTTTTAATGGATTGCTGATTCTGCTGCAGTTAAACTTGATGTTTATTATATTTTATCAGTTTAACACTGTTGAAGGCTAATGATAATTTATTCTGCATTATCTTAGTCATAATATTTCTTACTGGGCTAGTTGAGCTCACCCTTTCTTTCACTGTTCTCTTCAGGAAGTGAGAATATAGCTGGGACGAGTCGGGGAACGGAGTGATGGACCAGAGAATAGTATTAGTAGTCCTCATTATTCTGTTAAATAGTGTGACAATAATTGTATTGAGGACTCCTTTTGAGTTTGTATGATCTCTAGTAGACAATTATTGTATTCAAACTCACAGTTGTATTTTGTCGTATTATACACGACAGTGGTATTAGTAAGTTGTATTTGAATTCTGTACCATGTATCTGACGACTTAAGATGGGTGATGTATACCTAATTTTGGGGGCGTCACAAATATCCTTGGCCCGTAGTGCATGGATAATTTGTGGTTGTGATACTTATGAATATCATTGGCCGTAGTGCAGGGATGAGGTGGATTATTTATTAAGCTGAGTCCCAACGATAAAAGTGATGAAAAACCTTTTAAATCATAAAAGATAGTAGATTTTATTCTCTACTTGGCTCTTTTAATGGATTGCATGTTCCGCTGCAGTTAAACTTGATGTCTATTGTAATTTATCAGTTTAACACTGTTGAAGACTAATGATAATTTATTCTGCATTATCTTAGTCATAATATTTCTTACTGGGCTAGTTGAGCTCACTCTTTCTTTCACTGTTTTCTTCAGGAAATGAGAACGTAGCCGGGACTAGTCGGGAAACTGAGTGATGGTCCAGATGATAGTATTAGTAGTCCTCACTATTCTGTTAAATAGTGTGACAATAAATATAATGAGAACTTATTCTGAGAGTAGATATTGTCTAGAAGATAATATTTGTATTAAAACTCACTGCTCTCTTGTTGTATATTAAAAATTATATTTGTATTATGTACCATGTATTTGGCGACTCAGAATAGGTGATGTATACAAATTTTGGGGGCGTCACAATATTAATAGTTTTTAATTTCTCATAAAGGGTAGTGATGAAATTTTAAACAAATTTTAATTGTTAGGAGTGAATGAAAATATTAAATGATTTTCTTAATCTATGTGCAACAACCTTAAACGACAATCTTTTAGGAACGGAGATAATAAATAATAGTATTAAATGACTTTCTTAATTTATGTACAAAAATCTTAAACGATATTCTTTTAGGAACGTAGTTGATAGATACTCCATATATAATGGCGCAATTAAATCATTATCATCAAAGTTATATTATTATACGGTTGCTATTGAATTATATATTGATGGCAACTGTTTCAAAAAAGAGATTTAAGAAAATATTAATGACAACTAATAAATTATATCATTTAATTTTTTTTTAAAACTAAAATTTGTAAAGGAAACTTTTTAATGCAAATAGAAACGATAATAAAAAGATCAAGCTACATACACCTCTCTAAGGGGAAAGTGGTTAGTATGAAGTTTATTTTAAGATAAGTTAATCAATTGACCAATAGAATACTAACACGCAGACGAGGTTGTTTGTGTATCAGTATTCTATTGGTCAATTGACAAACTTATCAAAAAAATAACTTCATGCTAACTGGATCCCTCTAAGGGTATGTTCATATATCGTTTAGAACGTTTGGTATATTTAAAACGTCGCGTTTGGAACTGAAACGCATTGTTTGGACCCTAAACGTAACATCTGTGAGTTAAATAAATTACGATTAAAATAAACAATAAAATTCTTTACTATATTTGATAAGTTTGGAACTCTAAACACAGGTAGACTAAGAAACAATATAAAGTTTTAGGCAAGTATTAGAGTATGATATATAGAATTGGTTCAAGTGTTGTTTTACATACACATTTGTGTCTCTCTCCATCCTAAATTATTTTAATTAAAAGTGGAGTGGTATCTATTAATTATACTAAAACACAGTACATGACACAATAATTTGACACATGTCATCCTCAAAATTTAACACATGTCATGTCTAATTAATGTTTCCTTAAGACCCTTATCCAAAATGTCCAACTAACATAACAAATGAGGTTAAAACAAACCTAAATTCAATCCCCTAAATCTGGAATCAACTATTCAAATATGGCATCTAAAATAAAATTTAAATAACAAATAATATCAATCATAACTTACTATGTTGATTTTATAATCCCCAAAATCTACTATTTTTCTAAACATAATTATTATATCCTAAAATCACTATTTTTCTAATATTATATCACTAGTAATTACTCGTGCCTGAAGGCACGACGTAACGAAAAAATAAATTTAAATTAGAAAATTACTATATTACCTAAATACTCTTTTCAACTTAAAATAACTTACAATCAGACATAACAATTATCATACTTTACCACACTACCACAATAATTAATTTTCCTTTAAAATAGAAATCAAGAAAAATATAAACTTGTCCACAAAACATATAATCATCAATAACAATTATTATAATTCACCACACCATAATAATAATAATAATAATAATTATTATTATTATTGTTATTATTGTTGTTGTTATTGTTATTAATTATTATTATTATTATTATTATTATAGTTATTATTATTGTTGTTGTTGTTGAATTAAAATTAGAATGAATCTGAACAGTACTTGTGTTTTTTCCACCCAATTCAATTAAAATGAATCTGAATCTTTATTATATAGATTACTGTTACTATTACTATTACTATTATTATAATTATTATAAAAATAATAATAATTATTATTATTAGTAGTAGTAGTACTATTATAATTAATATTAATATAATTATTATTACTATTTTGAGTAGTAGTACTATTATAATTATTATTAGTATTATTATTATTTGTTTGTGTGTGAAGAGGGGAGAGCAAAAGATTCATTTAAAAATAGATATAAAAAAAATATAAACTTGTCCACAAAACATATAATCATCAATAATAATTATTATAATTCACCACACCGCTATAATAATAATAATTATTTTTATTATTATTGTTATTATTATTATTATTATTATAGTTATTATTATTATTGTTTTTGTTGTTGTTGAATTAAAATTAGAATTAATCTAAACCGTACTTGTGCTTTCCCGCCCAATTCAATTAAAATGAATCTGAATCTTTATTATATAGATTACTGTAACTATTACTATTACTACTACTATTATTATAATTATTATAAAAATAAAAATAAAAATAATTATTATTATTAGTAGTAGTACTACTATTATAATTAATATTAATATAATTATATTTATAATTATTATTACTATTATTTGTAGTAGTACTATTATAATTATTATTTGTTTGTGTGTGAAAAAGAGAAGAGAGCAAAAAATTTTGTGTGTGAACATGAGAGAGGGTGGGGTGTAAGGGTGAATTTGATTTAGGCGGGAAGAAATATGAGCCTTTAGATTAAGTTGAAAAGATTAAGTTAGAATGAATCTGAATCGTTTTTGTGCTTTGTCAAATGAAAGATTCAAAATAAGTTATATTTTATTATATAGATTCATAATTATACTATACATTATATCATACATGTATGATATAATATTATAATACACGTATGATATAATATTATAATACACGTATATAACAAAATAATAAAATTACTACTTATCTAAACTATGCGGATATTTACTAATTAAATTATATTACAACATAATATTATACCATTTATAATTATATTACAACATAATATTATACAGTTTAAAATATTTAAAACAAAATTAAAATAACAAATAATATCATTCATAACTTACTATGTTGATTTTATAATTCCCTAAATCATTACTTTTGAATCCTACATTAATATTTTGATTTTATAATCCCTTAAATTACTACATTTTCAATCTAAATGATTTTTATATTATCGTTACTTAAAAAAATCACTACTTTTTAATCTCACGTTAATATTTTAATTTTATAATCCCATAAATCGCTAGAAATCTAAACTGTTTTGATAATGTTAACTGTTTTAATATTATCATTACTAATTTAATTATTATCTCTTAAAATTACTACTTTTTTAATCCCAAATTTTATATTTTGAATTTATCTAATAATTATACTAAAACACAGTACATGACACAATAGTTTGACACATGTAATCCTCAAAATTTAACACATGTCATGTCTAATTAATGTTTCCTTAAGACCCTTAACAAAACTATCCAACTAACATAACACATGAGGTTAAAACAAACCTAAATTCATTCCCCTAAATTTGGAATCAACTATTCAAATATGACATCTAAAATAAAATTTAAATAACAAATAATATCAATTATAACTTACTATGTTGATTTTATAATCCCCAAAATCTACTATTTTTCTAAACATAATTATTATATCCTAAAATCACTATTTTTCTAATATTATATCATTCATAATTATACTATACATTATATCATACATGTATGATATAATATTATAATATACGTATGATATAATATTATAATACATGTATATAACAAAATAATAAAATTACTATCTATCTAAACTATGCGGATATTTACTAATTAAATTATATTACAACATAATATTATACCATTTATAATTATTTTACAACATAACATTATACAGTTTAAAATATTTAAAACAAAATTAAAATAACAAATAATATCATTTATAACTTACTATGTTGATTTTATAATCCCCAAAATCATTACTTTAAAATTACTACTTTTGAATCCTACATTAATATTTTGATTTTATAATCCCCTAAATTACTACATTTTCAATCTAAACGATTTTTATATTATCGTTACTTAAAAAATCACTATTTTTTAATCTCACGTTAATATTTTAATTTTATAATCCCATAAATCGCTATAAATCTAAACTGTTTTGATAATGTTAACTGTTTTAAAATTATCATTACTAATTTAATTATTATCTCTTAAAATTACTAATTTTTTAATCCCAAATTTAATATTTTGAATTTATAATCCCCTAAATCACTACAAATCTAAACTGTTTTGATAATGTCATCTGTTCTGATATTATTCTTTTTAATTTAATTATTATCTTTTAAAAGCACAACTTTGTGATATTATCGTTACTGCTGAATGACACTTCTGTCCCTCCAAGTTTCCACCCATTTTTAAAGTCGTCTCTAAAGTTCAATTATTGTTAGTTAGGTCCTTAAAATGACATTTTGTTGGCGTTTTTCGTTCATTCAGCCCAATTTAACCTTAACTCGACCCATTTTGACCAATTTTAAACCAACCCGATCCAGTTTGACCCAACTCAAAATTTTAATATTTTAAAATATAAAATTATTTTTAAAATAAGTTTAAAATAATAATTATCGGGTTGAGGTCAAATTGGGCTGACGGAACGGTAACGCCAATAAAATGTCACTTTAAGGACCTAACTGACGAAAATTAAACTTTAGGGACGACTTTGAAAATGGGTGACAATTTGAAAGGACAAAAGTGTCAATTAACCGAAATTGAGCTATTATCATTATTCTATGTTAATTAACCTAATTTCTCCATATAAATACATACCAACTATTATGCAACATCTCATGCTACAAACAATTCTAAATACTTTTGAAAGTGCAAATGACTTATATGGGGACATTCAGATTGTGGTGACAGTGCATTCAATGGGAAGGGCTATGACTTCATTTTGTGGACTATATCTCACGGTGTTTATATTTATAACCTCTTCATCTATTGTATTCTATTATCTGGATTGTAGCATTGCATGATTTGTTAAGTACTAACATTCGGTAAATCATTTTCATCATCATTAATAGTTTTTTTTGGCATTATGGTAATACTGTGACAATTGCCAAAAATGGATGGATAAAAAACTAATGAGACAATGTATTCATTTTTTAACTATTTCATTGTGTTATGTATGACACAGTGTTATACTGCTATGTTTTTAGACACAATGTTTGTTTAACGTGTAATTTTCCTTAAGGTTTGAGGACTGAAACTGGGACATTCTTTATCTGTTTCTCCTTTCGTTTGGATGTTTGAATTCTGGTGCAAGTAAATGTATATGAGACATGGACTCTTTAAAATGCATCAAGTACATGTGTCAGATATTTGAGGCTTGTGAGGTTTGTCTAATGTGTAACAGACTTCAAATATGCCACTAACAACCGTATCAATATAACAATTCGATGACATTGTGCATTACACTTTTTTAAATATTTATTAGTGCTTTAGAATGAAAGAGGTGCCCATTTTTAACTCTATTAGTTACATTATAAACATTTTTATCAAAAAATTAATATATATATATATATATATATATATATATATATATATATATATATATATATATATATATATATATACACACACACACACACTCACACACATATACACACACAACTGTTATATAATGTTCTGGGGTTTAGTGATCAGATTGATTCTATACTTGGATATGTATTTACGCATAAAACTTTTACCCAACTCTATGCAACATATGCTACCAAAATTTGATCATCGCACAACAATCTACTATCTTCTTATTATATTTTGATTTAGTAATTGCACATATAAATTTATTATTAACAAAATAAATAATCCCGCTGGAACGCGCGGGTTTATATCTAGTTACTTTTTATTTTCAAGATTATATGGGACCAAGTAAAAGCATTTTGAAGAAAGTAAGAAATTATGTAGAATAAATTTAATATTGAAGTTTATTGCTGGACCTGGACGGGGGTAAAAAAGAAAAGAAAAATATAGCTGTCACGCGCCAGATCCCACCGCATATTTGGGCGTTTCAACTTTTTAAATACAATTCAACCTCTTCTCTTCCTATTCATCTCTACAGAGTCCGCCTTCAATCTTCAACTCTCTCTCTAAAAATCCCGATCTGTTCTCTTTCTATATCTACAATGGCCGGACCTTCTCCGACTCCAGTTCTGAAAGATGAGCTAGACATAATAATACCCACAATTCGAAACCTCGATTTCCTCGAGATGTGGAGGCCTTTCTTTGAAAAATACCATCTAATCATTGTTCAAGATGGCGATCCTTCAAAAACCATTAGAGTCCCTGATGGGTTCGATTATGAACTCTACAATCGCAATGATATTAATAGAATTTTGGGTCCTAAAGCTTCTTGCATCTCGTTCAAGGATTCTGCTTGCAGATGCTTTGGTTTTATGGTGTCCAAGAAGAAGTATATCTTCACTATTGACGATGATTGCTTTGTAAGATCCCTATTCTTTAGTACCCTTTTGAGAATTGTTTTGTTTTTGCTAAGTTGTTTTGATTTGGGTTTTGGGTTTTAGAGTTTGATTTTATGTTATATTTGTTCAATTTTAGTGGGGAAGTGCTGAATTTTTGGTGGGGTTTAGAGTTTTATTTTGAGAGATTTGGTTTTGATTCGTTTGATTTATGGATATTGTTAAAGTTTTGTTTTTTCAACTGGGTTTGACTTTGGGAGTAGGATTGTGGTATTTTTTGTTGAGCGTTTGTTAAATTGTAGTGATACTGACTTTTGGCGTGATGGATTTAACTTTTAATGGGGTTTGAGTTTTTAGCTTTTTCTTTTTGGTACAATGATTGTTTTGCTGGTGAGGATGAGGATGTGTTATGGATTTTGGTGGAGTTTATGAGTTTGGATCTGATTTTATTGTCTGATTTACATCTCAATTAAGTTTCAAAGTTTTTTGATTTAGTCAGAATTATGTTGACTTTGATCGGAATTTCAGTTCTCTTTTTTAAATATTAGAGATCTGAATCTGATCGGCTTGTTTGCTCTTGAACATACTTAATATGACCTGAAGTTTTTTGGAAAATGAACTCTGGTCCACTATATATAAAATGTATGATGTCCTGTTTTGCATACAATAAAATTTAGGATGTATTGGAGATAGACTTTCAGATAATGACCTTGGTTTTATCTCTCTAATTGATTAGAATGAGCTCTTCTACGCTGACCGGGTTTTGGCGACCGGTCCAGCGACCGGGCAGTTTTTTTTTTTTTTTTAAAATATCTCTCAAATAATTTATAAGATTTATTAGAACTGGAATTTTTACAAAATAAAGTGTTTTGGATGTCATTTGGATACATGTAAAAAATATACCTGTACAGACTGTACAGGCATATTTTTTACATGTATCCAAATGACATCCAAAACACTTTAGTAAAAATTCCAGTTCTAATAAATCTTATAAATTATTTGAGAGATACTTTAATAAAAAAAAATAAAAATAAAATTGGACCGGTCGCCAAGACCGGTCGCCAAACAATGTCCCCCAAGAATTTTCCGATTAGAATCGAAGACACATTTGTATTTTCACATTTTAATTTTGGCTTATGCAAAGTATGTCTTTCTTGGGTTATGTGTATAAATTAAATGTATAACTTAAATTGTTTGATGCCTTTCTCCATTTAGCGAACTTGTTTGATTGAAGCTTACTAAAAGATCCGTCTAGTTTGTCATTCATATGTCTTGGATTTCTCATTTTGAATTAGTTTTGATGCTGCAATTTTAAATTGTTACATCAATCAAATTAGCTTGGACAATGTGTGAGATCTATCTGTTTTTGTGACGTCTTTACTTTATTGCTCCAAGTTTTGCAAGATAAATTTTCCTGTTTGTACTTTTGAAAATTAATCTGTTTATTTCTGATAAAGCTGTTTTCTTTATCACACCATTAGCATGTAATTTGCTCTTAAAATCAAATTTAAATGCCTTGTGGAATTTGTGGCCTTTTTGAACTATGGTTGCATGTTTCTAGTGAGCAAATATATGTGTGCGCGTGTGCCCCCTTGTGTGTATTGAAAATTTCTCAGTTACTGATTTGTTGTTATTCATAGGTTGCCAAAGATCCATCAGGCAATGAAATCAATGCGCTTGAGCAGCACATTAAGAACCTGCTATCTCCATCAACCCCATTTTTCTTCAACACTCTGTATGATCCTTACAGAGATGGTACAGATTTTGTCCGCGGATACCCATTCAGTCTCCGAGAGGGTGTCCCAACTGCAGTTTCCCATGGCCTTTGGCTCAACATCCCAGATTATGATGCACCCACCCAGCTAGTCAAGCCTCTGGAGAGGAACACCAGGTACAAAATTCTCTTTACTTTTTCACCTTTTTTGCTTATTAATCACAATTTTACTTTAATTTCTGCAATGTGCATTTGTAATAGGGCTTTTTCCTGATACCATTCCATATTTTCCAGGTTTGTTGATGCGGTTATGACCATACCAAAGGGAACCCTCTTCCCCATGTGTGGTATGAATCTCGGATTCAACCGTGAATTGATTGGACCAGCAATGTACTTTGGACTCATGGGCGATGGTCAGCCAATTGGGCGCTACGATGACATGTGGGCTGGCTGGTGCTCCAAGGTATTGTGGGGTTATTCTTTTGCTCTAGACTTTGTGGTTTAATTGATTACCTGACTAAATATTTTCTCACATGAGAATGCTTTTACCAATACTGTTTGGTATGTTATTAGCCTGCCTATATTTATCGAACTTTCTCCTGTTTCTACAATTTTCAAATTACATTAAAATAAGGTGCAATACTAGTGTGTTTCAGTATATCTTATTTTTTTATGAAACATTTGACAGAATTAAGGCCCTGTTCGCTGCAGTTGATATGTTATAGGATTATGGCTTATAAATTAAAATAAGCTGGTATGTAATGTTGGCTGCCAAATTTGCCGACTACACTAAAATCATACTATAGCTTAAAACATGCGTAATCTACAAGTTGCGCAAAGGCTTAGAGGTTGATATATGTTGGCAGACTTTTAATGAATAACTACCAAGTTGCCATGAATCCAAATTATTAAATCTCATGATATTCCTAGATAATGTGATTTTTATAATTTGATTGTGATAGTCTCCAGCTACATAAAATGAAAAGTAATGCCTGGTCTCTAGATTACTTCTAACACAGCCACTTAGATCTGTATTAACACCCATAAATTATTCCACGCTTTCATACTCTCATGTATGTTTTTTTTAAATGGAATTTGTAGGTGATATGCGATCACTTGGGATTGGGAGTTAAAACTGGCCTCCCCTACATCTGGCACAGCAAAGCAAGCAACCCATTTGTGAATTTGAAGAAGGAATACAAAGGTATCTACTGGCAGGAAGAGCTGATCCCATTTTTCCAGGCCGTTACCCTGCCAAAGGAGTGCACCACCGTTCAAAAATGCTACCTCGAACTCTCCAAGCAAGTCAGGGCAAAACTCGGCAAGGTGGACGAATACTTCAACAAGCTGGCTGATGCTATGATCACATGGATTGAAGCTTGGGATGAGCTGAACCCACCCACCAGCGGAGAAGTCGCTAAAATCCCAAATGGCGCCACAAAGTAGAGAGTTTCCATTGATATTTCTCTCTTTTTTGAGAGATTGAGGCCTCTCTGAACCTGAGTCATTCTTTTTGGTCTTGAGCTTTTGTTAGAAGCTTAAGTTATTTACTTTGCAGTATTGAGGTAATTAGTTCATGTTATTTTTCAATGAGGTCAGAATCCTAATATGTTATGCATTTTATTGATTAATTAAGGATGTTCACACATTATTGTCCCACAAGTAGTCCATTTTGATTTTAAAAATTCAATTTGCAAAATCTTAAAAAATCAAAAATATATGAATTTATCTGTTTTTAATTTATACACGTAGTTATTCTAAATTATGTAAAAAGTTTTAATAATTATAAAATGAATTTTTTTATATATTGTGAATGTTTATGAATATTAAATATACTGTTAAAATATTAGTAATTATAATTATAATTATTTATGTAAATTGTAATAACAAAATTTTGTTTTTAACTTGAATTGGGCTCACTTTATTTTAATATTTTAAAATATAATAGCAGTATATTCGATACAACTTATAACTCTTGGAAGGACATAAAATATAACGTTGTCATTTGTAGTACATTCATTAGAAGAACCTAGCTTTATATACCTAACCATAAAGTCAAAGAAATAACTACAAAGAAGAATATTCAAATTTAGATCTGTGACCACTGAGGAACTGACCTGCAGACCGGCCAAACACGGTACAAGATGATTACTATTGATGTCATGAAGAAAATAAAGAGTTAACTATTTTTATATATGCATTTTTAATATTTGTACATAATTCTTTCTCACATAAAGGTGAGACTCACTGTATATTTATGTGAGAGAGAACCATGTAGAAATATTTAAAATACATGTGAAAATATCAGTTTCCTATAATAAAAGATGGCTTGTATTCTTGACAGAATGCTATGAAGAAGATTGAGTGAATGTATAAGTTCAACACTAATTGTGCAAACCCGATTTCGACGAAGCCGAGGAAAGAGGATATATGAACTCCTGTATTTGGAACCAGACCCCATATTTTAGGGCCCAAAGGGAAACGGCGACCCATTCTCCCTTCGGCTGTCAGTACACCCTCTCGAATAGGTTTGGAGCTTAAAGTTCGTATGTGTCCGAGATCTGGAATTGTTTTCGGATGTTAGTTAGTTGATAACTTTGAATGGAAGATCTGGTGTTTATGTGGGTGTAGGACTTGGTTATCAGATGAATAGTGGTTCCGAATTTTCATTTATGTAATCTCAACAAGGGCTAACGTTGGATTGGGGGTGTTTGTCGATGATGAGGTAGTTGCTTCCATAGGGGTATTAGTTGTAGTAGTGATTGGTTGTTCGAGGTCGACGAGTATGAGGTCGTTCGTAGCAATGGTGGATGGGTGGTTTCAGTGGACGTTTGGTTGGGTGGTTGGACAGAAGAAGGGATGGAGATCGTGTTGAGTGGCATGGGGGAGGTGTTATCTGGGATAATGTCATCTGTCATTTTACAATCGGAGAATGTCAAGCTATTGGTGTAGTTGGTCGGAAGAGAAGTTGTAGACGATAGTTAAGCTCTGGGGAAGCATTTTGGAAATTCGAGTTTAAGAGAAAAATTTGAAATCAGGTGACGAAAGTGTGGCGGTTGATTTTGGACAAGGGGGGCTTTTGATGCAGAGCAATGAGTGGAGTTGATGGTGGGGTCCAGTAATGAATGCTGGATGTGGAACCGATATGTCCGGCTTCAGACTTCGTGTGTTTTCATTTATTGTTTAATTATTGGGTTTTAAATTTTGAACTCTTTCATTAAATGTTCCATTGTAACAAAAGGGTGGGGGGGGGGGGTAATGTTGGGGCTTGTTTGGATAGATCCAGATGATTCGGTGATAGTGGTCGCTGAAAACCAGCTTTTTCCTGTTTTGCAGAATTCCTAAAAAACTGTACCTGTTTTGTACTTGCTTTATCCCAACACACATATACAACAATATCAACAATGTGCACGATAATATAAACATCCATCGTCCATATATATACCGACACATACACCAAACTAGTATATAAACCTTTAAAAACAAATATGAATTGAATAAATAACCACAAGTCTAATGTTTAAGTAACAAACAAACATCCAAAGAATGAATATAAAAGTACAAGCTTATCAAATAACTACAAAACAACACTAAATCGGCCGTTAAGCATCATTGTCTTGAGTAGCTACTCCTTGATCACCCTGTAATTAACAAAATAATAAAACAAGTTACAAATATAGCAACTATATTGATACTGATATATATTACGACAATATACAACAAATTGATTACCTCGTCGTCATCCCCATGCTGTGCTGCTGCTGCCAATGCCACTACATCAGCTAACTCATCAGGACTCAGAGCCGCCAGATGCCCGCCTAGTATCTTGAGAAGATCGCGATCTCTACATATAGCTCTCACACAGTCAGCACTAGAATGAACAACTGGATGACTCGATGACTGTCAAGACTGGGTAGCAGAGATGCCTGAGCCACTGAAGGATGGCAGTCGTCGTTGTCCTTGACCTTTAATGTAGTTCTTTTTCACAACAGACGCCCTCTCCCACAACTCTTGATCAATTGGTGGACGTGGAGTGCCTTCAGGATAGTGCTCATTCAATAAATGCTTATAAGTATCCTGTCATCATGTTAACAATGAAATAGTTAAAAATAAATTCTATAAGCATTGATAATGTTTTATCCATGTAACATCAATCAACAATTCCTGTTCATAATCATATGAATAACTCATAATCATAATTGTGATTCTAAATTCCTCTTCGCACCCAGGACGAAGATAATTTTCATCACCTATCTTCACCTGAAACATCAAAAATCATGGTTATACCAAATCACAATTTCTGCTCATAATCATACTAATAAATTCATTTTTGCACTACAACCAAAGATATTCATTAACAATTCATCTTTGCACTACAGGCCAAAGACATACAACTATATTTTAGAAGAGTCAAGTAGAGCATGATATCTACTATCAGATATTCATTAACAATTCATCTTTGCACTATAGGCCAAAGACATACAAATGTATTTTAGAAGAGTCAAGTAGAGCATGATATCTACTATCTTTTACGAATTAAAAGTTTATTATCAATATTTTATCGCTGAGACTCAACTTAATAAATAATCCACATCATCGAATCACCCATGCACTACGGTCAAGAATATTCGTTAATATCATATCCATGAATTAATATTTCATTGCTAAGACTCAGCTCAATAATTAATCCACATCATCGAATCATCCCTGCACTACAGGCCAAGTATATTCGTTAATATCACGACCACAAATTATCTATGCACTACGGGCCAAAGATAATCATGTTTTCATCAACGGTCCTGATCATGCCATAAAACAATTCATCTTTGCACCCTTGGACGAAGAGAATCCATAGCCATAATCATACCAAAAACTGTCCATCAATGCACTACGGGCCAATGAGGACTTTTACCACATCATTTATAACATTATGGTCATGATTCTACCGAATAATCACTGGTCATAATCATACCAAG
The DNA here is from genome assembly GCA_020205505.1 of Panax japonicus. Taxonomy (NCBI): domain Eukaryota; kingdom Viridiplantae; phylum Streptophyta; class Magnoliopsida; order Apiales; family Araliaceae; genus Panax; species Panax japonicus. The sequence continues at coordinate 909,740 of CM035098.1, read as the reverse complement.
TCCATCTATGCACTACAGGCCACAGATGACTTTCATCATATATAAGCATGAGAATAAGGATAATGATATAAAGAATCAATCAAATGAGATAAATGATAAATATTAAACATTTATAATACAATTTATCCAGCGTTCAATAATAACCAAATGTTATTAATCACTTAATAATCTCAAAATCTAATATAATTAATATTATAACAATATTTTAATCATTTCTTAAACTTATAAACAATTTATTTCAATTGTTTACACTTTATCAAATAATACATTTATTCATTCAAAAATGTCATACTCATAAGATTTCATCATCAATGATCAAATCCCTCATCAAAAATCTGTATATACCCTATATAGGATTCCCAAGCCATAAAATCCTATTTTTCAATTTTATTACTTCACATAACATATTTATTTCATTTACTTATATCTAGTTCATTTTCATGAAAAATACCAAATCAGTCCCAAAAATATTTTTTTCCTGGGATTTAGCAGAATATAGTCCCATATTGAACATATATTTCTCTCAGAATTTTTAAAATTCATTTACTATTTTTTATATGGCTAAAACTGCTGAATATTTAGACATTTATCATAAATTGTACTTTTGTCTAAAAATTCCGAAATTTACAGGATATACTCCTGTTATATACATGTACTCCCAATAAAATTTTTACCAAAGTTGGAGCTAACCACAAGGAGTTATAAGGGTTTACTTTTAAAATAGTCTTTTCCTATAAAATTCATAACTCCTAATCTATACATCCAAAAATCGCCATTTTTGGACACAATCTAGAAAACTCATCAAATTATTATTTCAAATTTTTCTAGAATTTTTGAGGGTCAAAAAAATTATGAAATTACCCCTGGCAGAAACCCCTTTTTGAATGAAAATACTATTCATATGAATACGAAGGATCATTCACCATGCATGCGGTAATCCACATAACAGGTTATTCCAACAGAATAATAAAGAATGGAATAACAGAAGAATTCACCATGCATGCGATAGACCGCACAGACAGGTTATTCCTAACAGAATAATAAAGAATGAAATAACAACGGAATTCACCATGCAAGCGATAGACATCACAGACATGTTATTCCCAACAAAATAATAAATAATGGAATAATAACGGAATTCACCATGCATGCGATAGACCGCACAGACATGTTATTCCAACAGAATAATAAAGAATGGAACTAGGTCATGCGTAAACGTACAGATAGGATATTCCGATAGAATAATAAAGAATGGAACCAGGTCATGCATAAACGCACATATAGAATATTTCGACAGAATAATAAAGAATGGAATAACAGAAGAATTTCACCATGTATACGGTAATCCGCGTATACAGGTTATTCCAACAGAATAATAGATAATAGAATAACAGAAGCTCTCTTTATGAATACGAAAGAGATAATACCCCTTACGAGTACAACAAATAATATCCCTTACGAGTACAACAAATAATTCTCTCTATAGTTTCTCTCTCTAGAGTTTTAGTGAATTCGTAAGAAATAATGAAGGAATGAACTTCTATTTATAGGAGAATGGACTGAATAGTAACTAATTCATGAACGGTCCAGATTGATTTGCTTTTAAACGGACGGTCCATATTAATTTACTATGCAGTATTAATAAAATATTCTAATAAAATAAAATCTTTTAAATAAAATATAATATATTCTATTTATAATCTAATAAAATGAATAACTTTATAAAAGTATTCTGTTTTATATAAAAAAGATTTTACTATACAAATACTATGCAGGCACTATACAAACACTATGCATAATAGAATATAATATATTCTATTTATAATCTAATAAAATGAATAACTTTATAAAAGTATTCTGTTTTATATAAAAAAGATTTTACTATACAAACACTATGCAGGCACTATACAAATACTATGCATAATAGAATATAATATATTCTATTTATAATCTAATAAAACAAATAACTTTATAAAAATATTCTGTTTTATATAAAAAGATTTTACGATGCAAACACTATGCATAATAAAATATAATATATTCTATTTATAATCAAATAAAACAAAACTTTATAAAAAGTATTCTGTTTTATATAAAAAGTTTTCTATTTTATTACATTTATAATAATAATAAAATAAACTTTATAACCATTATTATAATTCACAATATTAATCGACCAGATTGTTCCCAGGAAAGAGGGGGGCTTTTCTATAAGGATTTCTCCCTATTAGCGCACAATTAGGTGACCAAATCTCTCCTTGGCAAAACTTCTAGACATCGTTAATATTGCAAATAATAATATTAATAACTTCGTCATCTCATTTATTGATTTAATAATATATAAAATATCGACAATAATTGAATCAAATAACGTGAGATACTATGCATCAATTACTATAGCAATAATTGAACAAAACTGAGTGACTTCTCACGTAAGCATCAATAATCAATACCGTGTGCTATTATGCAACCACGCGTATTACTGTACTTTTACTATCGAGTAGTTCAACAGTTTTAACGGTAAAACTTCCGCTGTTATTTTCATAAAAATATTTTTTTTGTTTTCTCAATTCGACAATAATTCCGTTGTGGGTTCTACCAACGATTATACCTTCGTACGGATATTCCCCGACAAAAAGAATATTTTATATCAACTTGCTTAATTTGAAAATTTTTCACATATTACTCTTAACTTTAAACTTTTATCAATTTAACTATTTACCAAAATAGAAAAATTGAATACTTTTATTTCATAAAATTCGGGTAAAATTCAGGGTCTCACAACATGTATGATGAATTCTTCTGTTATTCTATTCTTTATTATTCTGTTGGAATAACCTGTCTATGTGGATTACCACATGCATGGTGAATGATCCTTTGTATTCATTCCTTATTAAATTGTGAAAATGATCTGTTTACGTGGATTACCGCATGACGGGCGAAAATCCATTTGCAGTTTCGTAATGTTTTGGACATTCAAAAATTCTGGAAAAATTTGAGAGGACATTATGATAAGTTTTCTAACATCTCCAAGTGAAATCACTGAAAGAAGAGTTGTAGATTTTTGTATGGACTATTTTTAACAAAGCACGAAAAAGTGAAAAAGGAGAAAAAGCTATTGCCCAAAATTTTGTAAGGGCTGTTTTGCTCACTTATTGTGAGAAAAATTCCGGCCTTTTGGGACATAGAAATATATGGTATAACGTACATCCTGTCCAAAAATGAGCTCATTCCGACTTAAAATGAGCAAGTTATGACGGTTTCAATATTTAGATTTTTCCGACGAAAAATGCTATAACTGGAGTTCTATAACTCCGATGACCATGAAATTTAAATTGGAAGCTCATGATAACATGTTTAAGATCCTGCCAAGATTTGGAAATTTCTAGAGTTAAACTTGAGAAGCTAGTTTCTTAAGGAATTAATTAGAAATTGATTTTTGAAAAATACTTAAGGGAGTTGAAAAATTATAAAAAAAATACTTGTTGTGTATGAAATATATGTATATATGTTTGGACAAATGATAGAAAAATAATAAGTTGATTTGGTAATTTTTCATGAAAATGGTTTAGTTACGAACATATGAGTTAAATATGTTATGTGAAGTTGAAAATTTGGTAAATAGGATTTTATGGCTTGAAAATCCTATATAAGGTATATGCATATTTTTGATGAGTGATTTGATCATTGGTGATGAAATCTTATGAGTATGACATTTTTGAATGATTAAATGCATTATTTGGTAAAGTGTAAACAATTAAATTAAATTGTTTATAAGTTTAAGAAAAGATTAAAATATTGTTATAATATTAACAATATTAGATTATGAGTTTATTAAGTGATTGATAATATTTGGATACATTTAAAGTCTTTAATATTTATCCTTGTTTTCCGTTTGATTAGTGCTTATAATATTGTCATCATCCTCATGCTTATATTGTGATGAAAGTCATCTATGGCTTACGTGCATAGATGGACTTGATATGATTATGACCAGAGATTATTCGGTATAATCATGACCGTAATGTATCGAATGATGTTGTGAAAGTCCTCATTGGCCTGTAGTGCATTGATGGACAGTTGTTGGTATGATTATGACCATAGATTATTCGGTATAATCACGACCATTGATGATTACATGAATATCCTTGGCCGTGGTGCAAGGATGATTCGATGATGTGGATTATTTATTAAGCTGAGTCTCAGCGATAATGTTGATGAATTTTTTTTTAGATCATAGAAGATAATAAATTTTATGCTCTACTTGACTCTTCTAAAATATAGTTGTATGTCTTTGGCCTGTAGTGCAAAGATGAATTGTTAATGAATATCTTTGGCCGTAGTGTAAAGATGAATTTATTAGTATGATTATGAACAAGAATTGTGATTTGGTATAACCATGATTTTTGATGTTTCAGGTGAAGATAGGTGATGAAAATTATCTTCGCCCTGGGTGCGAAGAGGAATTTAGAATCACAATTATGATTATGATTTATTCATATGATTGTGGACAGGAATTGTTGATTGATGTTACAGGGATAAAATATTATTGGTGGACTTTTAAAATGGAGAAGATAATAGACCTGATGGTCTATTTGACTCTTCTAATGGATTGCTCGTTCCGCTGCAACTATGGTTGAAAAGTTTTATCATCTACCATATATTCTAAATCTGTGATTTATTATTGATAAAAGCTATTGATAATGTAATTATCTTTAGTCATGATATTCTTTACTGGGCTAGTTTTGCTCACCCTTCTGCTTCACAATTCCTTTTAGGTAATAAGAGTGTAGCTGGGTCGAGCGGGGATAACAGGGGAATAGTGTGATGTTCCGAGACTGTCTAAATTTCTCAATACATTATAAAACGACATGACATACAATATATAATTATATTGAGGACCTAAGACGTGTGTGTCGTATTTTATACGTCACTTAATAATTGATTTTGGTGAACAACAATAGGGTGATGAGAACCCGACTTTGAAAGCGTCAAAAGTGCCCCTCATTAGAATGAACAAGATAGTAATATTTGCTGCTGTATTTTATATGGCATTATAATAATTTTAGTTTGGATACTGTTTATGAGACAATATTGTATTAAAAATCACAGCTTAACTGTGGTCGTATTCTGTACGACAGTTCAACAGTTGTATAAATGAAGTTTGTATTTGATTTTTATAGTGTGATATCTGGCGACTTAGAATGGGTCATGTGGACCTATTTTGGGGGCGTCTCAATGTATATATATATATATATATATATCATATCCTTTATAAATCCTATATTAACTTGCAATTTAATAAGTTTTAAATTAATTTCATACTGTCAAATATAAATATACAGTCAAACCGTACGTACTTATACTCCTTTTATCAGAACACGCCATAACTTCAGCCATTTTTCTAGCAGAAAATAGCGAAAGAGTCTGTTGTAATTACTAAAAGTACTTTGAATAACTGGATGAGAGTTTTTAAATTTCAGAATACCAAGTGCAAATAAATGCATACTTCGAGGTAAGATATATAGTTAACTCTTTTGTCATCTATATATGTGGTAAAGAATGATATATCTTGAAAGGACCTGTTCGGATTTTTATTATGAGTAAACACATCAATATATATATATATATATATATATATATATATATATATATATATATATATATATATATATATATACGGTTAAGATCTGGTCCGTACGCCCGGTCTTTATTTAAAATCCGAACTTCTGTTATGAGCCGTGGATGATATCTAACGGTTGGGAAAGGAAAGGAAAGTGTTGGGGAAATATGTACACGGAGCTCCATTTCGAACGGGTCTCTCTATTTCACAAATCGCGTCTCTCTCTCTCTCTCTCTCTCTTTCACGAAGCCAAATCGCGTCTCTCTCTCTTTCAAGAAGCCGGAAACTCGCCCTCTCGCGTCTCTGGCCCAAAGCTTCTAGCCGAACGGAGCTGAAAACTCGCCGTCTCTCTCTTTGTCTCCCAAGGTATTTTCTACTTCCCCCAATATTTTCTCAGTACTGCTTGGTTCTCTCTCTCTTTCACGAAGCCAAATCGCGGAATAAATTGGTTACATATGTTAATATATAGGAATCTTCCATCTCCTCTGCTGCAAACTTGGGTAGTCTCTAGCTCTTTGCAGCTTCAGAGTCATGACCATATGTTAATAGCTCTAACACCTACACCCAAAAACATATTTAAGTTTTTATACTAAAATGGAAACATGTCAATATGACTTCTAAAATTTATGCAGGCACTCCGAAAATTATAGTCCACTTTGACAGTATTCTGAGAAATGCAATTTTGGAATTTCAACAAAATTAACCTAAAGGTAAAATGATACAGAATACCATAGTTTTTGGGTAGACAATCCTAAAGCTAAAATAACATGTAACCAACTTATTCCGCTCAACCATGATTTTTGTTCCACAATTAGTGAAAGTATTTACTTTGAAAAATCCATTATTGCATCATATTTTCATTGCAGATTTCTTCGACTTAATAGCAAACAATATACCTGCTGGCTTATTAATTCTAAGTTGTATACTTGTTGGCTTTATAGGATGCAGCATTGTGTAGAAGAGATAGAAACGATATCATCTGGTAATTCTTCTCAACAACTTTACACTCCGCAAGTTAAAAACGAGTTGATACCAAAAATTGGGCAACATTTTCACAACTTAGGCGATGTTTGCGACTTTTATAACAACTATGGTAGAGAAGGTGGATTTGGTACGCGGTTAAATTCTAGTAAGAAGAGTCCTAACGGTGAAATAATTAGAAAGGAATTTGTTTGTTATAAAGAAGGGTTGAGGAGAATTGTGCCCAACAAAACTCAACATATTGTACAAAAACAGGGCCTAACTAGAGCTGCTTGTGGTGTGAGAGTGGTAGTTGTGAAAGACCGAAGCGATGCGGGGGGGGGGGGGGGGGTTGTTATTAGACAATTTGTGGAGAGTCATAACCATCCTCTTACGACCCCAAGAAAAGTACATTTGTTGCACTCTCATCGTGTAGTGACACTTACCAAAAGAAATTTAACAGAACAACTATCAAAAGCTAAATTGCCAACATGACAACAAATGAGTATTTTAGAGATGGAAGCTGTAGGTCTTGAAAATGTTGGATGTACAACACGAGATCTTTATAATGATGAAAGAGATAGGAGGAGGGCTTTAAAGGGACATGATGCTAATCCGTTGTTCGAATATTTTAAGGATGAGAAAAAAAGAACCCCGATTTTACTTATACATTCGAGCAAGTGGAGGGTGTCATAATTCATTATTTTTGGGCGGATGCAACATATAGAAATTCATACAAAAGTTTTGGGGATGTTGTTGTGTTTGATACAACTTACAATACAAACCGCTACAATTTGATTTTTGCACCAATATTAGGGGTTAATCACCATGGGCAGACAACTCTTTTAGGGTGTGCATTATTAAGTGGTGAAAAGATTGATACTTTTGATTGGTTTTTCAAGGAATGGTTGAAAGCGATGCCGGGTAGCCCGCCCAAAATGATCATAACTGATCAAGATCCGGCCATGCAAAATTCAATTCATGCTATGCTTCCAAATACTTAGGTATTGCATTTGGCACATTTTGAAACTTTTTTTCTGAAAAATTAGGTCCAATTCCCTACAAAGAACATTATGGTGAGTTGAGTTATTGTATATGGAAATTTGAGAGCCCAGATGAGTTTGAAAGAAGATGGGCGGAGGTTGTAGGAAAGCTACATTTGACACGAATGATTGATTACAGGAGATGTACGAAATTCGCGAGCGATGGATTCCGGCATTTTCGAGACATATTTTTTCTTCCCACGTGACTAGTAGCCAAAGAGTTGAAAGGGCTCATGCCTTTTTCAAGAAGTATGTGTCTCCTCGAAACTCAATGTTGGATTTTGTGACGCGGTTTAATAGGGGACTTGCAAAAATGTGACATAATGAACTAGATTTCGATCATAAGGATGTCAATGAAAAGACTCAAACAGTAACTGGGCGGGTCATGGAATACCAAATGAGTGAATTATACACACATACTGTTTTTATAAGTTTCAAGAGCAACTGCTTGAAAGTGACAAGTATGTGGTAACACGAACATTTAAAGATAATAACAACTATATGTACATTGTTCAAAGGGTAAAGGAGGGTGATTCTAATAATCATAAGCTTTCGTTTGACAAGTCGTCAAACTTTGTTAAATGTAGTTGTCAAATGTTTGAGAGTGATGGAATTCCATGTAGGCATATGTTGGCATATTTCATAAAAAAAATAGGTTATGGAATTACCTAATCAGTATATCTTGCGGAGGTGGAGAAAATCTGCGAAATGTGGCAGAGTTATGGAGGACTTGGGTGGGAGGGTGAGTGAAATATGTGATACTTCTGTGTTACTGAGGTGGAGTAGTCTCTTCCAAATTGCGTCTAATGTTATTGATGAAGCTGCATTAAGTGAAGATGATACAAATGAGTTGAAAGAATTGTTGTTATCAACTTAGAAGAGGTTTTCATGGTAGCATGGATGTGGAAGGGAGTATCAACATACCCATTTCTCTTGAGAGCTAACAACTAAGTCTCAAAGAACCATTTTTGGTGAAGACGACAAAGGGTTGTGGTAAACGACTTAAGGGAGGAAAATATAAGGCTATCAAGAAGGCTAGGAAATGCAATGGCTGTGGGATTATTGGAGTGTCGCATGACAAAAGAAATTGTCCAAAACTTATTGGAGTGTACGATGAGGAGGACATTGACATTAACGATGATTGTAAGTCTTTGTTTGACTCTTTTCCTTATTGCAATTTTGTCTCCATCTTTTAGTTGACATTGCTGTGATTTTAATGTTTCAGGATGGGAGTCTTTGTGGCAGGGGCTGCATTGACGTGTGGATCTACAAAGTGATGTAATCTGCCAAATTGCTGAAATAAGCTATTATTGTTGTGTATAAGAACCCTCTGTTTGTATTGTGTTAATCGTGGTTGTTGCTTATTGTTGTGAGTTTTTTTTACTTTTAATACATAACTGTTTGATAATGTTTTGTGGGATGAGATATTTTTATAATATTTAAGGTTATTGTTTAATGGTAGTTTGATGTACAAAGATGATGACATTTTCAGCCTGTTATTTTCTGGTGAAATTTCTGGGATATGTCTTGCACAACTTTTTGATTAATTTTTATTATTATGGCTCTACTTTCTTTGGGGAATGATAATCACTTGATGTAAATATAGTTATCATATAAAAAGCACAATGCTTCTTCAAGTTTGTCTCAATGCATAACCGATTTTTAGAACCAACATCCCATCTTGTTGCAAGACCGATGCTTGTAATGCATGACTGGGACCATGACTGGGGATTTGCTGGCGTCAGCCTCAAGCAAAATCTTGCTGTTGGCAATCGGTTTCCAGCTGTAATTGTTGCTCAAATCACAAAAGACAAAAAAGAGTTCAATATCCACATAGATTCCTTAGTTTTAGCGAAGCATTGGAAAAACGGATCAACCATGGTAGGCCTTGACATTGAAGGATTTCCAGCACAGAGCAACTGCAAATTGCCTTGGTTGGTCTTCTTCCAATTGCACGCACCATTTTAAGATACTACTTTCTGTTCGTGCTTCACATTTTTAGGGTATGCACCAAAAGGACAAGGTATCAATGTAGCAGTAACAATTGAAAGGTGGTTCACCAGTGAAAAAATGTACTTAACATCCATATTTTCAACAAGACAATCATCCAGTGCTTTCTTAATACAAAAAGGTAGCAGAGTACATAATCATTACATTTTCCTTATAGTCATTACAGTCATTACAATCATTTTCCTTATAGTCATTACAATTACAGTCATTACAATCACTTGACAAGTACCATGACCGACACTACCAAGGATAGCCCACAAAAGAACACGATGATATTGAAGATGTGTTTAAGATTTGCCACATTAATTTCAATGACTCCAAGTCGAGCATCATCATTGATGCGTAGCTTCATGTGTACTTCAATAGCGGAGTTGGGTTCGCCATACCCAATTGGATTGCACTAGTCCCAAAAATTACATTTTCCTTTGTCCTTCTCCCTTAGATAGTCATAGTAGAGCTGTCCAGGATTCTTCTCTGATTCAGATATTCTCATAGCAGCTCTCAGGCGACAATAACACATCTTGTTTTGAAATCGGGTATCATGAGTTTGAATGCTCATGTTGCTTGAAGTAGACATGCCTTTTTTGAACCTTATCTGCCAAAACCACCATAAGATTGCAATGTTTTAGAGACATTCCACAGTTGGTAATCCACATATCATGACAATAACACATGAAAGAGGGGAAGAAGACTAGGCCTCACACCTAGCTGTCTCATACATATTTAAAAGAATTTTTATTCATTGTACTCTGCTGAAAGCCTAAAACGTAGTTATAATTACATTTTATAGGAGAGACAAGCTTGGGGACCAAGAAAAATTTAAGGGCCAAGTTGTTCTTCAACGCTGTAAGCTCATCAAGTCACTTGTTCCCAGTCAAAATACATAACCAGGAATAAATAATTAGCACAGCCCATGCTACTGCTCAACTGTCAAAACACCAAATGCACTTAGAAGGAAAGAACCTAGTAAATGTAAAATACTACGTACTTGGTATTAAAAAAGAAGCAACTCAGAAGTTTTCCATATAACTACACAAACTCTTGAATCTGGATTTCCTCGACCCTTACGATGCTCTAAAAAGTTGCAAGGAATCCTCTACATTAAATATGTCATGTAGCCCCTTTATTCTGTATCACACAACTTAACCCAAAACCCCAGCACTCCCTGGATATCACTATATGCCACCATTGGTTTATATTAATAGTAGTATAAATTCAAATATACATATATAAATTCAATCAAAACAGTTCTTTTAGAACTTTAATCAAACAGTTGGTTGGCACAATTTTAGGCTATCAGTTTCACCACTATTGGTTTATATCATGAACCCATTATATCCTCCTTATTACTCCTCAGTCCAACCTATCTCCTTGTGCCTAAACCACCAAACAGTGCAAAACTTTTTAAACATTCAATTTGAATTCAAAAGGTTCAAACAGATAATTAGAAAATTAGAAAATACACGGAAAAGACATCAACCCTAGATTTTCAGCCTTACTCTAGATTTCATTCATCATTTGGTTTAAACAGATAATTAGAAAATACCTTGGTTCAAACAGATAAGTAGAACTATTGGGGCCAATTTATTCCGCGATTTGGCTTCGTGAAAGAGAGAGACAGAACCAAGTAGTATTGAGAAAATATTGGGGGAAGTAGAAAATACCTTGGGAGACAGAGAGAGAGACGGCAAGTTCGACGAGTTTTTGGCTTCGTTCGGCCGGAAGCTTTGGGTCAGAGACGCGAGAGGGTGAGTTTCCGGCTTCGTGAAAGAGAGAGAGAGAGACACGATTTGGCTTCGTGAAAGAGAGAGAGACGCGGTTTGTGAAATGGAGAGACCAGTTCGAAATGGAGCTCCGCGTACATATTTCCCCAACACTTTCCTTTCCTTTACTTTCCTTTCCTTTCCCAACCGTTGGATATCATCCACGGCTCATAACAGAAGTTCAGATTTTAAGGAAAGATCGGGCGCCCGGACCAGATCTTAACCGTGTATATATATATATATATATATATATATATATATATATATATAACTTCTTCAAAATAAATTTGAAAAATTTAAAGTCGAAGAAACTAGACTTTCTGAAAATGATTATTTTTAAAAAAAAAAGGAAATGTTTTATTAGTTCTAAAAATGAAAATTTGATTAATCAAAATTAGTGACATTTAATAAAAAATAATGAAAAAATTATACAACCAACATAATTATACAAGTGAAACTTAAAAACAAAATAATTATGATTTATATCTTGTCAAAAGTAATAATAATATTTAGTAAAAAAAGAAGTAATAATAATAATAATGCATCTCCATTTATTAATTAAATGCTCTTATTGAGGTAGAAAGTGACACACATTAATTAATGTACGTACTGCCAAAAAAATGATAAAATCTCACAGAAAATAGTGTGGGTTCCAAAAGGAACATTTTAAGCCACCTAAAATTGGTCCTATTCCTACAAAGAACAATTAATTAAAGGAATGTAAAATTCAAGCCTAGCTAAGAAGTATTTCGAAGGAAGCCTCAAAACAATATCACAGACATGCATACACTTGGTCATAACCGCACACGAGTATATTTTTAGTTGCTACCACATCCTATTCCTAAATTTGTTAGTGCCAATTCAAATATTCCTTATACAAAATTTGAACTTAAAACCAAGTACCCTAAGAAAGAGGGCACTTAGATAAGGATTCTTGATTTTAGCAGGTTTGCTTATTCGAGTGACCTGGGACAGATAGAGGGAGTATGGGGTCTTGGGGGGCCGGGCTACTGATCTGTAGAAATTTAAATCCAATGAGGACAATTATCACTTTAACAATAGTGTTTACACGCCTTAAAATGAAATCATTTTCCTCTTTTTCTCTTTATTATTTTCCACTTCTCTCGTATTGAATTTTAATAATTTCACTAATGTAGAAATCCGTGATCACCCCAACATTTTGGTGAATTATTGGCTACAATCGACTGAGAATTATTGTTCTCAGTAGTTGGACAGTTTGTGTATAACTTTCTGGTAGTTCACTTCAGTTTGTTGCGCTCGTAGAATAGTAGGATGGGAACTGTTTATGCAATAATCAGGAAGGATTTGTGCTCCTAGGGTTGTAATTTCTTTGATTCCAAAGCTGTAGCTTGTTAGGTTGTTTTCAAAGTACATATTTTGGTTGTTTTCAACCCCAAAAGCTTAATTTTAGGAGAGAACATAGCCATTCTAGAAGGTTTGTAATAGTGGTTTGAGACCGTCTATGCTAACTTATAATGCTATATAATTCTATTGTCTCCCTATCTTTTCCTTAAAAAATTGCCACATTTTGTATCACTTTGTTTTTTAATATGATGGCTTAGGGAAAAAAACCCTAGACAATAGTTACTATGATCATAATTATTCTCTTAGTTTTTCAATAGAAATATTCTTACCCAAATAGACAGATTCATGCATCCAATGTTTCTCAAACTGCCAAATTGAAATATATAGCAGATAATGATTCCAATTATTCAGTCCTCCATCTCCATATAGTAAGGCGTATAAATATCAGTTTACCCAAAGAAGAAAAGGAAGGAAAGAGAGATCTTGAAAAAAAGGAGGATCCATGCATGTCCGGAATATTGGATGGGAGGTGAGATTTGACCTGGTAAAAAATTTAGGATGTGAAAAGATGTCACTGTGTCACGGGTAGTACAATTGATGCCAATGTTTCACTAATAGAAGAATTATTTTCCATTGATTTCAAGTGTCAACCTCATGCCAAGAACCAAACCCTACCAAAAAGTACTCAGAAATCATTAAACCAAACCCTACCAGAAACGCGTACGTTACCGGTTACCCACTTATTATACGTATAGTTCATATATAACTGATATAACAGGTTCACTGGTTAGGTAAGGTATTTATCTAATTACTAGTATACCTGTTCGTAAATAAATACCAATGCCAATTTATATATATATATATATATATATATATATATACGGAAAGCTTCAAGAGCATAATTCTTAAATAGCATAATGCCTTAAATAGCATAATTTTATTAAAACGACGTAGTTTTGAAAGGACGCGGTGGCATTTTTGTAAATACGCGGTGGCATAGTATTTACAAAAATGCCACCGCGTCCTTTCAAAACTACGTCGTTTTAATAAAATTATGCTATTTAAGGCATTATGCTATTTAAGAATTATGCTCTTGAAGCTTCCCGTATATATATATATATATATATATATATATATATATATATATATATATATATATATTTAGAAACTTTAATATCCGGAATTGATCTTGGTAAAACAATCGGTTAATTTTTACTAAATTTGATGAACACTTCCACTCCATTTTTTATATATTCTACTCACTCCTTCCCTTAATATCAGACTTTTAGAGTTGTACACAAACATTAAGGAAATAATTGTATAACATTAAATATAATATCAATTGTCTATATTGTCTTTGTATTGAAAAAATAGTGCTATTTAATACTTGGGGTAATATTAGAAACTAAGTAATTAATGTTTCTTGAAATTCTAAAACTAGGGACACATATATTTCTCTAAAACGTCTTGTATTAAGGGACGAAAGTAGTATTTTGTATTTCTGATGCTCGATGTTTAATACAGTCTTAAAAAAAAATTTTATTTCATGCTAAAATTGATAACAACTTGAAAGTTAAATGGGTTTTTCTTTTTTATTTAATGAAATCTTTTTTTTAAGTTGAACAAGAACCTTATTCGGCTACCCTTGATTAATAGAATAAAATTTTCAATTTGATGTAAACTTCATTTTCAATTTAACAAATACCTTTAGAATAAATAAAATGTAATGTTAATTTTTGGGTTGAAATTTTGAGTCACAATCCCCCTTCGTCCGTCACCCCATTATGGTCAGACCATTTGCTTGTAACGTCTTTTCATATCAACTCATCACAGTGATCTACCTTGTAATGATTTGAGTCTTCCCTTCTACAGTTCCACTACTTAAAAGTTTCAACTACTTCTCCCTGTTCTCATTCAATCACCTTTAGCTTTCCTTCGCTCACAGAACAATTTCATGACTTTAGAAAGAGTCCTAGCATGGTAGTTCTTCATTATTTTTTTTTTAATTTTTTCTCTAAACATCCTTTTTGGTATAGAAATTGATGGATTCGGTTAGTATGAAATTAACTTCATGATAAGTAGGTCAATTAATCAATATATTGCTTCCTGCATGCGTGTCGATATTATATTGGTCAATTGACCAAAATTAACTTCATACTAATCACTCCGAAAATTGATATTTTCACAACACTTTTAGATATTTTCTCATAAAAAATGTCTTAATATAAGTATAGGAACAATAAAAATTGTTGCTATAAGATTTATAATAACGATTTTCATGTGAAAATATATTTTTCTGTTGTGATTTATCACTTTGTTTTTAGTATATGTTCCTTCTATTCTTTCTAAAATATTTCTATAGACTAGCACGCGTGAAAGTATTTCCATCATATACAAACCATTCATATCTTGAAGTTTAATTTCTCCTATCTTGCTCCCCAATATTTAATTAAGTAAGCATAATGAACCCTAAATACAATTCTGACCAATTTTCTAACATAAATCTTAACATGTGTCTCCACGTGAAATAAAAATACGACAATTTTTTCCATTGGATTTTCCATGAGGGTGCATATTGGGGGGATATTGTTAGGTTAAGGTGAATATCAAGAGAAATTATCCTATAATTGTTAATTATATAGAATAATTTTATTATTACAAATTTATTAAAATATTAAAAAAAATTCTTAACATACAAACCCATTTAATTATATTAATACTAATCATAGATTTCATTATTAAATTAATTTCCTTACTAAATTAAATTCATGAAACAAATTCTATCAAATGATTCTATTAATAATGTGTAACGATTCCAAAATTGAGATCAACTTAACCCAATATTAGGATTAAAATTAGTCTCGATCTTGTGCGTTCACTACTATCCAAGTTCAGCCATACATCAAAATTAGATGCAATATCGGTTGAAAATTAAATACGAATAATTAAAATTTTCTTTTATATATCTTTCTTTTTCTGCGTTTCCTGAATCGTAACCTTCACGATTCCCAATAATCAGAGTAAATGAACTCTGAGTTCAATTATCAGTACTTAACATTTTTTGTATTGATATTCTACCTGTATAATTCTATATACAAACATTCACCACAAAACGTCTCATTTCAAAGTAAACATTTCCTTATTTATTGAATACATTTAATAGTACATAATTGTTACTTACACATTTCAAAACTATCAACTTCTAATTAAAGAAAGTATTGTTCTTTTTCATATCTTCCAATCTTCATCATCCAGATAGCAAGTAATGTTGCATTCTATCGTTAACCTTCAAAAAGTTTATTTTTACAAGTTTGAACTCGACAACTCAGCAAATCTAATAGCTTTCATGCCGCACATATCACATAAGTTTCATGCTCAGCATATATCTCAATTTAAAATAGTTATACGATTTCATGCTCAACATAAATATCAGTTTATGATACATGTAAATTCCACATGCTTGATATATCACATATCACAAATTGAGTTCCATAACTCAACCACATATAGTCATAATTTGACTTTCGAGATTCATATACACATCATATGAAATTTAACATGCTCATTGTAACACAATTTATAGACAATCCTTGAGCGTTTTTCTTCTTCTTCTTCATATCTTTAATCATCCCTTGATCTTGATCTTCATCCTCTCCCTCTTGATTCGGCTAACTCTCCCTCTTCTCTCTCCAATTTGCTAGAGTTTCCCCTCTTAGCTTTTGTGAATTGGTGAGTTCTAAGTGAAGGAGGTATGGTCTATTTATCGAAAACTTAAGACTTAGCCCCTAAGTCTCGTGTTTTAACAAGCTTGACACCTCTTGCTAAATTAAGCTTGACAAGGCTTATAGTCAGCCACCTTGTGCTAGGTTAAAATCTTGACAAGGCTTATGGGCAGCCACCTCGTGCCAGGTTAAAAGCTTGACAAAGCTTATGGTTAGTCATCTCGTGCTAGGTTTTAGCTTGACAATGCAACTTGTAACTAAAAATATCTTCCAAGTAGTTTGGTTAGAATTTTTGGTTGATTGTGGGGCTAATTAGTGGCAACCTACTTGTGTCGTGCTTTAGATTTTGACCAACTATAGAAAACCAAATCCATGTCCTTTGATCTGATTGGTCCAATGTGGTTTCTTAGTTACTTAATCATTAAGCCTAAGTAGCGTACAAGTTACTTCATTTGGAAGCACGATAAATCACTATATCAGTTTAAGCACGACAAAACAACTTTTCATAAATATACCAAGAAACTCGTCGGTGAAAATATTTTTAAGCTTGACGTTTTTATTTTTAAGTTTGGCGTTTTTTTAAAAAATATTTTTATTTCGTCTATGAAACCGCAACACATATACATAATAACATAAACACATACTAGGTCTTAATTCGACCTTAAATGTCATAAAATCTCATTTACACATAATAATATCCATAAAATATTATCTTAGTAGATATTCATATTCATGAATCAAAATAATTGATTACATGAATTATCGGGTTGTCACGGCATAGCACAACTTATATCCACTTATGCAATCCAATTTTCAAAACTTATCGCATAATAAGAATTTTATATATTAAAATTTTATTTTAATATTTTATGAAAACTCGGATTAATCGTCACATAATGTATGTGATTTTTTTTAAACATAATAACTGTAAAATTAGTTAAAAAATTATAGTTCATTCAAAACTAACTAATTGTCAATACTAAGTTAAAAATTTATTAAAACTTAAGTTTTATACTTATATTTAAATTATAATTTCAAGCAAATATATTATAAACACTAATATAGAATTCTATTACAAACTTTAAAAAATAAAAAAAAATTAATTTCTTATAATCATAACTAAATAAATCTACATTCCATAAATGTTTAGCTTTATAATTGTTTGAAAGAACCTACAATATATAATTCAAAATTTAATTATTTAAATAAATATCTAATAATTAATAACTATAAATATCTTCTTAAAATTTTAATTAAATATTTACCATATATTTAAGTAATTATTCTAATAACTGTCATAATAAACCGTACGTAATTGATGCCACCCGTGCTTCCCATGGGCTTAGTGAGCTTGTTTTTAAAATAAAGGTAATTTTATCAAATACATATTTTATTTCTTACGTCACTAGTGTAAACACTGTCAATGTATCAGATTTTAACCCTTAAAATTTTTGGACTTTATTTCGAGTCTTGGACATTTAAATTTTCATATTACTATAAATTATTTTAATTGGCAAATTATTTGATCTAACACATGAAAAAAAGTTATTATTTTAATTGAGAGTAATGTTAAGAGTCTCAAATATTAAGACTCAAATTTCTCAAATGATATGTCTTCATTACATTGATTAGGTACATCTCTTGTGATTGGTTATCAAAATATTCAAGGCCGCAACTTTAAGCTTATATAGGAAAAAAATTGAGACATTAACATTATCGTTTGAAATTCAGAGTGAGTGCACACCTAGAATGGAGGTTGAATGTGTATTTGACTCAACTGATTAACAATGATACTTAAAAATTTTCTGCTAAATAACTATCCAGACATGTTGATGCTTGTATGCTTAAGGTTTATATGAATCATGTGTTGGTTTATGTATTTGGGTTTGTGTAATGATCTTATTTATTTGGGCTAATGAGTTTATTAAATAATATAATTCGTTCTTTGTATGGTAACCCGTTTTATATTATTTAAATTGATTGTATTGTATTATATTTTGTTGAGGTTGTTATTATGTTAACTAGTTGTTTTAATATTTGAATAAGTATATATTAAGGAGTTGGTTTAGGTGAGCAAGTTATTTTAATTAGGAGTCTTTCTCTCCATATATTATGGTATTCAAATTGGAAAGGAGTCTTATAAGGAATTTGTTTTAAATATGAACTGTTTTTTGGAGAGCCAAAACCACTTAATTTTTTGGAGAGCCAAAACTACTTAAGGCAGAGACGTGGATAAAATAGATCAACAAGATATTTGATGTCTTGGGTTGCTCCGAGAAGCAAAAGGTTCCCTTTGCCACCTTCATGTTGCGGGCAGAGGCAGATTACTGGTGGAAATCTGTAAAGCGTACTCAACCTGCTGCACTAAAGATGTCTTGGGAAAAGTTTCAAGAACTGTTCAACGACAAGTACTTTCCCGAAAGTATTCGTCACATGAAAGAGGTAGAGTTCATTAAACTGGAGCAAAACAACATGACCGTGTCGCAGTACGAAGCCAAGTTTGTCGAGTTGTCCCCGTTTGCGTCCCATCAATCTGGTTGATAATGAGGAGAGAATTACACGAATGTTTCTAAGAGGTTTGAAACCCGATATACGTCAATATCTTATCTCTCATAAACTGTGTTTGTATTCATATGTTGTTAATAGGGCTCAGTTATTGGAGCGCGATAATGAGTCAACCCAACCAAAAGAGAGCAGCCGACAAAATGATAATACCAGTGATAACAGTCATCGAAGCGGTGACAATAAGCGTGGAGAGAATCAACATGCCAAAAATGGTAACCACTTCGGTGGTAATCATGGCCAAAGCAATAAGAATGAACATTTCAAGAAGAGGAGATTCAACAATGATGGAAAGATGTCAGCATCAGCACCTGTTGTTAAGGAAGGAGAACGACCACCTATCATATGCTTCAAATGCGGAGGGGAAGGACACATCAGTCCAAACTGTGCAATGCCATCCAAAGCATGTTATAATTGTGGAAGAGAAGGTCACCTAGCCCAATTTTGTCATTCACCGAAGACAAGTTCAGCTAGGATGGAGGCACCAAAGGACGCCCCAGAAAAGTCAAAGCCAGTAGGTCAAGGGAGAGCGTTTGTCGTGACCTCCTAGAAAGCAAGGAACCCGAATGAGGTCATCACGGGTAAGCTTATCATAAACTCTAGCGAAGTATATACCTTATTTGATACCGGTTCTACCCATTCCTTTATTTCTCCTACATGCGCTCGACGTTTAAATTTGACTCCGGAGAAATTGGACTTTGACTTATCTGTTGAAACTCCATTGGGAGAAACCTTTATTATATCCACTACTTATAAGTTTTGTTTGGTTCAAATCGGTACCCTCACATTACTTGTCGATCTTATTTCATTAAAAATACTTGCATTTGACGTAATTCTAGGGAATGATTGGTTAACCACCCATCATGCAAAAATTGACTGTTTTCGTAAGGTTGTTAGCTTTCATATTTCTAATCAACCTATTATGCAAATTCAAGCAACCAAACCATTAAAATCAATCATTGTCATCTCAAGCCATAAAACTATTCGTTTATTAAAAAATAGATGTCAAGCTTTCTTAGCTCATGTCACAGATCTAAACAAAAATACGTCAGTTTTGAATGATATTTCTATTGTTAATGAATTTCCTGACGTATTCCTTGAAGAACTTCCTGGCCTACCCCCAGAGCGTGAAATTGAATTTTGTATTGACCTTGAACCTGGTATAAAACCTATTTCCAAAGCCCCATATCGAATGGCTCCTATTGAACTTCAGGAGTTAAAGACCCAATTGCAGGAATTGTTAGACATCGATTTCATTCATCCTAGTACTTCTCATTGGGGTGCTCCTGTTCTATTTGTTAAGAAGAAAGATGGGAGTATGCGACTTTGTATTGATTATCGGGAGTTGAATCATGTCACCATCAAAAATAGGTACCCAGTGCCACGTATTGATGAACTGTTTGACCAGTTATAAGGCGTCAAATTCTTTTCAAAGATTGATCTTCGTTCCGGATATCACCAATTAAAGATTAGAACCGATGACATTCTAAAAACGGTTTTCAAAACTCGGTACGGGCATTATGAATTCCTAGTCATGTTTTTTGGATTGACTAATGCTCTTGCTGCCTTCATGGATATGATGAACCGAGTATTCTAGGAATATTTGGATCATTTTTTGGTCGTCTTCATTGATGACATCCTTATTTATTCCAAAAGCCGTGAAGATCATGAGCAACACTTGAGGCTGATACTCCAAAAGCTTTGTGAATATAAGCTTTATGTCAAGTTGAAGAAATGTGAGTTCTGGCTTGAGGAAGTAGCATTCCTTGGGCACGTGGTATCAAGTCATGGAATATCTGTTGACCCAGCAAAGTTTGAAGCTATTTAAAGCTGGGAGCAACCTAAATCAGTGACCGAAGTACGTAGCTTTCTCGGCTTAGCTGATTATTATCAGAGATTCGTAGAAGGGTTTTCTCGAATCGCTACTCCCTTAACTCAGCTGACTCAAAAAGATACAAAATTCGGTTGGAGCGAGGAATGTGAGAAGAGTTTTCAAGAACTCAAGAGAAGACTCATTTCAGCACCTGTTCTGACAATACCATCTGGCTCAGAAGGATTTGTCATCTATAGTGTTGCTTCAGGCAAAGGGTTAGGATGTGTTCTCATGCAACATGGGAAATTCAAAGCCTATGCCTCTCAACAACTCAAAGAATATGAGAGGAATTATCCTACTCATGATCTAGAGTTGGAAGCTGTTGTCTTCGCACTTAAAATTTGGAGGCATTACTTGTATGGGGAGAAAGTAGAGATCTTTACAGATCATAAAAGTCTCAAATATTTCTTCACTCAAAAGGAACTAAACATGCGACAGCGACGTTGGCTTGAACTGTTGAAAGATTATGATCATACCATCCTAGAAAAGTGAACGTGGTAGCTGATGCATTGAGTAGAAGATCATATGCGGGTACGAGTGCGATATTGTCAACACAAAGGCCCATTTTGTATGACTTGCAAAGGATGGAGATAGAGATAAAGACTCCAGGGACCCAGGTGATGATGGCGAATATACGAGTGGAACTGACTTTAATCAATAAAGTTAAAGCTGCTCAAGCTACAGACCTGGAGCTGATGCATATGAGGAAGAAAGTACAAGAAGGTGATATGCCGGAAGCAAGAATCGATGAAGAAGGAATACTTCGAGTCAACTCCAGACATTGTGTTCCTAACGACCCTGAGTTAAAGTATAAAATCATGATGGAGGCGCACAATACACCATTTGAAATCCATCCTGGGGGTACTAAAATGTATCATGATCTTTGACATACATTTTGGTGGGGCAATATGAAAAGAGAGACAGCGTTGTTTATCTAAAGGTGTCTAACGTGTTAAGGAGTCAAGGCAGAGCATCAAGTACCAAAAGGTCCATTGCAACCACTTGAAATTACAGAATGGAAGTGGGAGCACATTACCATGGATTTCGTTACTGGTCTTCCCAAGGTTTCTCAGGGTATAGATGCAATTTGGGTCATTTTTAATAGATTGACCAAGTCTGCTCATTTCTTACCTATACGAGAAACTTATACACTTGAACGTCTTGCACGTATGTACATAAATGAGATTGTAAGACTACATGGTATGCCAGTATCCATAGTTTCTGATCGAGACCCAAGATTCACTTCACGATTTTGGGTTAGTTTGCAAAAAGCTATGGGCACGAATTTGCGATTTAGTTCGGCATATCATCCTCAGACGGACGGACAATCAGAGAGGACTATTCAAACTCTGGAAGATTTATTAAGACACTGTGTCCTTGACTTCAAGGAAAGTTGGGATAAGTAATTGCCATTGGTGGAGTTTTTCTACAACAACAGTTATCAAGCAAGTATAGGCATGGCTCCATTCGAGGAGTTATATGGAATAAAGTGTCGTTCTCCAGTATGCTGGGATGAGGTGGGTGAATCAATGTTTTTGGGACCGGAGTTGGTACGTATGAGTACGGAAAAGATTCAAACGATCCGACAACGTTTAATAACCTCGCAAGATCAACAAAAGAGTTATGCTGATCTTCATCGAAAGGATGTGAAATTCGATATAGGAGATCATGTGTTGTTACGTGTTGCTCCATAGAAAGGAGTTACGAGATTTGAAAAGAGAGGAAAGCTCAATCCTCGATTCATTGACCCATTTTTAATACTCGATCGAGCAGGAACTGTGGCCTATAGTCTCGTTTTACCGCCAAGTATGTCTTGTGTTCATAACGTTTTTCATATATCCATGTTAGGTAAATATGTGAAAGACCCGAACCACATTATTGAGTTAGAACCGGACGAGATAACGGAAGATTTAACGTATGAAGAGGTTTCTGTTCAAATCTTGGATAAGAATGAACATATTCTACGCTCCAAGGTTATACCTCAAGTCAAAGTTTTATGGAGGAACCACGATGTTGAAGAAATGACCTGGGAGTTAGAATCTGAAATGAAATCAAGGTATCCTTATCTCTTTGACATACCAGGTATGTACCCTAATTTCGAGGGCGAAATTTCATAAGAAGGGGATATTGTAAGACCCCAACTTTTATGAATAAAAATGAATTTTCTATAAATATCATTTTTGAATATTATGGAATAAATTTGATATAATATTATAGTTATGGGTAATATTTATAAATTTTGCAAAATACGCAAGTTGTTATATAATATTCGATTGGTCGGGGAATATTCGTTTTAAAAGGGAATATTTATACGACGACACAATCATTGGTGGAACCCACAACAGAATTATTGTCGAATTGAGAAAACGACAAAAATATTTTATTAAAAATAATGGCGGAAGTTTTGCCGTTAATACTGTTGAACTACTCGGTAGTAAAAGTACAGTAATACGCGTGGTTGCATAGTAGCACACGGTATTGATTATTGATGCTTACGTGAGAAGTCATTCAATTTTATTAAATTATTGTCGATATTTTATATATTATTAAATCAATAATTGAGATGACTGAGTTATTAATATTATTATTTGCAATATTAACGATGTCTAGAAGTTCTGCCGAGGAGAGGTTTGGTCACCTAATTGCGCGCCAATAGGAAGAAATCCTTATTGGAAAGCCCCCTCTTTCTTGGAAACGACCTGGTCGATTAATATTGTGAATTATAATAATGATGATAAATGTTGTTAAAAATATTGAGGTGATTTTATGAAATAATTGTTATAAATTTTGTTTATTATTTGGACCCCCACTAACCCATTTTTCAAAACTGTCAGGAGAAGTTATCTCAATTTTTATATATATACATGTGTTAATAGGAAAGTGGTAGGGGGAAAATCTTGATTATTGAGGGGAATCTAGTATATGATATATATATATATATATATATATATATATATATATATATATATATATAATAATAATAATAATTGATTGAGTGAGTGGATTTTGGTGGAGGGAACATGTGGGGTGATGTTAGAAGAAAGAAAAATGGGGGAGAGAAAAAAAATCTTAAGGTTGTCGGGTGGGAGTATTTTTTTTTTGTTGCTTTATTGCATTATAGCATATGTTGTCTATTATATATATATATATATATATATATATATATATATATATATATATATATATATATATATATATATTACATTTGGTTGCTTTAATCTTATTAGAGGAAGGCTTGACTTTGGCATCCGTAGGTTATCAAAATTTCATCCGTGAATTATTGCGTCTGTGATATTTTTTTCTTACACAGTGCCCTTCCATTCTCCTATAAATAGAATCTCATTCCTTCATTATTTCTTACGAATTCACTGAAACTCTAGAGAGAGGAAATTATAGAGAGAAAGAAGAAAAGTATTCTGCTACTTCCATACTCTTATATCCAGTTTCTTTTACGGCAAGAGATATTATTTCTTTTATTCGTATTCATGAAGAGAACTTATGTTATTCAATTTTTATTATTCAGTTGGAATAACTTGTATACGCGGGCTACCCTATACTTGATGAAATTCTTCTGTTATTCTATTCTTTATTATTCTATTGGAATATCTTGTCTATGCATTTTATGCCGAACTTGATTCCGTCTTTATTATTCTGTTGGAATATCATGTCTGTGCGTTTTACGTCGGACCTGGTTCTATCTCTATTATTCTGTTGGAACATCCTGTCGGTGCGAATTTCATCTAATCTGGTTCTGTTATTTATTATTCTGTTGGAATAACCTGTCTATGCGAAGTACCGCATGCATGGTGATTTTTTTTTATTCCATTCTTTATTATACTCAGTTGGTTAAAGTTTTGACTTCTATACTCCATGAAATTAGTGTAATATCCTTGATATTTGCGCTTCATCCAGTATCTTTTTATGAAAATATTCTTCTGAGCATTCTTAAATTTTACTGTACAAAGAAGTATTATGTTGACAATTTGGACGTTATTAGTTCCTGGATAAATTAATTCTTGAATTTGTTTTATCGAATTCTTATATCATTGTCATCATCCTCGTGTTTATATTTTTTTTGAAAGTCATATGTGGCCTGTAGTGCATGGATGGATTTGGTATGATTATGACCAGGGATTATTCGGTGTAATCATGACCGTAAGTTACAAATAATATGGTAAAAGTCCTCATTGGCCCGTAGTGCATTGATGGACAGTTGTTGGCATGATCATGACCATTGATGAATACACGAATATCCTTTGCCCGTAGTGCATGGATAATTTGTGGTTGTGACCCAAATGAACATCCTTGGCCGTAGTGCATGGATGGTGTTGATTATTTATTAAGCTGAGTCTCAGCGATAAAAAATGATGAAAAACTTTTTTAAATCATAAAAGATAGTAGATTTTATTCTCTACTTGACTCTTTTAATGGATTGCTTGTTCCGCTGCAGTTAAACTTGATGTCTATTGTATTTTATCAATTTAACATTGTTGAAGACTAATGATAATTTATTCTGCATTATCTTAGTCATAATATTTCTTACTGGGTTAGTTGAGCTCACCCTTTCTTTCACTGTTCTCTTCAAGAAATGAGAATATAGCTGGGACGAGTCGGGGAACGGAGTGATGGACCAGATGATAGTATTAGTAGTCCTCACTATTCTGTTAAATAGTGTGATAATAAATATAATGAGGACTTATTCTGAGTGTGAATATTGTCTAGATGACAATATTTGTATTAAAACTCACAGCATTTGTTTTGTCGTATTTTACACAACAGTTGTATAATTAAGATTGTATTTATATTATGTACAATGTATTTGACGACTCAAAATAAGTGATGTATACTTATTTTGGAGGTGTCATAACGGTGATTTACTATCCACACTTTTGTCTGCAGAATTAAACTACGGACTCCCTTATATTAAATTGAGCCCATATTAAATTGCGAAAGTGACTTATCCTTTACCGTTCGATGAACGGTTAAAAGACTGAGAAATATTGCAGATTAGTTATGGATAATTCTCTCTCTCTCTATATATATATAATTTTTTTTAACAACGTGACGAACTTGACGGCGAATTTTTCATTTTAGTTTTTGAAACAAAGACTTTATTGTTTACATATAACTCATCTCAAGTAAACGACCTAATTATTTCATAATTTTTTTTTGTTTATTTGGTTGAAATTCTTACACCCAATTTATCATAATCGGGGGCGGGGGCGGGGGCGGGGGGCGGGGGGCGGGGGCGGGGGGGGGGGGCGGGCCTCCGGTACCCTTAACGACCGGTACGTCCGGTGCCCCCCTTTTTTTTATTTTTTTTTTCTACAATTATGAGAAAAAAATAATAATAATAATAAGGCATCGGACGTACCGATCGTTAAGGGTACCGGACGCCCAACCCAACCCAACCCAACCCAACCCAACCCAATTTATCAAGCAGTCACCTATTTCATCTGAAGTAAACCATTTGCTTGTAAAGTCTTTTCATATCAGTTAAACTTGTCAGATTAATAATCTAGTGATTTGGGTCTTATCTTCTCTATGGTACACTTCCAACTATTTCAGTGTTGTCATTCAGTCAACCTCTAGCTTTACTTCATTCACCGAATAATTCCATGACTTTAGAAAAAGCAACCACTTACCCTTCATTTGGTAACTGATATTTTCATATTATTTTTTAATATTTTTATATATTAAAATTTAATACATTAATAAATATATAGACTATATATATAAAAATATTAAAAAATAATATGAAAATATCAATTTTATTTCTTTTTTACCCTTTTTATTTTTTTGATAGTCCCTCCATTTGAAATTAAATATAAATTTGACCTTTTAATTTAATTTGCAAATTTTTTAATATTTTTAATACAAACGACTATATTAAATATGAATTGAAGATTTCATAAATTGATTTTAATTAAAAAATTAAAAAAATTATCCGATTTTGAAGAGAGTACTTCTTTTTCCCTAATCAGGTAAACGTTGGTTTATCTTTCCTTTATATTTTCTATCCAAAGTATTTCTAGAGTATCTTAAGCTTAATATTAAGCTTAATATTAAGTTTAGGTGGTGTTTGATAAAATTGATTAATTAAGATCTGAATGATTAATATATCTTAATAAATTATATCATCTAAATGAAATAGCATCTGAATCTAAAAAATTGTTTGATAACTAAAAAGTGTAAAACACACTATTTTACTATTTTAACTCTCTAAGTTATTTAAATTTTTTATTTAAATGATCTTAAAATTTTAAATTGAAGGAGCACAATATTTATTGAGGCTATTTTGTCCATAATTTTAAATAAACTATTAAGAGACAGCTCTTAAATAGTTAAGATTTGAGTTTTTGTCTTAACGATTAAGAGGCATTAAGAGAAGAAAAAAAAATTCAAAACAAGATTTGTCTCTGATTCAAGTGAATTAAGAGACATTCAAACACAGACAAAAACCACCTTATTATCATAATATACCTGAACCGCTTTGTACCATGCACTTCTCATGATGTCAACAAATTCCAGCTTAGGGTTATTTCATGAAAACAAAATATTATGACTAAATTAGGTCAATCTTAACCCTAAAAACCAAGTTTTTCATACCCTAAACCCACTTATGCACTCGACAAAAATGGAAAACAAAACTTTCATTATTTGATTAGGACATGCAAATATTTTAATTTGTTGGGTCTAAATCACGATGCTGGCTTACATGCATGTTACAATTTTAGTCAAGTCCCCTTCTAATAGTAATGTTGATCCCTACCATTTTACAATTTTAGTCAAGTCCCCTTCTAGTAGTAATGTTGATCCCTACGTATGTCTATATACTTGGTACGGGCACAATTGCAATGTGGAGCAATCAATTTTTGAGAAGACTAAAATGTAAAATTGTACTCAAGTTTGTTACTTGTGAAAATATGGTACCTGATTTTAAGTAATAACAAATTATTATCCCGTGGTATAATTAGTAGTGTAAAATTATAACTTTTGATTTTGTTTTTCATTGCTAGTTATACTACATAAAAGGCACAATTTTCTATTTATTTATTGTTCTTCACAGAGCCGGCCCTGGGGGTGTGCGAACAGGGCAACCGCCCAGGGCCCAAAGTTAAAAGGGGCCCAATTTTTTTTTATAAATTTATGTATTTATGTGTCTAAAAAAATAATAATAAAAAGATTAGCAATTTATGCATTAAAAATGACATGTTAGAAAATATTAAATATGATAATATAATTTATGATTTTGCATCTAAAAGTGTAACAAGAAAACATTTTAAATGATGTTTTGTAGTTTAGATTTCATTGGGCAACATTAAAAAAATACTCACTGTAGTTGGTAGGTTTTATTAATTAAAATCATTGAACTTTTAATTTTTTAAATTACACCACTAAACTGATTATTATTTTGAAATTGAGTCATTCTGTTAAAAAAAATAAACGGAAGTTAATTTTTTATCTATAAAACTAATGAATTATCCACTGTAGTTGGCACATTTTACTGATTACACCATTGAATTTTTTATTTTTTAAATTACCCCATCAAACTAATTAAAATAATTTTTTTAATATTTTTAAAAATAATTATTATTTTAGGTAAAAAAATATTAGAAACTTTTTTACTTCATAAAATTAGTAGAGTTTCATAAAATATAGATTTAAAAAAATTAAAGTGATTTCAAATTAAATTAATGTCTACTTAATTTTTTAAAATAATGACCCATTCTTAATATTATAATTTTTAAAATAAAAACTAAATATAGAAATTAAATAAAAAATAGTAAAAGATAAATAAAAAAACTGATTCAATTTTTTCAAAAAAGAAATTAATAATTTTTATAAATAAATATTATTTTCAAGAAAAAAATTGGAAAATTCTTCATATTTTAAAAAAATGAATAAAATTTTAAAAAATATAGATTAAAAAAAATAAACTTTATTTTCAAAAGAAAAAAAAGAGTTTTTTTTAAATCAGTAAGGTTTCATAAAAATTTAATTTTTTTAAATCTATATTTTATGAAATTTTACTCATTTTATGGAAAAAAATTAAAGTTTCTAATATTTTTTACTGTAAATAATAACTATTTTTAAAAATATTTAACATAATCATTTTTTAAATTAATTTAATAGGGTAATCTGAAAAATTAAAAGTTCAATGATATAATCAATAAAACGTGCCAACTACGGTGATTAGTTTTGTAGATAAAAAATTAACGTCCGTTTATTTTTTTAACGGAATAACCCAATTTCAAAATAATAATTAGTTTAGTGGGATAATTTAAAAAATTAAAAGTTCAATTGTGTAATCAGTAAAATTTGTCAACTACAGTGTGTATTTCATTAGTTTTATCGATTTTATTGATATTTTTATTTTGTCGGTACATATGATGAGTCTTTGCTTCGATGACATTTTAAAGTGTTCTTCCTTATCTTTTGTAAATTCTTATAATTTTAATAAAATTAATTAGTTGATAATTTATTTATTTTTTTATTTAATTTATATAAAGGGGCACACTTAAAATTTTTTGCCCTGGACCTTAAAAAACCCCGGACCGGCTCTGGTTCTTCACATCATAAGAAACGTGTTGTATATCTATTTATTGTTCTTCACATCATAAGAAACGTGATTTATTATTCCTACAAAGAGAAAGGAAAATTTTCCGGTGCCATTTTTGTTTTGCAAAGGCTAAATTTTTTGTTTAGGCTTGGAAAATTAAATGAACTTTATTTAGTCTTAATTAGATTCCGTCTTACTATATCTGTTACCATAAATAAAGAACAGCTGAAAACTACTAGAATATAGAAAAGTTAGGCCAAATATATTGCTTCTAGGAAAACGAGTATTTGCAGACAAATTATATATATATATTAGCCAACTATATCAAGTTAAGGATATTGACCTACATATTACTTACATTTCTGGAAGCCATATTAAGTATAGATATTGCTAACTCTGTATTCCACTATTTCTTGAGACAATGTAAAGAAAAAAGCTAAAATTAAAGGTAAAAAATATATTGTGGGCGTACGTGCAAATTAAGGTTCACATGATTTAATTGAATTAAATATACAAATTAGGGTCCACATAATTTAATTAAATGAAGATGGAAAAGTCGGAAATAAATATGCTAGATCCAAGAGAAGTCTTCACGTATTCCGAGGCAGAAGGCTCGTGGATACGGCTCGTTTTGGGAATTAATTAAGGAATTGGATTGGTGGCTAGAAGAACATGATGATATGTGCATTATTCTAATGACTAATGGGTATTTCTGAAATTTCTCTGAATACATGTGCCTGACATGTGACTACTTAAGTGTCGGGATATTCTATAAATACCCATTCCATTCTATGAAGGGAAGGGGGGGGAGGGGACCTCTCTTTGGACTTTGGACTCTGGGAAGATTGGAGGACTTGAAAATTTCTCTCTCAACCCAAAGCACTCCTGAAGTCTCTCTGAATTCCTACTACCCTAACAAGGTTTTTCGATTCTAAGAGTTCTTCAACCCGAAGCACTCAAGAAGACTCTCTGAATCCTTGCTATCCTAACAAGGTTTCCGGATTCTGAGAGTTCTGCCACGTGTCATTGGAATAATTGTTCACCTATTCTTCTTCCCTCTTCAATCCATCAATCAATTTTGTGCTCTTCATGGATTTCTCTCCTCCTTAGCCAACACAAAACCCTAACCCTTGAAAGGCACGATTTTCTTGCCAACATTTCTTTGGCGACTCTGCTGGGGAGGTGTAGAATTCGTGAAAGGTATGCCCACAACTCGAAGTGGGAGAACTACAGGAAGAGTTTCACCAACAAATAACATTACTTCATCAGATCTAGTTCTAAGGCAAGCAAATCAAACTTTCCAATGTGTGAATCTGGATTTCGATCAACCCATTCTTGAAGACGCTTCGGTAGGAAGTTCAACATCACCATACATGACTAATCGACATCAAGAAAACGTCAAGTAGACAGGCGTGGGAAGGCAAGGCGAGGAAGTAAGTGGAGAGCAGATAAACGTTGTGCAACTGGAGATGCTCAAGGCGTTAAAAGAAGCACGGGAATGACAAGGGATGATGATGGCTATGATGATGGAAATACAGAGGAAGCAAGAGGAAATGGGAAATCTCCTTCAACAATTGATGCAAATCCTCACTTTCAAGGTCATGTTCTCAGGCAGTTCGCAGGAGGAACGAACAGGAGTGGAGGACATCAATAATAATAAAGAGAAACAAGTTGCATCTCCATTGATGGAGAATCTGTGAGGCCCCCAAAATAGGTCCACACAACCCATTCTTAATCGCCAAATACATGGTACAGAAACCAAATACAAACTTTATTAATACAATTATCGTACAAAATACGGCAATACATGTGTTGTGAGTTTTAATACAAATATTATCTTGTAGACAATATCCAAGCTCAAATAAAATCCTCATTACAATTATTGATATACTATTTTACAAAGTAGTGAGAACTGTTATAATAACCGTCTTGAACCATCACTCCACACCCCGACTAATCCCAGTTATATTCTCGCCTCCTAAGAAGAACAATAGAACAAAAAAAGGGTGAGCTCAACTTGCCTAGTAAAGAATATTATGACTAAGATAATGTTGAACAAATTATCTTTAGTCCTCAACAAGAAAAAATTTGATAGAATATAATAGACAACAAGTTTTAGATCAATAACTGCAACAGAAACAATAATCCATTAGAAGAGTCAAGTAGAGCATGATGTCTACTATCTTCCATGATTTAAAAGTCCATCATCAATATTTTATCCATGTAACATCAATCAATAATTATTTCCAATCAACAAATTATTTATGCACTACGAGCCAAAGATAATCATTTGTATCACCAGTGGTTATGATCATGCCAAACACATGTCCATCTTTGCACTAAAAGCCAAAGATATCAATCAACAATTTATCTTTGCTCTACGAGTCAAAGATGATTTTCAACATAATATAAGCATGAGGATGAGATCATAACATGGATTCAGTTTCAAGAATAAGATTCATAAAAGATAACTTGGAGAAAGAAAATAAATTAAATTCTGTTGTGAACAGTACTCATGAATAGTACCGTATGAATATTGCCCATGAATAGTACCGTATGAATAGTACCCAGACATGAAAAGATTAAAATTTAATAAGAAATTTTAGACCAATATTCCAGTGAAATGATATTAGATGAAGCGCAAAACTTAAGAAATTTATAATCATTTCAGGAATTATAGAAGCAATACTAACCATAATAAATTTAAATTTAGGAATATGAGATGAAATAATATCGCGTACGAAATATGGAGTACGAAAGAAAATGATATCCCTTACGAGAATGGAAGGAAATAATATCATTTACGAGTATTGGAAGAATATAACATCCTTTACGAAAAAAATAAAAATATCCTTTACCTTAGTAGGAAAGTAGTCCTGACTGGAATAACGGATATGATGTTGAGGATGTCTTTCACTGCTATCAACACCTAAAATATCCTTATACTCACAAGAAATACGCTCAATATTATAGAGAGATAATATTCTGATTCTGGTGTGAGTTTCATTGTTTAACTAAGAAACCTGTTTATAGAAAAATGCTAGCACACCACTTCTGACAAATTTCACATACACACCTTAGTTTTGAAAACATGTAACACACTTATTTGAAAAACCTTTCCAAAACCAACTTATTTGCTTTCACCATTTTTCACTTGTTTTACCATTTAAACAATTATAATTTATAAAATTATACTATTATAATAATATATCTTAATGAATATAATTTCATTATTCATGTCCACCGCCACCATCGCCTAAATCTTCATACCCACCTCCATTTTGACCCTTCATTTTGAGAAGTTATTGGAGATATACTATTGCTTGACTCATAAACGCATCCACACAATTCCCCACACACCTTTTGCCATCAATTCAAGCCTCATTGCACCTCCATGAGCCCGTTGTTGCACTATTACGTGCCCTTGCCCCCAATTCTGCAAGAGTAGTTATTATTTATGATGCCCTACTGACTAATTTCCTAAATTAAGAAATTTTAATTGTACTAATATTGTAAATAAATATAAAATTATATTAACTGTATAAATATTTTATGAGTATACTATTTTTGTAATTTTTTTAAAAATGTAATAAAATATGTAAATCATCCTTATATTAAATTTTTGTTTTTGTCCAAAATATCGATTATGGATACTAGCTTTGATTGTCTCCATATTTTGATTATTATTGAATTTTACTTCACTATGATTATTTATGAAGTATTTTTGAACTTGGACTGTTTAAAGTACGAATCCTTAATATTTATTCTTTTGTTTCACTGGATTCGTTTTCTTTAAAATATTTTTCATCATCCTCAGTCCTAAATGATGGTATTACTGAATATCTTTGGCCTGTAGTGCAAAAATGGTTGATTTTCTTATGAATATCTTTGGCTATAGTGCAAAGATGAACATGTATTGAAATGAACATAACCAACTGATGAATATTTTTGGCCTGTAATGCAAAGATGAATATTTGATTCAAGATGAGTATTGATTGATGTTACAGGGATAAAATATTGATCATGGACTGTTAAATTCATAGATTATAGTAGATTTCATTCTCTACGTAACTCTTATATGAATTATTATTTCCGCTGCGAATATTGATCTGAAACTTGTTGACTATTATATTCTATCATATTTTTCCCTGTTGAAGACTTACGATAATTTGTTCTATATTATCTTAGTCATAATATTCTTTATTGGGCTAGTTGAGCTCACCATTTTTTTTATTCTATTTTTCTTCTCAGGAGGCGAGAATGTAGCGAGTTCTAGTCGGAGGATGGAATGATGGTTCTAAAAGATGTCTTAATAGTCCTCACCATTTTTGTAAAATAATGTACTAATAATTGTAATGAGGACTTATTTGGGTGTAGATATTGTCTAGATGACAATATTTATATTTAAACTCACAGTTTATATGTTGTATTAATAAAGTTGTAGTTATTTCTGTACCATGTATTTTGACGACTCAGAATGGGTGATGTATACCTATTTTGGGGGCGTCACATATAGGCCTCTTGATTGGGTGGGACTATGAAATGCATGACCATGCTCAAATAGTGATTTGTTTCATATAGTCTACTCATTGATCAAGAAAACACATATTAAATTATAAAGAGTATGACACATTCCATGACTCGAGTTTAATCTAGGATGTCAAGGTTAAAAGGATTAAATT
Organism: Panax japonicus; assembly: GCA_020205505.1. Classification (NCBI taxonomy): domain Eukaryota; kingdom Viridiplantae; phylum Streptophyta; class Magnoliopsida; order Apiales; family Araliaceae; genus Panax; species Panax japonicus. Next base: position 875,613 of record CM035098.1, on the reverse strand, counting down.
ACATTGAAACATTGGTCACGAAAAGGTTACATCAAATCATCGATCTTATTATTACTTGGGTAGCAGTGATGCATTACTAGATGTCGCTCACTGTTTATAATTTTGTAATATGATTTTAAAATTATTGTCAGCGTAATAATAACCTATAGGGTCACACACATAGAACGTTATTAAAACGAGAATTAACTTAAATTGTAAGGATTTAAATATATCAATATGATTGATAATATTTAAATCACGAATTTAAATTAAAAAGGATGATATATATATATATATATATATATATATATATATATATATATATATATATATATATATTCGAATTTTATTATAATTAGATTAGGGTTTTGATTAATTCTGATTTACTGCTATATAAATATATATATAATATATCAGCGTATTTGGGATGTTAATCAAAACCTAAGAAAACCCTAGCCGTTCTTAGAGAGACTAGGGAGAATACAGAAAATCCATTCCTTTGGTGGCTAGTACCGCAACTCCCTTTATTACAGAATCGTGAGATGATTCGCGGGCGTTTGTGTGGATACCGTTGAGGCGTAGTTCTTTCGGATTGCGTTGGAGATTCGAAGCGGTTTTAGAGTTTTCTATTATCGGTATAAATTCTAAACTACTGAATTAAATTTGTTTCGCATGGATCCTGTGTTGGGTTTCGAAAATTGCTTTATAAATTTTTATATTCCGCTATGCGTTTCTGTGCCTAAACCCTACATTATAGAGATGATGTTTCGTAACGTACCAGGTCCGGGGTTCAAGGGATCCGAATTTAGAGACGTCACATGATATGCAGAACTGAATCGTAAATTAGTGCCCATAACTTTCTGCAAATTGACCCAAAATCGTGAAGTGAATCTTGGGTCTCGATCAGAAACTATGGATACTGGCATATCATGCAATCTCACAATCTCATTTATGTACATACGAGCAAGACGTTCAAGTGAATAAATTTCTCATATAGGCAAGAAATGAACAGACTTAGTTAATCTATCGATAATAATCCAAATTGCATCTATGCTTTGAGAAATTGCATATTTCTTTTACTTCTCTTTTCTGAATTTCATTTTAATTTGTATTTTACTCTCTCTAATTAATAGACACATGTTCACCCTACTGCATGACATCTATATTCTGTTTTAATATTATATATTAAAATATAAATTTTGTGTTTATATATATATATATATATATATATATATATATATATATATATATATATATATATATATGTGTGTGTGTGTGTGTGTGTGTGTGTGTGTGTGTGTAATTACTATAAACTATTCAAAAAAATATTATTGATATTATATTATTCTATTTATTAGTATGATGTAAACTAATTATTATTGTTATTATTATTATTATTATTATTATTCATCAAATAGAACTCAAAATAAAAAATAATCTTACTATACTAATTTTCTTTCCACAAACTATTATTTCTGTATGATTACATAATTACTTTATTATCATATATGTATACAATATAACAATTCAGCCACAACCACTGTTAACCGAACAAGAATTATAATTTTAATAACATAAGTTGATAGTAAATGAACAAGATTATAATTTTCCAAACGCTACTACCTCTACGATGTAAATGAACAAACCCTAAATAGTTGATTAGTAATTTTTTTAGTACTAATATGCATGATATTACAAGGAAAGGACAAATTTTTCCCTTATTTGATTATTTACTTTAGTAAAAAATTATCATATAATATGTAAAGCTAATTAATAATTTATAATAACATAATATTACATTATTATAAACTTTAAAATTTTTAGAATTATTATATTTACTTTTTCTACAAACCTATAGCTATCAATATCATATACTTGGCACAGAAATATAAGATTATTATTAATTTATTAAAAATTAATTTAAGATATTTCAAATTTATAATTTATATTGTATGAGCTGAATCACACAAAAGATTAGGATGCGCGCACAAGCGTATTGAACTCGTAATACTATACCTAATTGGTTGGTGTAATGAGATCCGGATTATATAGGCTTCAAGCATTAAATAGTGTATCTAATATTTTTAATTATATTAATTTCTATACACAAATATATTAAAGAGGTATATTGTTTTCAATCCAGAAAATAGTAATTCTAATTTTGTAACTTATTAATAGAGAATTATTGACATAAATTAAAGAAGAAGATCTTAACCCTCTTAATGATGGATATCGATATTGTAAAAATATTTATAAAAAGTATTGTTAGTAATTCGGTGCATTCATGTCAAACTATATATTTAGAAAGGGCAAAAAACGGATTGCCATAAGCCTATAAATTTGTATACAATTAACAACAAACTATCAAATATTTTTATTTTGCATGATAGTTTGTTATTACTCGTATACAATTGACATCAAATAAAATTATTTAATATACAATTGATATCAAATAAAATGATCGAGATGCATGTTATATACAATACTTATTATTACGTAGTCAATTTAACGGTGGCTATATAAAATATAAAGATTCTAAATGGATAGAACTGATGGATACTACAATTTTTTATATATATATCTTATGAATAGATAAGAAAATACATATATAAAATAAAAGTAAACAAATAAATAAAAAATAAAAATATCAACCAATTAAATTTATGAGTTAATTCCATACAAAACCAACCAAAACTTTTCGATTAACTTATATAATAAAATATAATTTTGTGCTATTATAATAAATATATAGATAGATATATAGTATTATGATATGTAACAAAGTACCGTAAAACATATAAATCACATGCTATATATTGTATTTTACTCAAAAACATTCAATTCTACACTAACATATCATATCCATATCATTTCACACCGTGACTTACAAAAATCAATCCAAACATGAAGAATATATTATTTAAAAAACACAAACACACACAAAAATTCCTTGAGTAAGATATATATAATACTATTATCTTCTTACAAACAAATAAAATCTGGCATGAAAGGGCAGTCCACAAGTGAGGATTCGACACGTGTACAGCCAAAACTATGGAATGTCTTTTATCTTTTAAGGTTACTGAAATATTCAGTGGACATTACATGGTAAAACAATAAACAGAAACTACACAGATATATAGTGCAGTATTATTAATGTTCAGGTGTGGTGGTTAAATACAGTACTACAAAACAAAAAAGGTACATGAAGGTAACCAAAAAAAAAGGTCTCTTTATTCTTTTTTCGTGTAAGTTGTATTCATATTATTATAATTTTTTTCTTTTCTTATATAAGAAGTGTTTGGGTTCACATAGACTTCTAAAAGTGGCTCAACTCTTAACCAAGAGTAGAAGATAGAGAAATGGGAAGAGGGAAAGTTGAAGTGAAGAGAATTGAGAACAAAGTAAACAGACAGGTAACATTTGCCAAGAGAAGAAATGGGATTCTCAAGAAAGCTTACGAGCTGTCTGTTCTTTGTGATGCTGAAGTTGCTCTCATCATCTTCTCTACTAGTGGCAAGCTCTATGAATACTGTAGCAGTCCTAGGTAAAACACTGTTACTACTTTACGTACTACCCCTCCTCTCTTTAAATTCTCTCTCTATGTTAGACCCCGAAAAGGTATTTGTGTTACCTTCTGATACTTTTACTCTCGGAAATGTAGTTAAAAAACATCTTTAGGATCTAAACCCTAAAAATTAGATAGCATTTAACCGTAGTTATGGATCACTATGTTTATTGACACCACAAACAAGACTTTTAACTTCATCTACCTTTGGTTTGTATTTGCAAGATCAGTTTATTTACTTTGGTTTGTACAATAATTTATGTTGCCATAATCGGATCCGGTTAGGGTGAAGTTGGTGCTGAACCGGATCCGTGATAATCTGTTATATATATATATATATATATATATATATATATATATATATATATATATATATATATATATATAAGGTTCTTCATCCGTGTAAAGCTGCAGCTTCTACTTTTATTGTTTCATGTAAAAACTACTAAACTCTTTTATTTGTTTGAGTGGGTATATGTGGAAAGTTTACTTATTTACTTTCCCTCCTTTTTTTTTTCTTTTTTTTAAGCAATAGCTATTGAAATTAGGGTTATTATTTAAGGCTAATCATGATAAATAATTATGAGAAAACCTGGTGCGAAAATTTCACCCGGTACAAAGAATTTAGTTAAAACTAAATTACTGTTAAGATTTTGTATTTCAAAGAGATGTGATGTTTCAGTTCAAGTGTACTGCGTTTTGTTTTGTGGTTAAAATAGGGATAGGATGTTTTTTAAATCTGCAGTTATATATAAACCATTAACAACCCCTATTTCCTTAGTGTAAGAATTACAATTAACAACAGTAATTATCATTGTCTTGATAAAAATGAATTTTGTCAATCCAATAAAAACCCTAATAGTACTGAATATTATTACCTTTTTTATGCCTTATTATTAATATGAGTCCAAAAGAGAGAAAGTAATTAGGCAGACCAAGATTGTTTTTTGGTTCTTCACTTGGTTAAAACAATTATTTTTTTGGGAGTCATGAGAGTCTAAAATTAAGAAATAGAGATATACTCCCAAAAAGTGAAAAAGAAAACAGACATGCAAGATATACTCCCTTTTCTATTCAAAAAAAGAGAAACTAGGAGTATCCCGAACCAATTGTAGCTATGAGCAAAAATGAACAAATTAGTAGTACATTCAATATAGTAATTGTTAACTCCTAGGCTTAGCAAAAATTAAGCTAAGATAGCCTCAAGCCCTTTAGGACATATATTTTTATTTAAAAATATTATTGTTAAGTAACCAATTCATCTAAAACAATTTCAAAATCTTGTACTCATATTAAGTAATCAACTCATCTAAAAGTTAAACCTTTAAAAAGTGACACCAACAATATAAATCATGTTAATAATAATAATAATAATAATAATAATAATAATAATAATAATAATAATAATAATAATATATATGGGCTATATGTATATACACAGCTGTGTATTACACAGTAAAGCTTTGACGATAGATTTTTTGGGCTATAGCGACGGTAAACTGTCGCCATAGCCCATAATAGATATGACGACAGGTGAAATCGTCGCTATAGCCCAAAAAACCGTCGTAATAGCCTACTGTGTAATACACAGCTGTGTACATACATTTTTCCCAATATATATATATATATATATATATATATATATATATATATATATATATATATATATA